>CM055120.1:112863104-113425604 GCA_029206835.1 Rana muscosa | reverse complement strand
GTCCAAACAAATAGCCACACAGGCTTTGTCTCACCGCACAGGGGTTCACTCTCCCTAGACAGTCCACACAGGTCTGGTTCCAGGCATGAGCAAACACCTAATGAAGCTGGGAGTTTTTATAGAGGCCTTAAACGAGCTGACAAGCTTCAGCTGGTCTCATCAACTCCCTGCCTGCACGACGCCCAGCACTCTCCCTAGAGGTATGAATCATCCATGAGCCCACTAGCCTCAGCTGGGCTTCATCAACTCTCTCCCTAGTTGTATAAGTCGGCATAAAGCCTGAATCTGGGAGAAATATACCTACCCCCCTGGATGCAACCAGGTGACTTTACCTTCCTGCTGTCACAATACATATAAATAAAATGTTGAACAAATAACATTGAACTTGATAATCAAAGTCTCTGTGATGTGGTGGATAAAAGACGCACTTTTTTTTTTTTTTTTTTTTTTTTTTTCCAAGAGCTATTCATTTTATTTATATGTATTTATTGTGATACAAAACACCCAGAACCACAAGGTAAAAATTGTGGTTAGTGCCACAGAATTAGGAAAATCTGGCGCTGAGCCTGAATTATGGGAAAATCGTATTTTAGGAAATGCCGTTATTGAATGCGCCATGCTCAAAAATAACAGCATTTTCACTTTTCTTTGTTCTACCCTTTTAATGCTGGGATTCACTACTGGTTGCCGGAAGGTAAACCAGAGGTTTGCAGACTATGCTGAACCTCTTTTGTGTTTATGTTGAACTATTTTTTTTCAGTAAGAACAAATGGTTGACTGTTTTATAATGAATGCTTTGACACGCATTACTGTACACTGCACACTACAAATCCAATAGTTCATAGTCTCTCTAGTGCACATTGTAAGCAAGCAAGAGAGGGGGGGGGGGCTACATTCCTACATGCAGGGGACCATGGAGGACGAATGTAGCCACCCTCTAACAAAGTCAGATCGTCCCTGCAAAAAAATAAAAAAATGGAGATTTGAAAGAGGCTGAGAGCAATAAAGTATTCTTGATGAACTTTTATTAAAAGTATGCAACATGAACATTGTACATGTAGGCCAACAGTCTTGCAATATAACCTAACATTCATATTCCAAGTCCAAAGTTGCAGTCCATAGAAGCGAAACCCTTTTGACTGGTGCACAGGAATCAAAATGTATCTGTACATTATATATTCACCATCAACAACCAGAGTGTGGCTAGGTCAGCATTCAATATTATCATATCTGTTTTCTATAAGTTGGCCAAAGCTCTTCAGTTGAAAATGTTAATGTGGAGATATGTACGATAATGGGTCACACCAGTGGCGGCTGGTGCTCAATTTGCTTGGGGCCCCCCCCCCCCGTTGCTCGATCACCACATCGCACGCCTGGCCCCCATGCCAGGCCCGTACTTACTCCATCCAGGTCACTGCTTCGGCAGCTTCCCCCGAGTCCTGGCGGTCGCTTCTCCTCCCTGACAATCAGCACTTAGGACTCCCGGCCAATCGCTTCCTGATTGGCCAGGAGGAGAAACCTAGTTACATAGTTAGTCAGGTTGAAAAAAGACACGTCCATTCAGTTCAACCATAAATAAAAAAAATTAAAAAAAATAAAAATAAAATATCGTACATGTACCCAATTCTATACCCACAGTTGATCCAGAGGAAGGCAAAAAAAAACAGAAGAGCATGATCCAATTTGCTACAGCAGGGGAAAAAATTCCTTTCTGATCCCCCGAGAGGCAATCTGATTTACCCCGGATCAACTTTACCTATAAATGTCAGTACCCAGTTATATTATGTACATTTAGGAAAGAATCCAGGCCTTTCTTAAAGCAATCTACTGAGCTGGCCAGAACCACCTCTGCAGGGAGTCTGTTCCACATTTTCACAGCTCTTACTGTGAAGAAACCTTTCCGTATTTGGAGATGAAATCTTTTCCTCTAGACGTAAAGGGTGCCCCCTTGTCTTGTATTGACCGTAAAGTGAATAACTCAACACCAAGTTCATTATATGGACCCCTTATATATTTGTACATGTTGATCATATCCCCCCTTATTCTCCTCCTCAAGAGTGAATAAATTCAGTTCTTCTAATCTTTCCTCATAGCTGAGCTCCTCCATGCCTCTTATCAGTTTGGTTGCCCTTCTCTGCACTTTCTCCAGTTCCCCGATTATCCTTTTTTGAGAACTGGTGCCCAAAACTGAACTGCATATTCCAGATGAGGTCTTACTAATGATTTGAACAGGGGCAAAATGATATCTCTCTCTCTCTGGAGTCCATACCTCTTAATACAAGAAAGGGCTTTGGAAACCGCAGCTTGGCATTGCATGCTATTATTGAGCTTATGATCTACCAAAACCCCCAGATACTTCTCCACTATGGATCTCCCCAGTTGTATCCCCCCCCCCCCCCCCTAGTACTGTATGTATGATGCATGCATATTCGTAGCCCCCAAGTGCAGAACTTTAAATTTATTAACATTTAAACCTCATCTGCCACATAGTCGCCCAATTAGACAGAGCGTTGAGGTCGGCTTGTAAATTGGAGACATCCTGTAAGGATGTTATTCCACTGCATAGCTTGGTGTCATCTGCAAAGACAGAAATGTTACTTTTGTTCCCAGACCCAATATCATTTATAAAGATATTAAAAAGTAAGGGTCCCAGCACTGAACCTTGGGGTACACCACTGATAACCTTAGACCATTCAGAGTAAGAGTCATTAACTACTACTCTCTGAATTCTGTCTTTTTTTTTTTTTTTTAGCCAGTTTTCTATCCATTTACAAACGGATATTTCCAATCCTGTAGACTTTTTACCTTACACATTAGCCGTGCGTGCGGAACTGTATCGAAACAGGAAGACCTTAGCGAATATTAATTTGCTAATGTCACACAACTGGGTGAACTCCGGGCCCAGTGCTCTGTGCCCCGAGCCCACCCTTTTTGAAGCTAATTAGAGCCTCAGGCTCTAATTATGTGCTTCTAAAAAAAACATTGGAATCCATGCGTCTGTTGCCCAGGTTAGGGGCCGGGTGCATGGATTAGGGGCGCGGCATGAGCAGCCACCACTGGGTTACACTTTGACGTTACCCCTAGAGATGATATTGTGGTGCAGATGGGTTTAGCCAATAAGCTTATTAGGTGAGGGGTTTTCACTTTTAAGTAAAAGAGAAGAAGAAAAGGTAGAAGAGGGAACATGTAGGGTAATGGAGAAAAGGGGGAGAAGGTACATTTTTAAAGTTAAGAATACTACTTGAATTTTACTTTTTAAAGAGTTTTTAGTGTTGCTTTACTGTAACCTCATAAGTGTTAACATTAATTTGCTAAAAAGGAGGAACGGGCCAGGGACCTGATGATGCTTTTGTGATATTGGATAACCTTTTAACATTTATAGAAACCTGCTATCATTTACGTCACTGCAAAAATAATGTAATCACCACTCTTAGGTTTGCAGAGGTGTGGTGCTCCCTTACTCTGCGTTCTGTTTAATGGCTTATATAAACTAGCAATGATTGAAGTGACAGTGTAAATATCTACTCAAGCAGTATGTACACGATTAGCAGGGCAAACTCTTGGCCAAAAATGGCTGAAACATTTTAGCTTTGTTTGGCTGTAGAGGCTATAGGGCTGGCAACACAAAGAGGAGTCTTATTATTCAGAAACAAACAGCTGAGACAGTTCTTACGTCCCCCAATGTGTATGTCCATTGTTCAGGCAATATGATGCAAAGGGAACGTTTTTGATTGGGCTCCCATATTTTCTCTTTTTGCCAACCAAGCCCTTTAGGCCGACCATAGAATGAGCAATTTTATTTATTTTCTTTCCTGCAACCACAGTCAGTGTTGATGGGGGAATCCCTCCCACAGAGCCATTGTGTTCCCCTGGCTGGAGGACAGAGGAAGCCATTCCCGCCAGGAGAACACCGTGATTATTGTTGGTGGCTACTGGCCCCCTCCCTATGGGATGGAGTATGGGGTACATAGTACACCTACCCGTGCACCAAACAAAGTGTAAAAAGTGAGTAAAGACACAACACAAGTCTTTAACAATTCCTATATTAAAAAAAAAAAAAAAAAAAAAAGAACCATCGCCTGCCGCCACCACCCAAAAAAAACCTCTGGCCTCGTCAGAGGCTCATGCCAACTGCCTGCTCCTCCCATCTTACATTTCTTAAATAGCTAAGGGGAGGATTCACCCGATGTCAGTGGGTGACCCTGCCCCCTAGTGACATCACCGACTGGGGCATGCTAGGGGAGACTCCATGCCTTAGCCATTCAAGAAATGTCAGATGGAATCGATGAGGATCGAGGGGGGGGGGGGGGGTTTATTTATTAATTTTTATACTTTTTTTTTGGGTGCGGCAGGCATTGTGATTGACGATCGATCTATACCGAGGGAACTTTTTTGTTTTTTTGTAACCAAAAAATTATCAAACGAATTTTGTGTTTTTTTTTGTTTTTTTTTTTTTTTTTTTTTGTTTTTTTTACTTTTTTTGGTGAATGGGTAGGGGTACTATGTACCCCTACTCATTAACATCGGGCAATCAGGATCT
Organism: Rana muscosa; assembly: GCA_029206835.1. NCBI lineage: Eukaryota > Metazoa > Chordata > Amphibia > Anura > Ranidae > Rana > Rana muscosa. Next base: position 113,421,064 of record CM055120.1, on the reverse strand, counting down.
GAGGGCCCCCTTGTTTAAAAAGGGCTTCCAGATTTTGATAAGCCCCCTGCCTGCAGACCATCACAATCACCACGTTTTTAGTTGTGGGGAAGAGGCCCTTGTCCCTATCAACATGCCTGGCCACATGGGGACAAGGTGCTTTGGGGTGGGGGGCAGAGCAAGACGACCCCGAACAGGCAGCGTCTGCCCCTTTTATATCCTCTCCCAGCATGCACAGCAGGTAGACCACGCCCACTGTATGGCTGCCGAGAGGGGACACACAAGGCACAGCACTGTATCAGTGGTTCAACCCTAGCCCACCATGGCAGCGCCACCCGTAGGCACAGATACTCTCCCTGTGGACAAAATGGTTGCAAGAACCCTGACTATTAGGGTGTTTGAGTATAACTACCACTCAAACACTTTCCCTAAATTTAGCACCCCGCTACATATGGATTTTTTGGGGGGGGGACTCCACTCCGTTTTTTTTATTTTGGCGTGGGGTTCCCCTTAAAATCCATACTAGACTGGAAGGGCATCTTTTGTTAGCAGGTTTCCCTGTGGAGAGCTGAAATGTTGACAGCTGAGTCATTGGTTCTTGAGGATGCAGTGGCTGGCTTCCCGACCCACTCCTTAACAACCAGCTATTCTTCACACAGAATTTAAACTGGTCGATCATTTTTCGACTGATTTCAAATTCCAATTGTTATGAAAATTTGGAATTCATTAGGAATTTTAATAAACGAAAGGAAATTAAACAAAACTAAAAAAAAATCCAAAACGTTGTAGTGGGCGCGGGAGCAATTCACATCTCGCACAAAGAGGATAAAATTTCAGGTGCTTCTTAGAGCAAAAAACATACAGACTGCTATTTCAGCTGGTATGCTGAGTCTTGAGGTCCTCGTCTCTAGCTGCCTTTTTGCTCTAAGAAGCACCTGAAATTTTATCCTCTTTGTGCGAGATGTGAATTGTTCCCGCGCCCACTACAACGTTTCTGGGCTTGCTTATAACAATACTATATATAAGTACTTTTTTGATCAAGGGATAATATATATTATACCCTCCTGTTTCCAAGATAGTAAGGCGTGTTCATCCTGAAGAAGCCTCACGGCGAAACGCGTAGACGCACACAGGGACCACATCTGTCCAAACCATCTCATATACAGTGTTTTAATTTTTTTTTTTTTTCTCATTGTAGTTACTGTCCTTTTGTCTTTTATAAATACATAATCTTTTGCTTATCCCATGTGTCTTTGCCTTCAAAGTCCGACCCCCAGGTATCTCTACTTCTGAGTTATCTTTTCACGCTTTTTCAAGTTATCCAACAGATGTGGCATTGTGAGTGCTTCTCCTTCCCTCATTTATATACAATGAAAAGGAAAGTCGTAACAATGAATCCATCTGAAACTAAACAAATTTATCCATTCTGCACATGTCTACTTTGAAGAGGTTTCCATGTGTTTATAGGACAGGAATTGAAAATTAAATTTACCCAATGGGACATAGATGGCAGAAAACCTAAAACGAGTTTTAACCATTCCCTACTTTATCCAAAATGGGGGCGAAAACGTTTTTAGCTTAAAGCCCCGTACACACGGTCGGACTTTTGGCCAACAAACTTAATTTTGAGCAAGTTGGACCAACAATCCGACCGTGTGTACACTCCATCGGACAAACTTTTTTTTTTTTGTTTGTTTTTGCTTTCATCGGACAAAAGTTGGGTCTGCAAACAGACAAACTCTTGGCCAACAAAAGTCTGATGGAGCAAAGTCCGACCGTGTGTACAGAAAACCATAGGACTTTTGTCCGATGGACAAAACAACTAATGTTAAAATCCACCAACAATAGCAGAAGTTGACCAAAGGGTGGCAGTAAAGAGCAGAAAAACCACGTGATGTTGCAAAAAGTTTTGGGGAAAGTTTGCAAAAATGTCCTGTGGTGTGTATGCTATGGGTGTGCCCGGCCAACTCCGTTCGGACAAAAATCCAGGGAAAAGTCCGACTGTGTGTCTGGGGCTTAAGATGTGCTTGAAAGCCAACTCCGTGCAAAAAAAATAATAGTTTTGCCTTGCAGTGGTGCATGCTTCATATCTCCCACTGATGTACCACACCACTACTAGTGCAGAGAAAGCAGCGCTGCTATTTCTGGTCACATGGTTCGCTCTATGCGTACCTACAAATTCTATAGAGCTAAATGTGTCTGCATGTAAATGTGTAGTCCACCTCTGAGGTGAGCTGCAAAGAATGGCTACATTCACATACACAAAGGGGGGCATAGAGAATGAACATAGCCACCCTTGATCAGGAGCTCTGAGAATAGCAGAAAAAAAGTTTGCATTTAAGAGATGAAAGAAATGCAGAGAGGTAGAAGGTACATTCTACTAATTTAAACATATTTCATTTATTTTTATTACATATTAAAGAGGGTGGCTACGTTCATTCTCCATGGTCCCACTGAATGTAGGAACGTAGCCACCCTCTTTCTCATTCTTGAGATCAGACTATGGGATGTGTAGTTTGCAAAGAGCAGTGCACGTAACCTAATGCACTGCTCATTACAAACAAATGGGAATAAACCCAAAAGGGCATGAGTACCCCCCGGTACAGCGGGACTTTTACAGGCAAACAGAGAAAAAGCAGTATTTATAAAAAATATATATCATTTATTAGAGAAATTTAACAAAAATAAAAGATATGTAGATGTCAAAGAGTGTATTAAACACAATGCTAAATTTACATATCAAACATGAATTTGTAAAAAGTACGGAACATTCAGACATTTAGTATACATAGTCCAACAGAGAAAAACAATCAACTCCTTTAGCCTGACATGTTTCAGGAATAACAATCCTTTCTTCAGAGGCTCTTGATAGGAGAGAATACAGTTGTATTTCTAGAAATGAGATAAAAGGACAAAACTCAAAAAAATGCTTCCAGAGGTTCCCACCATAACAGGCACACACGCATCCAATATACATACCACGCATGAAACCGATATCTATGCATGTAGGAATGTTCCATATTAAATTTGATATCAAGGACATGAGAGTCCTACAAATAAAAAAATAAGGAAAATAGAGAAACAGACAAAACCGCCGTTGCCAGTCATATGGGAAAAGAGAACCCACATCAAAGCCCGGATCGGCTCACGCAGGGGTCCCGGAGGGGCACTCTGAGAACCAGAGCCGTGTGGGGGATCTGAGGATAAGATTCCAAGTGCCTATTAAAGTCAAAAAGAAAGAGAGAGAGAAATATAATGTATACGCCACATACTGGCACAACATATGTAAATTAAAAAGACTGGAGAAAGAAGGAGGGCACGATTGACTACTGCAAACTACTCGGAAGTATTGGTTGGGGAGACCAGATTGCATAGTAATCCTATAGGGATATATATTTTTTTCTATTGCAAGTCATTTCCGGGATAAAGGATGCACAGCTATGCATGATTGCATAGTAATAGCACTGTGCATAATGATACTAGTAGCATTGTGCATAAATAAAAGAAAAATAGTGACCGCATGCACATATTGAACATAGCCTGAAAATAAAAAATTCAAAGAAATAAATATAGATACCTGATATTCAGAAATGCCAATGTGGGCACAACTTGACCCAGGTAGATGCTGAAGAGGTGAGGTGTTTTTCCTCCAGGTGGTTCATTTCCTATATCATTACAAACAAATGAAGTAAGGGTAAAAGGAGTTCATAAAGGAGGCAGAAAAACAAACAATTTTATGAAAATAGATTACAGGACTATGAAGTAGTGGATATTTATGGATTATTTTTAAAGTCATTTTGGGTGAGATTTACTAAAACTGCATGCAGCTCTGCCTAGAAACCAATCAGCTTCCAGGATTTATTGTCAAAGCTTAAAAGGAGAAGTCCAGCCTGAGCTCATTAGGCTGGGCTTCTCCTATGGGTCACAGGAGTGGAATTCGTTTTGCACTCCTGTGACCCGTTTTCAGCAGAGAGCGGTCTGAAGTCCGCTCTCAGCTGATGTCACCGGAATAAGTCCAGGCGCCTCGTCATCACGACTTCGGAAGTCTGGATCCGCCAGGTGCCTGGACTGATGGCAGTCTCCGCCTCTAAGCAAGCTGCTGAGATGGCCTGTCCCCGTCCCTCCACAGCTCGGCGCTCCAGTGAACGTGGAGGAGCAGAGCGGAGAGCTGCTGATTGGCAGTCAGCAACTCTCCGCTCGGGAATCTGAGAGAACTGAGCCATCGGCGATGTTCGATGGCTCGGTTCTCAGTGTAGATGCCGGTGGATAGATGCATCGGTCCCATGCTGCATCCACCTAGGTAAGTATAAAAGGGGGGGGGGGGAGAGAAAAAATACTACTTTTAATCCTCCTGGCGGTATTCTCGCGTGTGACTCGGGTTAAATTTCAGTACTATTAGTGGTAACCCCGAGCCACACTTGGGATTGCATTGCAGATCCCCCCCGCTATGTCCTCCCATCAGATCATCCGCCCGATGCTCTGTGTTCGCATGGGGGTGGAGCCCGGCGGCAAATTCAAAAAGTACAAAAAACATAACATACAGTACACTGTAATCTTACAGATTACATTACTGTATCAAATCACTTTTGTCCAGTGCCCTGCATGCACATATATATATATATATATATATATATATATATATATATATATATATATATATATATATATATATACACATACACACTGTTCTTTCTGCCTGGAAACTTGAGATTGTCCATGGCAACCAAAAAGTGTCCCTTTAGGTCAAAAGTGGTTTTAGACCAGCTAGAAAAATTTATTTTATTATTATTATTATTGTTACTATTTATTTTTTATAAATGATTTTAGTTATTTATTATGTGTAGCGCTCTTCCCAAATGGTTGGGACGTTATGTGTAAATTTAGGGGTATGTCTGAGCTATAGTTGGGCTCAGATCAGTTGATTATTCTAAAATTGCTTCTGCTCTGGGTGTGATACTGCCTGGCAGTAGTGTTCCCTGTTGGCCTGTAGGTGGCACTGCCACCACCGGCCCAGGTTGAACTACAGGGGTATCACAACGCCTTGGGTGTCCTTTCTCGGCAGCCGTGCAGTGGGCGAGGTTAACCCGCTGTGCATGCTGGGAGAGGGTACATAAGGGGCAGACGCCATTGATTTTCGTTCATTCCTGGAGGCCCATCGGGCCTGATCCTGTGTGCGTGCCTCGTGGCCCCCATGGCACGGGGTACGTGTGTGTTCTAGCCCCGGGCACCTTAACCCGAGGCTACATCGCTATCTGGTAGTACCTGCTGTGCTGGCTGGGGCCTATACCTTCGGAAGGGATCCCAGGCTACCCACCTGCGGGGAGCCCGCTCTTGGGAAAGGAGACCAGGAGAGGATCTGCCCCAGAGGAGACTGGCGATGGTACTGCTGTCTCGGGAGGAGGCCTGGAAACTCACCTAAGGAGGGATCCATTGCCTTAAGCCCTGAAATACGCCAATCTGGCATAAAGGTTCTCTATTGCTTGACTGGGAGGTTCGGGACTTTGCTAATCCTGTGGCAAAGCATTCCTGATCGCATCCATAAGTTTTGCAGATAAAATTGATTTGTGCATCATCCCGGCTGCTAGGACCAGTAAAAGGGACTATCCGGGTGAGCAATACCCACTCAGGCTTGAGTGGCGATGTTGTGTCTTTAGTGCTGCGTGCCTGAACCTTCCCCTGTTCTCTCATTTCCTACTTTCCTCTCAAGTTCCCTCAGCAAAGTAAATAAAGCCTTATTGCTGGGTTTTATATTTGTGTGGACATTGGCCTTTCTAGAGACAAGCCTTGGAGGTAGTTTGCAGAACCCAACAAAACCAGCAGCCCGATCTCAGAGAGGGGGGTTATCGCTACAATTATAATTTATGATTTTGTGTTTCAAACTTTGTTATACCCAGGATGTCTACTAGACTCTTGTTTGGACAGATTTAGGTGTGTTATTACTAAGAATTACAGGCCTTCAATATAAATTTCTATGCAAAACAATGTACCGCTTTTGAGAATCAAAAATCTGACATAGGCCCCTTTCACACGGGACAGATCAGTCATGAACCGCCCGTGAACCTCCGCTTGCTCAGTGGGGATCGCTCCGTTGATCCCCGCTGAGCCCGCGGATGACTGGGCGGTCCCCGCACACTGTGCAGGGACCGCCCTGTCAGATATCCGCTCTCCCCTATGGGGGATCGGATGAATATAAATGTTTTCTATCCTGAAAAATGGAGCATAGCAGACACGGGTGAGATCGGGTGTCAGCGGATGTTCATCCGCTGACATCCGCTATCCCATAGGAATACATGTATGTCCGTTTTTCATCCGAAAACGGATGGGTGAAAAACGGACATACGGTCCGCCCGTGTGAAAGGGGCCTAAATCATACAGCCAGGGAGGTTAATTGAACAAGCTGAAGGTAGAAGCTGATTGGTTACTATGCACAGCTGCACCAGATTCTGTTTGCATTGGTTTTCGTAAATCTCCCCCTTTGTGTCAATTTAGGTAAATGTTCAAATTTTGTTATTTTCTTTTACTTTTAATTACCTGAATGCCATTGTGGACACCCTAAACCACAGGTGTCAAACACAAGGCCCGCGGGCCGAATCCAGGCCATTTCATGTGGCCCTCGCACCTCTCCAGCTGCAGGAGAGCTCCAGACCTCCTCTGGTCCTCCTCCAGAGCCTTACTTTCTGCTTTCAAGCAATGCATCTAGCTTCTTTCCTATCGGCAGCATAAGTAAAGGGAGGTGCACTGTGATGTAAGGGAGAGTGGGGGTCTCAACTTCTGATGGTGGGGTGGCTCTTGACATCTAATATATGGGGAGGGGATGCTCTGCACATCTAATCTTACAGATACAACCGGCCCCTTTGAGGGAAATCATAATGCTGATGCGGCCCACGATGAAATTGAGTTTGACATCCCTGCCCTAAACTCTTCCCATACCCATACTAGTATTTTGGGTTCATTAACTTTGTTTAATCGCTGTTTTAGGGCTGTTAGCATGAACAAGACCATTCACACGGTATTGCTAGGCTTTTAAGTGAGCATAACATTTACATGTTCTGTTTTTTTTTTTTTCTCAGAGCAACTGTATTACAAGATTATTCTACCTTCTGGACTGGAGTTAAAAGTGACATCATTTTAACAGTAAGTTGTATTAGAACTGATCAGTTATGTCATTAATAGTTGCAATTGCTGGGCACTGAGGCAACACTACATACTGATTTTGTGGTCAGTCTAACTTACAGTAAGACTCCGTTCACACCTGAGCGATCCGAATCGCCGCGATTCTGCACGCGATGCCAAATCGTGGGACGCTTGTGCGATGCTATTACCTTTTTAATGACACCCCAATCACGATGAGATTTTGGCGCGATTGTCGCACGATAAATCACAGCAAATGGTAATGCACTATGCTGTTGCTCCAAAAAAGCTCCTTGGGCTGTCAGAGGTGGGACACGGCCACTTACCTTTGGTAAAGATAACACCTTTTCAAGGCTGGTCTTCGTCATGTTTTACTCCCCATGACATCACCACAATAGTGAAAGACAATGACCTGGACATAGAGGGACATTTTTTATGCATTTGTAGTGCATATGTGATCAAAGTGGTATTAAACCCACTTTTAAAAAACTTGCTAACCCGCAGGGTTTTTATAACGGAGACCCTATTGGTCTCTTCTGTCATAAATGCTTCCTCTGCCTCTCGGTTGTAATGTACACTGAACCGTGCTGTCATGACGTCACTTCCGGCCTCCCAGGGTCATGGAGCTGCCTGTAAAGGCATTCCAGTGGCTCATGAGCCGCTAGGATGGCTTTTACAAGATAGGGACTCGCTGGCTGAAAACAACCATATCTGGATGTAGCTGCAGGCATCATCCAGATATTACCACTTCAAGTCCAGATCATCATATGACGGCCTTCTGGTGGGAAGTGGGTATACAGTACCATGTTTGGCAGTGGTACAGGGACCGTATTTTATCAAGGAATAAAAGGCGAGAGGCAGGCAGATGATGCGACAATCTCCCCCTCGACCAATCACAGGAAGCCTCGTATTCATTCATAAAATTACAAGGCTTCCTATGCATGACTTGGCCGTGCTCAGCCTGACATAATTTTGTTCGGGCATTAGATAGAATGGGGATGAAATAGCAGCTGCATTGAGTTATTCTTGGCGTGAGTGTTTTTTATTTATTTCATTGGATGGGAAGTCCCTGTACTGCTGATGGAACACAGTGCTGTAAATTGTTTGTAGCTTATGCTATGTACGGTTTATTCGAAACTGACAGCCACTGCAGCAATTGGTAAAGGAAGTAGTTTGTTTGGACTAGCTTGGCTCAAATGAACTACAGTATGTAAAGTGAAAGCAAACATGGAGTTAGGCTTTAACAGCATTGAGCCACTTTGGAGAGATCTTGAGCATGCCATTTATGCTAGACAACCAGGGCAGGACTTGGGGTGGAGGGGGCCCTTGGGCTTGAGTCACTTTCGGGCCCTACCTTCTATACATTACTTTAAATTGAACAATTCAATGAAAAATGAAAGGGGAAGTAAACCCCGGACGATTTTTTCAGTTTTTCAATTAAGTTATAACAGCTCATCGCAATGCTGTGTGTGTGTGTGTGTGTGTGTGTGTGTGTGTGTGTGGCGCCCTCACCTCCCCCCCCCTACCTGCCTTTTTTTAGTTTCGGCTCCTCGCAGGGAGGGGAGAGGCACACCGCACCACAAGCCCGTACCCTCCTGAGTAAGGAGGTTGAGCGGTGTTAGTTTTCGGGCCTGCCTGCGGCTGGAGTTGAATCCTCCCCGAGGATGATTCTCACCTCTACCTTTGGTAGAGGCAAGTCCTTATGTTTCCCCAGTAATATAACTGTCCACACCAAATGAAAGTCCAACTTCTTTATTTATTTCACACGGATAATAAATATGCCTCTTTAACAGCAGACAGGTTTGAGCAAGCCACGGGACAGCTTAGGTGGGAGGAGGTCCAGGCACAAACTTGAATCAGACTCTTTGACTGTTTAGGTTTCACAAACGGTTATGGCGCACGATCTCTGCCACAGACCGGGTGAATAGGGCCTTGCTCTATGAAGTCACTGCCACTGACTTGAAGCGAGTAGGGTCACTGCCACTGACCTGGTGAACTTCCTTCTTAAAGTATTTGGCCGATGTCAAGGAGAAAACATCCCTCCGGAGAGTTACCAGAGGCCCTCACCGTCACCACGACTCTGCGCTGGGTCTTCGGAAAGAGTTACCTCCCTGGCCTCCTCATCTCAGATACGGGTCCCCTCGCAAGGCGGCACCCTGGGAGCTCTCGATCCTTAGCGGACCCCAGCCGGAGGTTGCTGGGCCTCCAAAATAGTACCTCACCCCAGACTGAAGACGTCCGGGACGGAACAGGAACCAGGCCCCTGGGCCCAGGGCACCCGGCAACGACCCACACGCACACCCAGGCTGAAGGTGCCTGGGCACGGACCGACCTCATGGAAGATGGCCGCCCCTTTTTATACCCTCTCCCAACAGGCACAGCAGGTTCCCCACCGTACTGCTGCCGAGAGGGGACAAAAAAAGGCACAACCTTGTATTGTGGTTCAACCCAGACCTATGGCGACAGTGCCACCTGTAGGCCCCAGGGAACTGCACACCAATACTATCTCCCATGGCACAGAAATGGTCCATTAACCCTAACAATAGTGTCTGAGCCTAACTACCACTCAGTCACTCCCCTAAATTGAACACCCCGAATATATATATATATATATATATAATTAAATAAATTCTCTCTCTAATCTCTCCCAAAAACGAGGCCTGCAAATACCTTTTTTAGGATGGTTTCGTTCTCTGTATTTCCGGGTATCTCAAGCGCCATTCGTACTGCTGTTATGTGATTCAAATTATGACGTCGCTTCCGCCCCTACTGTGTCTCTGCCGGTAATCTCGCGATTGCGCCGTAACCATTCGTTGTTGTGTCTGCGGCTGCTGTTTTCTTTCACTCCCCTTTTGTGACATCTTCTTTAGTCACATGGGGGAGTATCAGGAAGAGTGGAAGGAGCTAAACACTGCAAGACTTCCCCCTCTGTGCCGGACAGAGGGTAAGTTCTCACAGATTGCATTCCGGCAAGCTTTAAATGCCAGTTTAGAGGGGCTAATGTGCGCAATCACGGGGGCCCCCTATTGGACGGGGCCCATGGGCTTGAGCCCAGTCAAGCCCAATAGTAAGTCCGGCCCTGTAGACAACCATAGACTTTTCAGGAACTGAAGGCTTTTTCCAAGAAGAACGGGCAGCTTTACCCTCATTCACAACTATCAGAAAAGATTGCAAGCTATCATTGCTACAAAAGCAAGCAATGCAGAATATTAAGAATGCTTTTAAGAATGGTTTGTTTAGAGTGATTGCAAAGGAAATATATATTTTTTTTAGTAACAAACCTCTGTATACTAATGCAGCACCCTCTACCATAGGTAGGTGCTAGAATAGGATTTTTCTAGGGTAATCCTGACAGTGCAGGCAAATTTAGGCAGGCATATGCTTTTAGGCTAGGCCTGTTTGTTTTGATCTGGGACTAGGAGTGGTTAGTGTAGCAGTGGGTGTGACCACCTGTGCTCTGGTTCTGAGGTGCCTCCCTTGCTTCCAGGGAGATTGTTCTGGAAGAGAGGCTGGGCCTGAAGCTGGAGTGGCAGGCAGCTCATATGAGGAGCCCTGACCAATCCCCATTCGGTATTGGCAGGGGGCAGGCCTCCCATATAAGCTGAGGTCACATGCTGCTGGGGAGGATTGTCGGGCTGGAGAAGTGGAGAATGGAATACTTGCTGTAGGGCGTCCCCATCTGGGGGGGGGGGGCGCCGAACACGGAGAAGGGCAGGAGGGAGCTGTGAGGGAGCATCCTTGCATGGTCATGAATGAGGTCCGATTCTGTACACAGTCACAGATGAGGAATTCCTGCCGCAGAAGGGCTGGAAGAGCTGCTGGAATGGTATGTCCAGATAAGGTTCTCCACCATGGACCTTGGACAGGAGAAGGTCAGTGTGGGATACCACAGTGGAGTGCTAGGAGAGGAGTCCCGGAGCAGAGGAGAGACTGTGGGGTGTAGTGTTTAAGTCGCTGTGGCCTGAGGGCGTAAAATTTGCAGTTGGGACTGGCTGGGAGCAGTATTCCGTTTGTTACCATGTGATACTAAATTGCTAGGCCGCCGGGGAGAGGTACGGCGTAACTCTGGCCTAGTAAAAAGCGCTCAGGTAATACCATTCAAGGAACTTTATAACAGTAACTAAGTACAGCCAGCAAGCTGGGGTTATTCAGAGTGATCCCCTTTTGTCATACTGGAAGTGATGAGACAGGAATTTAACAGTTTGCAGCAAAGGATTTGTACAGGAGGAGAAAAGTCCTGGGGAGTGCTATTCTGCGGGAGCTAGTGTAGAGGAGGAGGAGCAATAGTCTGCATGGAGATATGCAGGGGAAGAGACTGAAAGTTAGAAGTGCATCATTTTCAGGGCTAAAATCTACTAATCTATTTTCTCTAAATGTGATGCCAATTTAACAAGTGCAATGGGCATCTCATATCTTCCTTTACCCCAACCAAGTTATATCCCCCAATAAACCTAACAAAACTACGCAAATGACTGCTCATTGTCTCAGAAGTGATATATGGGGATCTGGCAGCAGGGTGATTTGGTGGATGTTTGTTACTAGTAGCAACCAAGCGCTACACTTGCCTGCTCTGTGCAATTCAATTAAACCCCCAGCGCTCCTGGCTCCTCCTCTCTGTTCATTGCCCCAATGGGAAGCTGCCTCCCAGGGGGGCACCTGTATGTGCTCGCTCCCGTGCACCGCTGCTGCTCCATGTAATTGGCTTCCAATGCTGTCAATCAAAGCCATTGACAATGGAAGTAAGGGCAGAGAAGAGCTACAGACGTCCACAGAGCTGGATTGAATGTGAGGGTTCAGGTAAGAATAAGGGGGGGGGGGGTGAGGTGCCAAAATGGATGTCTAAACAATTTTTACCTTGCTGCAACTAATGCATTAAGGTAAAAAAATGTTTAGGCTCTAGGACCACTGTAATGATTTTGATATACCGTAATGCCTGATATTTTAATTTGAATCACATATGTGTTTTGCTCTGACCACTCATGTTTTATTAAAAGATGGTACACATCCTACAACTTATTTTGAGGGGGGAATGTAAACTTTGAGCACATACACAGTATATACTATTGCAAATAAAATGTGAACAAATATATGTAGTAGGATGCAAATTCCATTGGGTGTGGGGGAAAAAAACAGTTCATAGTTAATTGGGGTTATTAACAAAAAATGCTAATAAAAACGTAGAAACTCATTGATACTGACAGTCCATGGGTTACGAAAAAGATAGGTTCTGTAGGTTTGTTCTTAAAGCGGAGTTCCGCCGAAAAAAATAAAAAGTCAGCAGCTACGAATACGGCAGCTGCTGACTTTTAAAATAAGGACACTTACCTGTCCAGGGCGCACACAATGTCCTCACCCAAAGCCGACCCATCCCTCGGCTCCGGGTGGAGGTGCTGGCATCTTCAATAAGAGAATCGGGAAGTGAAGCCTCGCAGCTTCACAGCCTGTTTCCCTACTGCGCATGCGCGAGTCGCGCTGCGCGTTCTGACTGGTCCTTGCTGTCTTCTGGGACCTGTGTGTCTCCCAGAAGACAGACGGAGGAGGGCAAATGTGACACCGGAGGGGGGGTGGGGGATCGGATATGTGGAAGTTCCAATTTTGGATGGAACTCCGCTTTTAAGTTGAATTTGTATGCAAGTTGGAACTGGAAAATTTTTGTAAAGTGTAACTCCAGCCAAAATATATAATTTTATTTTTTTAGATAGCATAGGGAAGGGTTAGCTGGTGATGTAGGATTGCTGAGAGGTCCGCTGGACAGTAAGTGGCAGCATGCGGTGAGCAGCAAGATGCCTGTCCGGCGGTTTCCAGGCCCAACGTGACATCACACTGCTTTGGTTCTTAAGTATGAGTCGTATGCAAGTCGGATGTTTGTAACTCAGGGACTGTCTATATAAAACTGTATTTTTGTCAAAGTAAAGTGTGTCACTCTCCTTCTTTTATTCCTAAAGTCACAGATGTCCAATATCACCTGTGGTACTCAGAAGAATTGCCTGAGTGATCCAGTCAACTGCAGTCCAAATGACAGTGGTTGTCTTTTTATGTCCTCGTCTCCCTCCAGTGATGGCATTGGCTATGTGTTTGAAATAAGTGGGCCAACCTCAGGATATGTGGCTATTGGATTTTCATATGATACAATGATGGTAAGAACAACTTAGAAATGTAGAACAGTATTTACTAGCCTATTTTGACACAAATGGATAAAATCATCTGACCAATTTATTTATTTCTTTTTCTTTTTTACACTATTAAGAAATGTGTGGCTTCACAAGCCAATGTGTGCTTTTTGTCACTGATAATCCCTTTAGGTCCCTTTTTTTACCTAGGAAACACCTGCAACAGCAGATCAGCAGAGGTGAAGTTCACGGTGCCTCCCCGCATAAAAAGCCACTACACCTGAGAGGGTGGGAGAGTGTGTATTGCATGGGTGGGTGGCAGATCCCCCAAGCATGTAGGCCTACTTGTGTATACCTATACCCAAAAACAAAGATGTAAAATAATGCATCTTACTGATACTTGGATGCAGTGACTGTTTGTTTTTGTTTTTTTTCCAGGCTTTTTCCTTTATTTTCACCTGTTGATCCTGCCAGTAACACACTGCCTCTCCTAGGGTGACAATGCTCACTCATTGCATTTTATCTATAAATGAGCAGCATTGTCACCATATCCTGTTTTCGTGATTTGGACAACATGGTATTCTGTAATTCACAGAAGATAGCTGTGAAGGCTGAGAGCAGTGGGAGCCAGGGTCGGGACAAGGGGTTGGCAGGAGGGGCGGCTGCCCTGGGCACTGTGGTATTGTGAGGTTTGGGGGCACCACAAGGAGATTGGGGGGAATTTATGATTGGAGGGGGGGGGCGCACAGCTAAGAATTGTTCTACTCAGAAATTTGGGGATGTTTTCTAGGAATGGTGATTTGGGGGGTGGAATTTGTGTTGAGGTGGGGGGGGGGTTTGTGCTAAAATGGGGGATTTGGGGGGGTTTGTGTTAGTAGGGATGATTGGGGGCTATTTGTGCTAAGTGGGAACATTTGGGGTGATATCTGGGGAGGGGGGGTTGTGCTAGGATGGGTGAGGGAAATTTGGAATGGGGGGGGGGTTGTGCTTGGAGAAGGAAAATTAGTAGAGGGTAGAGGATTTGTGCTAGGAGGGGTAAATTCTTTTTTTTTGGGGGGGGGGGGGAGGGGGGATTGTGCTGGGAGCATATTTAGCGCTAATTATTTTTTGGGGGCGGGGGGATTTTTGCTGACACATAATGCTCATACATCTTGGTGCACGCAATTTGGCATGCTCATCCTGGGCTCTAGATGACCTTGTCCCAGCACTGGTGGGAGCATAAGACTTTTGCTGCTGTCAGTCAAACTCCTGTGAGGAGGGAGCGGAGGCTTGGTTACTGCTGCTGTGGGTGTCTATGGATGCACACAGCCTGGCTCAGAAGTGCATATGCAGGGGTGCTTTCTTAGGAGGAGGGAGAAGCGGACAGCGCCAGTGGGAAACTGCCAAAGAGGAGCTAATGGACTGCTCTGAGCAATATCCTTGTACAGAGCAAATAAGTATTACCTCACTCTTTTTCATTAAAATAGAAAAAAAAAATAAAAAAAAAATTGTATATCCCCTTAAAGTGAATGTAAACCTTGCATATACCCTATGAAGTGAACAGCCTCAGATGATACACAGGGATGATGCAAATCTCCCTACATACGTTTTACATGTATATCTGCTGTCTTCAGATTTATGTATTCTTTAGAAAATGCACATTGTGTTAGAGATTTTTTTTTTTCCTGTTCAGCACTGGCAGTGAAATCTAGGCATACACCCAAGACGACTGATTTGAGTAAATCACACACCCCCTTCTCCACATGGGCAGATACTTTCAGAGCTGTGCTGTAACTAGACCAGTTCTCTGCTAATCTATTTACAGCACCCACCCTGACACAAAATTCAGCCTGGTTTTATCTCAGTTGACGGAGAAGTTATCATGCTGATAACAGAAGAACAGAGCAGGAGAAAGCCATGGGACTTATAGCTTTGAAGAGATATAAGGAAACACTGCAGATATACAGTATCTCACAAAAGTGAGTGCGCCCCCTCACATTTTTGTAAATATTTTATTATATCTTTTCATGTGACAACACTGAAGAAATTACACTTTGCTACAATGTAAAGTAGTGAGTGTGCAGCTTGTATAACAGTGTAAATTTGCTGTCCCCTCAAAATAACTCAACACACAGCCATTAATGTCTAAACCGCTGGCAACAAAAGTGAGTACACCCCTAAGTGAAAATGTCCAAATTGGGCCCAAAGTGTCAATATTTTGTGTGGCCATCTTTTTTCTTTTTTTTTTTCTCCAGCACTGCCTTTAAACCTATCCATAAAACGTTACCTTTTCGGCATGTGCCGGAAATGTAACACTCCTATTGGTTGTGCTCGCAACCAAACTGTCAAACCATCTAATGGCTGGTGTCCTAACTGATCATGTGTGCAGCACATGGCAGTTGTAGAGTAAACAGAGGCCAAGATGGCAGCTTCCTTGGCTGAAAATGATAGGGGGGGGTTTACTTCCACTTTTTACCCCTTCGGGCATGGAGTTCACCAGAGCTTCACAGGTTGCCACTGGAGTCCTCTTCTACTCCTTCATGATGACATCACAGAGCTGGTGGATGTTAGAGACCTTGCGCTCCTCCACCTTCTGTTTCAGGATGCCCCACAGATGCTCAATAGGGTTTAGGTCTTGAGACATGCTTGACAAGTCCATCCCCTTTACCCTCAGCTTCTTTATCAAGGCAGTGGTCGTCTTGGAGGTGTGTTTGGGGTCATTATCATGTTGGAATACTGCCATGCGGCCCAGTCTCCAGGGAGAGGGATCATGCTCTGCTTCAGTATGTCACAGTACATGTTGGCATTTATGGTTCCCTCGATGAACTGTAGCTCCCCAGTGCCGGCCGCCCTCATGCAGCTCCAGACCATGACACTCCCACCACCATGCTTGACTGTAGGCAAGACACACATATCTTTGTACTCCTCACCTGGTTGCCGCCACACACGCTTGACACCACCTGAACCATATAAGTTTATCTTGGTCTCATCCAACCACAGGACATGGCTCCAGTAATCCTTAGTTTGCTTGTCTTCAGCAAACTGTTTGCAGGCTTTCTTATGCATCATCTTTTAGAAGAGGCTTCCTTCTGGGACGACAGCCATGCAGACCAATTTGATGCAGTGTGTGGCGTATGGTCTGAGCACTGACAGGCTGACCCCCACCCCTTCAACCTCTGCAGCAATGCTGGCAGCACTTATGTCTATTTCCCAAAGACAGACTCTGGATATGACACAGAACAGGACTCTCCATGGTCAACAAAAGAAGTTGAGTGCACATGCTCAGAGTGGAACCTGTCCTTGTAAACCGCAGTATGGTCTTGGCCACTGCTGCAGCTCAGTTTCAGGGTCTTGGCAATCTTATTATAGCTTAGGCCATCTTTATGTAGAGCAACAATTCTTTTTTTTAGATCCTCAGAGTTCTTTGCCATGAGATGCCATGTTGAACTTCCAGCGACCAGTATGAGAGAGTGAGAGCGATTAACGCCTAATTTAACACTCCTGAGACCTTGTAACACTAACGAGTCAAATGACACCGGGGGGGGGGGAATGGCTAATTGGGCCCAATTTGGACATTTTCACATATGGGTGTACTCACTTTTGTTTCCAGTGGTTTAGACATTAATGGTTGTGTGAGATTTTGTGAGGGGACAGAACGTTTACACTGTTATACAAGCTGTACACTCCCTACTTTACATTGTAGCAAAGTGTAATTTCTTCAGTGTTGTCACATGAAAAGATATAATAAAATATTTACAAAAACGTGTGGGGTGTACTTACTTTTGTGAGATAGTGTATGTGCCCACCCCAAATTTCATGAATCGTGCATCCACTTTAAGTGCTGGGAGTATAGCTAACACTAGATTTCCTGTGCTCCAAATATGACACTTATGGGTCTGGGATACAGGCTGCAGAGTGGATTGTAGCCCCTCTGTCTTGTCCATCTTGAAAGGCTTTCTATTATTTGAAACCATATACAAATCTGTGAATGGACAGCAAAGAGGAAGGGTCGCTCAGGAGTCGCTCAGTAGCCTCATCTTTCCTGTTAGAATGCTGGGAGTACAGCAAAAGCTGTAAAAATTTAAATGGTAAAAAGGAGATGGTGGGGTGCACTTCATTGGACTTAACCCCTTATAAGCAAGCAGATTTATAAAACTTCTGAAATTACTGGGATTCTTCTTTTTAATAAGTCAGTTCAGTGCACAGAAAATTACAAGGGAGATTTCTAGCAGGATCAACAAGCATTTCCTTTCTTTGCAGAAAATAAAATTAGGCTGAAAAAAATAAAACGAATGCAGTCATCTGAGGACTTGTAAGCTTAAATACTTGTTTTTTTTTGGGACTTAACGTACTGTATATCTAAACCAACTTTATTGACATTTCGTTTCCCAAATCCTTGTTTTTTAGAAGTTGAACTGTTTGGCGAATATGAAATCTGCTGCTGTTTAAGTCCCAGGAGCTGAACATCTGTTCCTGCATTTATTAGTCATAAATCTTGTACTAACAAAATGCATGGCTGAAGTCCCATTATCCAATTAATAATAATATTATACAGAATTTATATAGCGCCTACAGTTTGAGCAGTACTTTACAATATGAAGTGAGACAGTAGTTACAATACAAGAGGGTTAAGAGGGTCATGCTCTTCAGAGCTTACAATTTAATGGGGTGGGACAAGTGGTGCAAAAGTTAATAACTGTAAGATGAGCTCATGGAAGAATTTAAATTTCAGTTGTTAGGTGAAGGCGGAATGGACGTCCCTAAGGAGATGAGTTTTCAGCGATCACGCAAAAGTGGCCAGAGTAAACGCTAATTATAAATATTATATCCACGATCAGTGTAGTAAAAGCTGACTTTTCAGTCATAAAAATAATAATTTTTTCTTCAACATTCAACCTCTGTTTTTAGTACTATTATCTGCCATTTTAAGCTAGGCAGCTTTTTTCCCCAGACTTCATGTACTAAAAGCTGCTTTTTTGTTTTAGGATTTTTTTTTTTTTTTATCAGGATTTAGGAATAATAAATGGTTTCTGATGCTGTTTTTAAAAGGAACTGACTTATTTTTTTATTTTTTTCCAAATTCGGCATGGTAAACAAAAGAATAAGCACTGTGTTTACAAAACGCCTTGGTGTTTTTATCCAAAGAACTATTTAACCATTTTCAGTCAATGTAGTAAAAGCTTAAAGCGAAATTCCACTTTTTTTTTTTTTTTTTTGAAGTCAGGAGTTACAAATACTGCAGCTGCTGAATTTTTTTAATTAAGGCCACTTGCCTGTCTCACGGCACCGGGTGGAGGCGCCGGCATCTCCAGTAAGGGAATCGGGAAATTAAGCCTTGCGGATCCACAGCCTGGTTCCCTACTGCACATGCGTGAGTCGTGCTGCACGTTCTGAGTGGTCCCTGCTGTCTTCTGGGACGTGTCTCCCAGAAGACAGCGGGGGGGACGGAGGAGGGGCCGGACATGGTGTTGATCACCACGAATACTGCAGCAATCTTTCACCGGAAGTGGGAGCAAATACCTGTATTAGACAGACAGGTATCTGCCCCCCCTCCCCCCCCTTTAAAGGAGCCAAATGTGACACCGGAGGGGGGAGGGATCTGGGCAGGGGAAGTTCCATTTTTGGGTGGAACTCCGCTTTAATTTTTGATAAAGGTTTGTGTTGACAAGCTTCTTTTTGTTTTAGTCCCAAGAGCTAAAAAAATATTTCTAAACTGTTTACAAAAAGCTGCCTTTTTTGGAAGAAGAGTCCTTCTTTTTTTTTTTTTTTTTTGACAAAATACATTGCTTTTTAAACACCAGACGTTGAACATTTATTTAAATATGAGCATATTAAAATGCACTTTTTGTAAAAATGGAAGCAGCACCTTGCACCATGTACTCAAGGTTGTAATAGTAGATAAGAGTTTGGACTGGGCTGAAGAATCAGTGAAAAAAAAATACTTGCTGAGGACTGTTCAAAGCCTGTTCTTGCTGTTGGTAGCCAAAATTGAGCTGAAACAGGTAATGAACACGGTCCTCAGCAATTATTTGTTTCCTTGATCCCTGAGCTCAATCCAGACTATAACCATAGTTACAGGAGATACTCGAAAAATTTTAATATCGTGCAAAAGTTAATTTATTTCACTAATGCAACTTAAAAGGTGAAACGAATATATGAGATAGACTCATTACATGCAAAGCAAGATAGTTCAAGCCGTGATTTGTCAAAATTGTGGGGATTATGGCTTACAGCTCATGAAAACCCCAAATCCACAATCTCAGAAAATTAGAATATTACATGCAATCAATAAAACAAGGATTGTACATAGAACAATATCGGACCTGTAAAAAGTAGAAGCATGCATATGTACTTGGTTTGGGCCCCTCAATGCGGCGTGGCATGGAAGCTATCAGCCTGTGGCACTGCTGAGGTGTTATGGAAGACCAGGATGCTTCAATAGAGGCCTTCAGCTCTTCTGCATTGTTCAGTCTTATGTCTCTCATCTTTCTCTTGGCAATGCCCCATAGATTCTCTATGGGGTTCAGGTCAGGTGAGTTTGCTGGCCAATCAAGCACAGTAATCCCACAGTCATTGAACTAGGTTTTGGTGCTTTTGGCAGTGTGGGCAGGTGCCAAGTCCTGCTGGAAAATGAAGTCAGCATCCCCATAGAGCTTGTCTGTGGATGAAGCATGAAGTGCTCCAAAATCTCCTGGTAGACGGCTGCGTTGACCCTGGACCTAATGAAGCACAGTGGACCAACACCAGCAGATGACATGGCTCCCCAAATCAACAGACTGTGGAAACTTCACACTGGACTTCAAGCATCTTGCAGTGGGTGCCTCTCCATTCTTCCTCCATAATCTGGGTCCTTGGTTTCCAAATGAGATACAAAATTTGCTCTCATCAGAAAAGAGGACTTTGGACCACTGAGCAGCAGACCAAATCTGTTTTTCTTTAGCCCAGGTAAGACGCTTCTGACGTTGTTAGTTGTTCAGGAATGGCTTGACAAGAGGAATACGACATTTGAAGCCCATGTCCAGGATCCGTCTGTGTGTGATGGCTCTTGATGCACTGACTCCAGCCTTAGTCAACTCCTTGTGAAAGTCCCCAACACTTTTGAATGGCCTTTTCCTGACCTCTCCTGGCTGCGGTCATCCCTGATGCTTGTGCACCTTTTTTTCTTCCACACTTTTCCCTTCCACATAACTTTCTATTAATGTGCTTTGATACAGCACTTTGGGAACATCCAACTTCTTTTGCAATTACCTTTTTTTTTGAGGCTTTCCCTCCTTATGGAGGGTGTCAATGATGGTTTTCTGCACCACTGTCAGGTCAGCAGTCTTTCCCATGATTGTGATTCCTACTTAACCAGACTGAGAGAGACAATTTAAAGGCTCAGGAACCCTTTACAGGTGTTATGGCTTAATTAACTGATTAGAGTGGGACACTTTGAACCTAGAATATTGCACCTTTTCACAATATTCTGATTTTCTGAGATTGTGGATTTGGGGTTTTCATGAGCTGTAAGCCATAATCTCCACATTTATGACAAATCACGGCTTGAACTATCTTGCTTTGCATGTAATGAGTCTATCTCATATATTAGTTTCACCTTTTAAGTTGCATTAGTGAAATAAATGAACTTGTGCACGATATTCTAATTTTTTGAGTATCACCTGTATATGTAGACCCAAAATACATTGGCACTTCTTGAACACAAAGTGTATTCTGCTCTTTTTACCAGTGAAGTTGCACCTTTAGAGTTGATTTACGAAGACTGTAAAATCTGGTGCAGCTCTGCATAGAAATCAATCAGCTTCCAGGTTTTTATTGTCAAAGCTTCATTGAACAACCTGAAGTTAGAAGCTGATTACCATGCACAGCTGCACCAGATTTGGAATCTCCAGTTTTACTAAATCGACACCTTTTTTTGTCTTTTTTAATTTCTTTCCAAAATTCCACAAAAAGAGTCCCTTGGCAGGTGAGCTGAAACAGGAAATATACACTGTTCCCGGCAACTATTTCTTTCACTGACCCCTGAGCCCAGTTCAGATTCTAACAGTGTAATAATCCAGCCCTGATGAAGGATCCCCGTAGCCCTTTAAATTAGTTGACTTCCTCCTCCCCTCTCCCTCCTGCCACCTTCCGCCACTCAGCTTAGGTCTCCGGTCCCACCGGGAGGCCTAAACAACCAAGCCAGCACGTCTGCCAGTTGGGCAGAGACCCAAACAAAGCCGCCTACTTTGTTTGGGTCTCGGATATAGTAACCCAGAAGCGATTTCATGACATCACTTCCAGATTACTCTCATCCTAAAGGCATCAGTTTTAAAAAATAAAACATTTTAAAAAACACAGATCTTGTCGTTTTGAATACGTTTAAGTGCAGTGGAGGAGTTTGGGGTCTTATAGACCCCAGATCCCTCCATAAAGAGTACCTGTCACTGCCTATTACTGTCACAAGGGATGTTTACATTCCTTGTGACAGCAATAAAAGTAATACATTTTTTTAAAAGGACAGTGTAAAAATAAGAACTTTTAAATCTACAGATTATCGGCTTAAAGGTAGCCAAAATATCGGTATCGGGCCTGAAAAACGATATTGGTTGACCCACCACCCCCCCTAGTTGGCACATATTGTTGAATAAAAAGCCTATCCCGGTCTTTTTCCAGTGGAAAGCACCTTTTTTTTTATCTTCCAATTTCTTATTCCAGTTCCAAAGGGACATCCTCAAAAAGGTTCCCTGGGACCAAAGAGCTGCCAACCAATCTTCACATACCTCTCATCAAGCATAAGATTTTATAGAGTCCAGAACTCCTCAATTTCTCCATAATACAGTAATTAGCAAATTTCTCATATGTTCACCTGCACTACATTTGATTTATTTTCACTTCCAGGGCAATGATGAGGTTTATATCTGTACCAAAAATTCATCAGGAAACATTCTAGTACAGCATGGGTATACCACAGGAGCTGTGGCACCTCAACTCAGCAACACAGTAAGTGTTTATTTGACAAAGCTTCAAAAATGTTCCGTCCTGAAGTTCTAACCTTTTTTTTAATGTAGCTTTTTTTTCTTTACTTCAGAATACAGCAGGGAATATTGTCACATCCTATATAAATGGCGTATTGAAATGTTCCTTTATTACTCAGAGTACCATTTCTACTCAGCAACGATCTAGTTCCAATTCAAGCTTTTTCATTTTTCTAGCCAGTGGCCCATCAATTGCTAGTGGTAAGTATAAAACACGTGTTTCTTTCTCGTACATCACGGGACACAGAGCGACATAGTCATTACTAATGGGTTATATAGATACCGTCAGGTGCTGGCACTGGCAACTTCCAAAACCGGAAGTACCCTCCCCTATATAAGCCCCTCCCATCCGGGAGCACCTCAGTTTTTTGCCAGTGTCTAAGGTGTTGGCCAAGAAGAAACATGTGTTTTTCACTGAGCTTGCGTACAGGTTCTTTTGGGCCTCAGTAAGCTATTCCGGATCCGACCAAAAAAGCTTCATAGCTAAACGGTCGGTACCCGGGCCTTGCAGAGAAGAGCAAGGTTTTGCCTGTAATGCTTCTCTTAGGAGAGCTGGACCCTGGGATCCAGAGCTCTGGTCATACCCACGACCAAGATGTTTTCTGTGCAGGGTGCTATACAGGTCCAGGGGAGTGGAATCCTTGGGAACCCGGTCCCTGAAGGTTTGATTACAATGCCTGCCGTGATAGGTGAAGTTTGGGCTTTTGTGGACCAAACAAAGTCCTGCGGCGGGGAACAGGTAAGTGGGGGCCCCCAGGAACTTGGTTCTATTGGGGGACCCCCAAGCCTAATTTGTCTTTCTGTCTGTTACCTAATGGTATTCCCGCAAAATTCTGTGCATGCCTGTAACTACTAAAAAAATGTAATAATTTTTAATGGTGGTCAAGAAAAAAAAAAAAAAAAAATTTTTTTTATATATATTTAATATATTAGACTGCGGTACCTGTGTTTGTCCACTAGAGGCCGCTGTGGAATGTTTTCTTGTCATGTGGACTAGCTTCTTCTCAGCAGAGCAAAGTCCAGGCAGATGGTGAGTTCTCTTATAGGAAACTGCTTCCTCTGCCATGTTGCAGTGCTCGTCCATCCCCCGGCCTGCGGCAAAGAGGGGCCCTGGCTCCTGTCCCTTGTTACCATATTTGAAATTAGCGCCGAAGGCGCACGTGCCCGCGCACGTGCGCGTGCACGCGCCTCTATATATAGAGGTGAGCCGGGAAAGGGGGCGGAGCCTGGGGGATGACGCTCTGTGCGCGCCGCAGCGCTTCTGCGCATGTGCGGGCGTCCCAGCAGTTTAAAAAAAAAAAAAAACACAATATTGTAGTGAGCTGGCTATGAAGTACAGAGACAGAGCTGGCAACATTTAAAGGCATACAGCAAGCGGTTGATACAGGCATCCCCTAGAAAGGCACATTAGTAGACACCAACTGTGATATAGCAGCAATTGTGCTAGACTATTCTCAGTAAAAGTGGTGTATTACGGCTGGAATACCTCAGCTTTAGGCTTAGGAATATGCCGTCCAGAAGCTCCGGAACTGAATCTTCCAGGAAGCGAAGGGGGTCTCATCGGGCTCGGAGGATCTTGGGCATACTCCTGCTGCACCAGTCTCCCCTGAAGTTCAGAGGTAAGTGACCGTAGAGACCCCGCAGGGTACTTGGTACTGTGGCTGTCCTCAGTTCACCTGCTCCTGTGTATGTAACAGAGGAGGTTTTTTCCTCAGCTCTGGGAGGATTAGAGAGAGATTGTCAACATTTATCGCTGCCTCCCTGTCAGGGAAAGCACGCCCGATCTCCGTCTCCTCCTTCAGAGTGCCTGTTAGCAGAGCAACAGTCCCATACAGGGATCGACCTGCCTGAAGGGGATCAGGATGAGGTTGATTCTGTTATAGAGGAATCAACAGTGGGGGAACCTTTTCTCAGCATCTTAAGCTGAAAGATTATGGGTTCAGTCTCTGACTAACATGGTCCGATCAGCATTTAAAAATGCACCTTGCGGAACCATCAACCACTACTGTATCCTCGTTGGGGTCGCTAGAAGCCCCCAGACTGTTTGTTCTTTTCCACTTCACCCTTTACTGAAAGGGCTCATTTACCAGGATTGGGAACGTCCTGAGAAAATATTTATTCCCTCAAGAGATTTCCGGTGGTCTATCCCATGGAGGATAAGTTCATCAAAAAAAAAAAAAAAATGGAAGGTCCCTACAGTGGACGCAGCCATCTCTTGTATGTATAAATCACTGGCATGTCCAGTGGATAATGTCCAAATGTTCAAGAACCCAATAGATAAAAGATTGGAGTCCTTATGAAAATCTGCTTGGTGATACAACCAGCAGTAGCAGCTATTGGGGTCTGCTAAGCAGTGAAGGATCAGTTGAAACAGGTCTTGAGGGACTTGACAGATCAGCAGGCTTTGCCCTAGCTGATCTACCTAGAGCCTTAGGCTTTGCGGTTGACGCCATAGAGGATTCAGTCCATCAGGCCTCCCGCCTTACGCTGTCTATAGTACATATGCGTAGGCTCCTATGGCTCAAAAACTGGTCTGCTGAAGCTCCCTGTAAAGAATGGCTGGTTAGCGTCCCATTTCATGGTGAACGCTTATTCAGGGAAAACCTGGACAAATATATCCAGAAAATTTCCAGCGGTAAAAATACGCTCTTGCCGGTTAAAAGCAGAGTTAGAGGTCCCTCTTTAAGAGGCCTGCTTCTCCAGTCCCTGGGGCATCGGCTGTGTAACAGTTCCGACGGCCTCCTCGGTCAAATCCCGGGGGTAAAAAACAGGGACAGTAGCAGGGTAATGAGAAACCCTGGGTCAGGGGAGGTACAAAACCTCCCCCAAAGTTAAATTCATTGAAGCCCCCACTCAGTCGGGTGGGGGGAGGACTCCAGTTGTTCGCAAGAGACCTGGCGGGACACGATCAAGACAGATAGGTGCTCTCCGCAGTAGGTTTGGGATACAGTTTGGAGTTAAAAGACTCTCCTCCTTCCCATTTTTGAGGTCAAACGTGCCAAGGGATCCCCGGAAGAGAGAGTCCCTCCTGTTGGCACTAGAACAACTATTGCTCCAAGGAGTAATTATGGAGGTTCCCCTGGAAGAATGAGGGTTCGGGTTTTACTCAAACCTCTTTACAGTCCCGAAGCAAACGCGGACGGGAGGCCCATATTAATTCTAAAAGGGCTATACAAATTCCTGTATATCAGGACTTTCCGATGGAGTCGATCCGATCGGTGGCCACTGCCCTACAAGGGGAGGATTGGTTAGCCACGATCGACATCAAAGATGCTTATTTGCACATTCCCATCTTTCCAGTCCACCAAAAATTTCTACGCTTTGCAGTAGAAGGGCGCCATTTTCAGTTCAGAGCCTTACCCTTCGGTTTGGCCACAGCACCACGAGTGTTTACAAAAATTCTGGCCCTTTATTGGCCAATCTAAGAACACAAGGTGTAATGATAATGGCATATCTGGATGACTTGTTGCTGATAGACCACTCAGTGAAAAAACTAGACGTGGTCTTTCACACGACGATCAAGTATCTGGAATCTCACGGTTGGATTATCAACCGAGACAAGTCAGCCCTAAAAACCAGTCAAAAGTCTGGAATACTTGGGGCTAAGGTTGGATTCAGGCCAGAGAAAAATATTCTTGCCTCGAGGAAAGGTGTTGTCTTTGAAAGATTTGATCCACTTAGTGGGTACAAAAAAGACAGCCGTCCATACGCCTGTATATGAGGCTGCTGGGAAAAATGGTGGCATCATTCGAAGCAGTACCCTACGGTCAATTCCATTCAAGGAATTTGCAAGGGGCCATACTGTCAGCCTGGAACAAAAAAGTTCAGGCCCTAGACTTACAATGTCCTTGTCCCCTTCCGTTCGCAAGAGCCTCCGTTGGTGGTTGGTTCCCCAGAATCTGGAAAAAAGGAAATCCTTCAGTCCGATTTCTTGGAAGGTGGTCACTACAGATGCCAGCCTTATAGGCTGGGGAGCAGTACTGGAGCAATAGTCTCTCCAGGGCAGATGGTCGGATGCAGAAAAGGCCCTGCCCATCAATCTCTTAGAGATACGAGCAGCCCGGTATGCCCTAGTAGCATGGACATCCAAACTCCAAGGGTCCCCTGTCAGAATTCAATCAGACAATGCCACAGCAGTGGCATATATCAATCATCAGGGGGGCACCAGGAGTCGTGCAGCCCAGAGGGAAGTAAATTACATCCTGAAATGGGCAGAAAAATATGTCCCAGCCATATCTGCGGTATTCATTCCAGGAGTGGAGAATTGGAAGGGGGACTTTCTAAGTCGCCAGCAATTAGGCCCAGAGGAAGGGTCCCTTCACCCCGAGGTTTTCTGGACAATATGTCAGCGGTGGGGAACATCGGATGTAGATCTTCTAGCATCCAGATTCAACGCAAAGGGGGACAGGTTTGTCTCTCGGACAAGGGATCCCCTAGCTTGCGGCTCGGATGCCCTAGTGTTCCCTTGGGATCAGTTCAAGCTGATATATGCATTCACACCGCCGATGGTTGCCTCGATTACTCCGCAGAATCAGGGTAGAAAAGAAACCAGTGATTCCGGTGGCTCCAGCGTGGCCCCGAAGAGCGTGGTACGCGGAGATTGTAAAATTTCAGTGGGGAGTCCTTGGACTCTCCCACGTCGTCCGGCTTTCGCAAGGACCGATATACCACCCTTCCTTACCAGCCCTAGGTTTGACGGCCTGGCTATTGAAGCCCACATTCTAAAAAAGAGAGGGCTCTCTAATGCTGTGGTATCTACCATGATCAATGCCAGGAAGCCGGTATCCAGGCAGATCTACTATAGAATCTGGAAGGCGTACATCGCGTGGTGTGAGGCCAAGAAATGGCATCCACATAAGTACGTAATAGGTAGGATTCTGGACTTCCTGCAGTGGGCTGTAGATAGGAAGCTTGCCTTGAGTACTATCAAGGGTCGGATTTCGGCCTTGTCAATATTTTTTCAAAGGCCCTTGGCTTCGCATTCACTAGTCAAAGCCTTTATACAAGGAGTGATGCGTATTAGTCCTCCGGTTAATATTCCCATATGTCCATGGGATCTGGACTTGGTTCTGTCGGTTCTACAGAAACAACCATTTGAACCATTACAGCATATTTCCTTGGTGCTTCTCACCAGGAAATTGATTTTTCTAGTAGCCATTTGTTCGGCTAAAAGAGTATCGGAATTAGCAGCTATGTCCTGTAAGGAGCCATATCTGGTTATCCATAAGGACAGAGTAGTGTTACGTCCTCATCCAGCCTTTCTTCCTAAGGTGGTATCGAGGTTTCATTTGAACCAAGATGTGGTTCTTCCTTCTTTTTTCCCCAAACCTACTTCGGTAGAGGAAAAGTTATTGCATTCTTTGGATGTAGTAAGAGCAGTTAAAGCTCATCAAAAAGCCACTGCTCAGATTCGCAGAACGGATACTTTGTTTATTCTGCCGGAAGGCCCCAGAAAGGGTCAGGCAGCGTCAAAGTCTACTTTAGCCAAGTGGATTCTACAGGTCATTATGCAAGCTTATGGCTTGAGAAGGAGACCACCTCCGTTCAAAGTTAGAGCGCACTCCACGAGAGCAGTTGGAAATTCATCTGCAGTGCATCACCAGGCCTCCCTGGCTCAAATCTGTAAGGCCGCAACATGGTCTTCGGTACACACGTTTACTAGGTCCTACCAGGTGGACGTTAGAAGTCAGGAGGATGTCGCCTTTGGGCGCAGTGTGTTGCAGGCCGCAAAAGATCCTCATGTCTGATAGCGCTCAGCTTATATATGGTGTATCCCCCCCCTCATTTGGCATTGCTTTAGGACATCCCATTAGTAATGACTATGTCGCTCTGTGTCCCGTGATGTACGAGAAAGAAAATAGGATTTTTATAACAGCTTACCTGTAAAATCCTTTTCTTGGAGTACATCACGGGACACAGAGCTCCCGCCCCTCTTTAGGGACACTTATTGCTTTGCTACAAAACAGGTGCTCCCGGATGGGAGGGGCTTATATAGGGGAGGGTACTTCCGGTTTTGGAAGTTGCCAGTGCCAGCACCTGACGGTATCTATATAACCCATTAGTAATGACTATGTCGCTCTGTGTCCCGTGATGTACTCCAAGAAAAGGATTTTACAGGTAAGCTGTTATAAAAATCCTATTATCTAAAGTTCAACCAATGCATACATAGTCCATTAAATTGAGGCATCTTCTCTGTGCTTTTTT
Organism: Rana muscosa; assembly: GCA_029206835.1. NCBI lineage: Eukaryota > Metazoa > Chordata > Amphibia > Anura > Ranidae > Rana > Rana muscosa. Next base: position 113,392,647 of record CM055120.1, on the reverse strand, counting down.
TTAATTTTATTTTATTATCACAATTTTGGGTTCAGTACGCAGATCTGAATCCATCTGGCACTACACTAAATTGAATCCCAGTGTTATACGGTGGTAACGTTTCCAAATATGAACTATATTGCAATGAGATTAAAAATCAAGATTTGTATTTCTCAATACTTGCATGTGGATTTTGCCAATCTGCAGACAACTATTGCAATTTATAAACTGAGATTGCCTAGTTTCCAAAAACTGGCAACTCTGGACATCAGACATGTCTACATGCATATGGTTACAAGAAACAAAAATAATAGAATTTCTGATTCACCTGATCAAATCATCCATAAATACGATCATTTCTATAACCTTGGATCGATTGGGGCAAGACTTGCAAAATCTGACTTGCCGTATATATTTGAGTATAAGCCGAGTTTTTCAGCACTTCTTTTTTTTTTTTTTTTTTTTTTTGTGCTGAAAATACCCCCTCAGCTTATACTCGAGTCACCTTTTTTTTGCGCCTGATCTCCCGGATTTGCGGACCCGGTACCGGCCCCCAAACTTGGCACACATGTAGTCCCACTCTTCTTCCTCTACAAGTGTGCAAAGTTTGTTGTCCGGGGGACCTATGGCCGGAAAGCACCGATATTTTTTTTTTTTTTTTTTTTTTTTTTAAACAAAGCCGGGCACCCCCCTCCATAGACTCCCATGTTAAATGGTCATTTCTCCTGTGACTTTAAGGACCCGGTACTGGCCGGCCGTAGGTCCCCTGGACCCCAAACTTGGCACACATGTAGCCCCACTCTTCCTCTACAAGTGTGCAAAGTTTGTTGGCTGGGGAGCACCGATTTTTCAAAGCCGGGCACCTCTTCCATAGACTCCCATGTTAAACGTCAGTCTAGTCATGGGCACAGTGAGGCATGGACACAGTGAGGCATGCAGATGGACACCCTAGGCTTATACTCGCGTCAATAAGTTTTCCCAGTTTGTTTGTGGTCAAATTAGGTGCCTCGGCTTATATTCGGGTCGGCTTATACTCGAGTATATACAGTATATTTGCTGTCTTAAACTTGTTTGGAGAGCTCCATTTACTTTCTGTTGCCTCTGAGGAAGTGAGAGAAACTCTCCCTAATCAATACACAGACAGCATTTAAAAGTTTTGACCTGGAAATTGTATTTCTCAAATGTACTAATATTTTGTAAGTAATATTTTCAATTCTAATCTATTGCAAATAGGACAAATTGGAAAACACACCAAGACTTTGATATCCACAACTACAGTTGATATGCTATCAATTTCAAATGTGACCGTTGCAGCAAGTGGATCGAGCCCTTTAGTTCTTGGTCATGGTGAGAGTTCATTTGTCACTTCATTAAAGTTATTTTTTATTTTAGTTCCAGTCATGACGTAGGATAAACCTGTTTCCTCTGGGGCAATGTTCAGAGTATAAAGTGAAGGGGTATTTCCAAAAATCCTCCCAGTATCTTCAGCTCAGGAAGTGCAAGATAGCGTGTAATCAACCATCATAGGTGTGTGCAGCCCACTGCATTAGGGTGCACCCCAAAGCTCAAAACACAAATGCCTTTCTCTATAGCCTCAGCTGCACTGGACAGTAAATGAATAGGAAGTGCTCGGTGCTGAGCGGCTTCCTGTTCGTTCACAAACGGAAGCATAGTAAACCCGGTTTACTATGCTTAAGTTATGATTGAACACAGTGAGTGAGCACTGTGTTCATTTAGAAAAGGAAGGGGCCAGTAAATTGCATATTGATTAGCTCCTTCCCCCACTCTCCATCCTGAAACCTCCCCCATAGCAGCCGTGAGGGAGAAAAGAGGAAAGGTGGAAAGCCAGCTGCACTGCGGTGGGGGGCTCAACACGAGGGGAAGCCTGGACAGTAGGGGGAAACGGCACCACACAGAGTGATTAGGGTGTGCCCAGGCGCACCTGACACAGCCCCTGCTCACGCCTATGGTAATCATCCACTTGGTTGATCCTTTCAAAAACAGCTAATCTTATATGGCCTTGAGGCGATTTAGTTCGCATTTGTAGCGCTATACAAGTTATTCACTCACTCACTCATGGCAGCAGTAGTTGGAAAATGGGAGATTTTATATTATATGTGCCAATTTGCCCTTGTCATTGACATAATATTGTAAAAGGCTACTGTACCATTCGATAATTTGAAGACCTCATCTCATATGTTGGCACAGGGTGGCTCGTTGGTTACATTGCCCTATTGTTTGCAATAGTGTGTTCAGAAGGGATTGGAGTCAAAACTGCAATTTTTATTGGTTATCAAGTCATTATTGTACACAATGCAGGAAGAAACATGATCTAGAGTTTCCCCTTTGTTGGAACATTGGTTTTGGGGTGGCGAATTGGTAGTGCGGTGAGAAAAAACAGCCATACCGCCAAAGGGAAGAAAGCTTCAGAGAAGTGCCTGTAAATCCACATTTTTTTCTCTTGCAATCTACAATAGCAGTTGCATATAGTATTTTATTAGAAAAGACAATGTTTTTCAGAATTTATACTTTACATCACAAACCTATACGGTACACAAACATATTACAGGCATACCCCACTTTTAAGTACACAATGGGTTTTATTTACTAAAGCTGGAAAGCCCAAAATCAGGCTCATTTCCGCATAGAAACCAATGAGCTTCTAACCCCAGCTTGTTCAATTAAGCCTGGTAATAAAACCTGGAAGCTCATTGGTTTTTATGCAGAAGTGAGTCAGATTTTGCGCTTTCCAGCTTTAGTAAATAAAACCCATTGTGTACTTAAAAAGTGGGGTATGCCTGTACAGTAATTCACAACATTTCCAAAGAACATGAGGTTCAAGTTGCTGATGGGTAATTTGTTTGAGCACCTATATAAGTTTTATAACAAGGTGTTGTATATTTATTTTATCTCCATAGAATGTTTTATGTTTCTCAGGTGCACTAATGCTCATTGCCTGGATGACTACTGGTGGTATTGGGATGATCATGGCTCGCTATATGAAAAGTGCAGCTGGCAAGCCAATATTTGGGAAGGCCATATGGTACCAGGTAAGTCTACACAAAGACCCTGCAATTAATACAGTGCGTGTGTGTGCGTGCGTGCGTGTGCGTGCGTGTGCGTGCGTGTACCTTTTTTGTAGTAGGGTACCTTTTTGACTTGATATTGAGCAGGTGTGCAGCACAGCCAAACAGTGTCCACTTTTTGTTCTACACTACATAGCACAATATTAAAGGCATACTGTACTAGTCTGAAGAGGTAACATGGTTATAACTAAAGGAAATTGATCTAAACATCATAAAAAAATCCATGGCATCCCCAGAGTTCCTTGGTAATCATGCAATAAGGACATTTTTTTTTTTTTAACATGCTATGTGTCATTTAATCTAAAGCACAATAGAGTATCTTTTAATTGGTGATTAAAAAAGAAGAGTTCACTGCTCTGCTCTAAACACTGTGCCCCACCCTCCCGACTAATGGGTGCAAGCTCTCCAGGAGTCCACTGTACGCAATACAAACCTATCGCTTGGAAAGAAGAAAACTGTTTTCCATTATAAACGCTTAACAAAAATTTTAGTAATCCATTCAGTGTACAGACCAATCCACCTACTCCTCCAGCCTCTAGTGCATTTCACTCCATGAATAGCTTAACCATAGAGTGAGGATTGCGGGGTGGAAGATTTACATTTATTTAATATCAAACATCTGCACCCTGGTGAAGTCCTCCAAAGGAGCTTCTAATAAATTCACAACCTGTACCAACAATGAGACTTACAATGATTACAATTTGAGACCTTCTTTATGTTAGACAAATTTTGTATCTATGTGCGGATCACTCACATTGTAGTCAAATTGTAATCATTGGTAGCCAAAATGTTTGTGCATAATAGAAGTTTGGCAGTAGTGTTTTTAGAGGACTCTAGAGGTTCTCTTTGGCGGACTTTATAGGACCTGCTGTGTGCAGATGTTTGATATTTAAAATCAAATAACTATCACAGTATAGCAGAAAATGTGCCCGTGAGCCGCACTTAATGAAGCAGACCCATATGAAGGAGTGGCCTGGCCAGAGCCCGGGCTGAGGCTGCCATTCACTTTTTTTTTTTTTTTTTTTTTTTTATATATGGGTCTGCTTCATAAGGTCTGACTCATGGACACATTTTCTGCTATATTGAAGCTTGGAGCCGGGAGGGGCTCCCATCCTAATAGGGATGAGCTTGGTGTTTGAGTCAAACCGATGTGCGACTCGAACATCGTCTGTTCGGCTATTCACCGAATTGCGAACATTATGGGCCGTTCGCGCAAAATTCGAGTGGCGCGTCACGGCCCATAATTGGTGGTGGGGGTGGCTTTGGCCAATTATGGCTCAGGGGGTTTAGTACACGCCCCACACTATATAAGGCCGCTGGCTTGGCAGCCTTGTGTAGTGTGTTGGAGTTGTTAAAAGAGAGAGATTACAGAGACAGACAGTGTCATTTATATTGAATTAGAGCAGGCAGGCGAGTCAGTTAGCTGCAGTTAGTGTGTAGAGGATATATATGCATCCTAGAGGTGTGTGTGTGTGTGTGTGTGTGTGTGTGTGTGTGTGTGTGTGTATATATTTATACACTGTATTCAGGTTAGCTAGATCCGTTCCGGTTTTTCTCTATACTGTGACAGGCAGGCAGGTGATTGTGCTAGCTGCCGTCAGTGTTTCACTTGGTGTACTGTGTGCTTTGCATAGTGTTCACCTAAAGCTTACCTGAATACAGTTAGTGACTATTATAGTGGTGTTCTCATAATAAAACCACAGGCAGAGAGCTGCAAGTATTTTCAGTTAGTGTACTGTGTCCTCTGCACAGTTTTCACCTAAAACTAACTGAAGACAATTGCTGCTTTTCCCATACTAATACCACTATCTATCTCTATCTATCTATCCCACCTTTGTGCAGCTACATCTCACTGCAGGCCATTAGTATGTCTGGAAGGCAAACAAGGAGAGGCAGACCGTCAAGAGGGCAAGCAGGCTCTGTGTCTAGAGGCAACAGTGCTGGTCGTGGACATGGGACACGCTTGTCCTTTTCGGCAGCTGGCCATGTTGAGCCGCAACATGCCCAAGACTTGGTAGAGTGGATGACAAAGCCGTCCTCCTCCTTTTCATCCTCTCTCACCCAGGCTCAGGGTACTTGGTCTGGCAAAGCAGCTGCCAAAGCGTCCTCTTCCCTCGGCTCAATGGCATCAGTTACTCCTTCCCTAGCCCCACCATGTCCTCCTGAGGAGTTCCCCGAAATGTTTGACCACAGTGTTGGGTACATGCTCCAGGAGAATGCCCAGCGTTTTGAAGGCTCCGATGATGGAACCCAGCTGGAGGAAGGTAGTAAGGTCAGCCCAGAGAGAGGGGGTGCCCAACAAGGACAGCTATCTGGCAGTCATGTTCCCCCAGCTTCAGCATACTGCCAGATTTGCTCCAGTGATGAGGAGGGAGGGGATGATGGGGATCACTGACTCCACGTGGGTGCCTGATAGGAGAGAGGAGGAGGCACATCTCCAACAAGGCAGGATGCCCTCCAGGGGCCAGCTTAAGGGCAGCGCACCGACTGCATCACACCGCAGAGCTCCGCATGTGCAGGGCGCTGCTGTCTCTGTGCGTTATTCCAAAAGTTCTTTGGTGTGGGCCTTTTTTCAGACGTGTGCAGCAAATCGCACCATTGCCATTTGCAACATATGTCTAAAGCGTATCTCGCGTGGCCAAAATATCAGCCGCTTGGGCACCACGTGCTTGACCAGACATATGTCGACCTGCCATGCAGTTCGTTGGCAAGCTTACCTAAAATACCCACACCAAAGAACAAAGCGGACCTCTCCTTGCTCCTCCTCAGCTGGGATCTCCAACCCCACTATACCTTCAGTCCTCTCTGAAACCTGCACTGAGAGGAATGAAGGTGTAGAATTAGGTGTGTCACAGCCATGTACTTGCGGGCAATCTGCTATCGTTAAACCGACGTCCGATTTGTACCAGGCAAATTTCCCTGCCCCAGCTGCTGCACCGCCGAAAGAAGTTCGCTCCCAGCCATCCACATGCCCAGTGGTTGAATGCTAGCTTGGCTAAATTTCTAGCACTTCAACTGCTGCCTTTTCAGTTGGAAGACTCTGCCCCCTTCCCAAATGCCACTTTTTCTCACGGAAGGAGATTCCGTCTCTCTACTGGCGTGTGGAAGGCAATGTCTTGGCTTCCCTGGACAGTGCGGTCAGCGGTAAGGTACATATTACCGCTGACTCATGATCCAGCAGGCATGGACAGGGACATTGCCTATCTTTCACGGCACATTGGGTGACTGTTTGCAGCTGGGAAGGATGCAGGACAAGGTGCAGTAGAGTTGGAGGTTGTTCCGCTAGCACGCCTCCAAAATGTTACTACTGGTGATTCTGACATGCCTCTCTCCTCCACCCCCTCCTCTTCTTCTTCTTCTTCCTCCATGGCCTCTACCTGTGCTTTGTCCTCGGAACCAGCGGTGCTCCGTAGGCGTTGAAGGGGCTACGCCAGTACGCAGGCAAAAGATGCCATGTGGTTCTTGAGCTGGTTTGCTTGTGGGACAGGAGCCACACTGGGGCAGAGATTCTGTCAGCTCTGCAGGGGCAGGTTCAGAGGTGGTTGATGCCACACCAGCTTAAGCCAGGAAAGGTGATTTCCGACAATGGCACCAACCTCCTCTCCGCCCTCCGACAGGGACAACTGACCCATGTGCCCTGTTTGGCTCACGTCCCTAACTTGGTGGTGCAGCGGTTCTTGGGCAGGTACTCAGGCTTACAGGAGGTCCTGAAGCAGGCCAGGAAACTCTGTGGGCATTTCCGCTGGTCATATAATGCCAGTGCTCGGCTGGCTGAGCTGCAAAAAGATTACAACCTGCCCAAGAACCACCTAATTTGTGACATGCCCACCAGGTGGAACTCTACGTTGGCCATGCTGCAGCGGCTGCACACGCAGCAGAGGGCCATTAATGAGTATCTGTTGCAATATCGCACCAGGACAGGGTCAGAGGAGCTTGGATTTTTTCCCCACGCCAGTGGGCCACGATCAGGGATGCATGCAATGTCCTGGCACCATTTTGAGGAGGCCCACGAGGATGGTGAGCAGTGACAGTGCATGCATCAGTGACACTGTCCCTCTTGTCCACCTGTTGGAGCACACGCTGTGTGGAATAATGGACGGGGCACTTGAGGCAGAACAGAGGCAGGAAGAGGAGGACTTCCTTACCTCCTCAAGGCCCCCTTTATCCAGACAGTGTTCCTGCTGGCCCGGCTATCACACACGAACGACGAGGACGATTGTGTCAGCATGGAGGTGGAGCCTAGCACTCGGCATCAGCAGCAGTCTTCAAGGGATCAATTGCAGTCCAAAGACACCCATGGACTTGTACGTGGCTGGGAGGAGGTGGCTGCGGATCATGTCATCCTCAGTGACCCAGAGGACTCCACACTGAATGCCTCAGCAAACCTACGCTGCATGGCCTCCCTGATCCTGCAAAGCCTGCGGAAGGATCCTCCTATTCGTGCGATCAAGGAGAGGGATCATTACTGGCTAGCAACCCTCCTTGATCCACGTTACAAGGCTAAGGTGGCAGACCTTATCTTGCCGTCGCAGAGGAAGAAGCATCTTCGGGAGGCTTTACAGAAAGGTCTGTGCAATGCGTTCCCAGAGACTGGGAGGTTACAAATTCCTGGTCCTGGACAACGTGTTGCTGAGGCTTCTGTCAGTCAAAGAAGGAGCGGTGGAGAAGGTGGCCGTCTGACCGATGCGTTCAGACAATTTTTTAGTACGCAGCCCCAAGGTATGATCGGTTCCAGCAACCATCGCCAGCGTCTGGTTTACATGGTGCAGGAATACCTAGGGGCAAGATCAGACTTGGACACCTTTCCCACCGAAAATCCTCTGGGTTACTGGGTCTTGAGGATGGATCACTGGCCAGAGCTTGCACAGTATGCAATTGAGGTACTGGCCTGTCCTGCATCCAGCGTTCTTTCGGAACACACATTCAGTGCTGCTGGAGGCTTTGTAACCGATCACAGGGTGCGCCTGTCCACCGACTCGGTCGATCGACTGACCTTCATGAAATTTAAATCGGTCTTGGATAACCACCAACTACCAAGCACCTGATGCTGATGTAACCGAAAAAAAAAAATTTTCAATGTCAGATCCCTTCAAGACTGCTTATGCTGATGCTGAGTGACTATCCTGTTATGCTGAGTGACTATCCTCTTCCTCCTAAATGATCATGCTGATGGCTTGAAAGAACATTTTTGGTTCTGGGCACCACCACCAGTGGCTAAGGCCCAATTTTTCAGCCCCTGTTTAACAGGGGCGTGTATTTACAATTTTTGATGCAATGCTTTGCAGCAGGGCTCATTGCTGCGCTCCATGTACAGTATCTGTGAGGGGTTGCAGTGTTGTGGCACCAGTGCCTAAGGCCCAATTTGTCTGCCCCTGTTCAACAGGGGCATGTAATTACAATTCTTGATCTAATAATTCACACCACCAAGAGTAACTGTGAGGACTTGGTGTTGTGGCACCAGCACCACCACCAAAGGCCTAATTTTTCCTACCACTGTTCAACAATGGCATGTAATTACAATTCTTGATATAATAGTTCACAGCAGGGCGTAACTGTGAGGGCTTAGTGTTGTGGCAACACCAAATTTCTGCAGAGTGTATACGGCAGGCCCCTATTTTCAAACATCCAACTTACAAACGACTCCTACTTGCAAACGGAAGGAGACAACAGGAAGTGAGAGGAAATCTACCCCTAGGAAGGGAAATTCTCTCCTGTAAGAGTTAATATGGGAAAGAGGTGTTTCCTCTCCACTGATTCTTTATCACCAATCCTTGTTTCACTAAAAACCTCAAATTTTCAAAAAACATTTTGTCATTGGGACGGAAAGTGAGGTGAACTGTTCTAAACAGGTGCACACTGCACAGACAGCAAAACAAATATTTACAGGGGTGATAACCCTTCCCTATGTTTTCCAAAAAGCTTAAAAATAGATTTTTTTTTCGCTGGAGCTAATTTACTGCTGTTCAGAGTATATAGGGCCTTTTTTTTTTTTTATTTTGGGGGCGGGGTTCCCTTTAATATCCATGCAAGACGCAAAGGGGCTGGTAGGGGGTGGGGGTGGCGGGGGGGGGTACCCATGCCATTTTTTTTCTCAATGATTTCCATCCATATTGCCAGGACCAGACATTACATTAAAGCTGCAAGCAGTTTTAAATGACTTTTTTTTTCCTTTAGAACTGTCCCTGCACAAAATGACATTTCTAAAACACGTGCCACTTCACAGGCATACTTTAGACACCCCCAGGTACGATATTTAAAGGAATATTTCACTTTTTTTTCACATTAACCACTTCAATACCATGCACTTATACAGCTTCCTGCCCAAGCCAATTTTGAGCTTTCAGCGCTGTCGCAATTTGAATGACAATTGCGCGGTCATGCTACACTGTACCCAAACAAATTTTTTATCCAATTTGTTCCCACAAATAGAGCTTTCTTTCGGTGGTATTTGAACGCCTCTGCGATTTTTATTTTTTGCACAACAAATAAAAAAAGAGCGAAAATTTTGAAAAAAACGATGTTTTTCTTTGTTTCTGTTAATTTTTTTTGTAAATAAGTACCTTTTCTACTTCACTGAAGGGCACTGATAAGGCGGCACTGATAAGGCGACACTGATGGGCACCGATGAGGTGGCACCAATGAGGTGGCACTAATGAGGTGGCACTGATGAGGTGGCACTGATGGGCACTGATGATGGGCACTGGTAGGCGGCACTGATGGGCACTGGTAGGCGGCACTGATGGGCACTGGTAGGCGGCACTGATGGGCACTGGTAGGCGGCACTGATGGGCACTGGTAGGCGGCACTGATGGGCACTGGTAGGCGGCACTGATAGGTGGGCACGGATGGGCACTGATAGGTGGCGCTGATGGACACTCGTAGGTAGCACTGATGGACACTCGTGGGTGGCACTGATGGACACTCGTAGGTGGCACTGATGGACACTGATGCCCAGCAATGCCAGCCACCACACATTGAGGTGGTGCCATCATAGTGCCAGTCAGTGCCCATTTGTGGGCACTGATTGTCATATATTTTTTTTATTTTACTACATGTGGATGGCCATGGGGGCCATCCACATGCTTGGGGCTTCCCAGTGTGGGTATCCGAGGGGGGGCTGCGCTGATAAACAATCAGCGCGAACCCCCCTGTCAGGAGAGCCGCCGATCAGCTCTCCTCTACTCGCGTCTGTCAGACGCGAGTGAGGAAGAGCCGATCAACGGCTCTTCCTGTTTACATTGTGATCAGCCGTGATTTGGAGGCTTTTTACCGCTCCACCGATCGCCGCGATGCGCGCCCCCCCCGGGCGCGCGGCGGCTGTTATCCCGCAGGACGTCATATGACGTCCAGTGTGGATAACAGAACCACTTCCCGGACGTCAATCTGCTATTGACGGGGCGGGAAGTGGTTAAGCATCATTAAAATCACTGCTCCCGAAAAAACTGCAGTTTTTTAAAACGTTTTTTTTGCATTGATACATGTCCCCTGGGGAAGGACCCGGGTCCCCAAACCCTTTTTAGGACAATAACTTGCATATTAGCCGTTATAATTAGCCCTTTTGATTTTGAACGTTCGAGTCCATTGTATTAAATAGGGTTCTAAAGTTCGCGCAAACTTTCGGTCCGTTCACAGGTTCTGGTGCGAACCGAACCGGGGGGTGTTTGGCTCATCCCTACATCCTAACCAGCACTTCCTGCGGTTGGCTTTGGACTGTACTGTACCTCCCTTACTATCGCAGTATGAATAAATAACAAAGTGCTTAATCATTAGTAGCGCTGTAAAAAAATATTATCAAATAACAACACCATTGAATAAAACAAGCAAATGAATATCAAAGTGAACAAATGCCCTTGAACACACCAAGTTTTGCAAAAAAAAGTGAATTTTCCAAAAACAATGTGTGAATGCGATCATTCCAAGTGATTTTTTTATTTTTTTGATTTTTTTTTTATCCTCTTCTACAAAAATGTATCACCAGCGTGAATCCAGTGAACACCACAATCTAGTGTGACTCCTCAGATAAATTTGCCTGTCATGTTTCAGATTAAAGCATTAGAAAAGCATCCCCGCAATCTGATTCCACATCTAATGGTATCTCTTCGCTCACGATAGACCAGTAGTCGCGTAATGAAAAAAAACTCCTCCAATAGTGCAGTAAAACAGACTAAAATTTTATTTTGTAAGAATAAAACTCACCATAAAGCTTCTTGCATTGTAGCATACACTATAAATCAAACCATAACTGTCATATAGAAGCTGCAAACACTCTACCAGCTGCTTAGATCTCACCACCACGTTGAGTCTGATGACACTTCTGGTTACGTCACGTCTGCCTACATCACTTACTGGTCATGCCCAAAATTTAAATTGGACAACTGTTTCTTCTGACCTGGAAATCCCCACTCTACAAATATGGGAGAGGTTCACCTTTGGAACACGTCACATGTTACACCCATATATAGGCTGTAACATGTTCCAACAGCACCCCATTACCCCCATCTTCCCTGTGTCAGACGGGGATACTTCTCCACTGCTACTGTTACATTTTAAAAAAGCGTGGCTGTGTGGAGTTCTGCCCACACAGCTCCATCTTTAATTCACAGAGATCTGTGAATAAATAAACTACAAGTCTAGTCTTCCACCGCAGCAGACGGCTTGTAGCTCTTGATGAACTACGAGAGTGCTTATGAACACTCTAAGACCCCTTTCACACTGGGATGGGCGGGTGTTGATGGTAAAACGCTGCTAGTTTTAGTGGCGCTTTACCGTAATTTTAACGGCGCTATTCGGCCGCTAGCAGGGTGCTTTTAACCCCCTGCTAGCGGGCGAATAAAGGGTTAATTGCGTCCGTGTAGCGCCACTGCCGAGGCGCTTTGCAGGCACTTCGGCAGCGGTGCCCATTTATTTTAATGGGCAGGAGCGGTGTGTCCACCCCCCCAAATATGCTGCTTGCAGGACATTTTTTAACGTTCTGCCAGCGCATCGCCCCAGTGTGAACGCACTCTGGCTTTCACACTGGGACTGCATGGGAGGTGTTTTTCAGGCACTATTTATAGCCCAAAAGTGCCTGGAAAACCGCCCCAGTGTGAAAGGGATCTAAAAGTTCATTGACACTTCCTCCAGCTTTCAAACTGAAAACATGTAAAGAGGTATGGATAAGAAAGCTTGTGCAGAATGTGCAGTCCCAACCAGTCCGGAAGCACCGTGCACCAGCAGTGTGGCCGGAGGAAAGACTCGATCGTGAACACCTGTCCATACCAGCGACGCTGGACTCTCCCCTCACCCTGGAAGTCGGAGCGTATAAAACCCAATACATGCCTGATATCACCACAATCTTGTGAGTGTACTCGATTACGTTTTTTTCTCTTATTAAAATGCTTGCATACTGCACTTAGAGGGCGCTGTTCTTTGTCCCTTTTTTTTTATATTACCGAGTTTTCTTTTTCCTTCTGAACCGGAAGCCTTCTCTTGACAGTCGCTTATTATTTTATTTTATCCTTACATGGACTAAATCACCAAAGAACTGTTGCTATTCTCCTGTTCCCTCCTCCCAATCCATTCTTCTCTGTACTGAGTCTTATCCAGAGTGCGCCACATTACCCAATTTCCTATACAGAATGTGCAGGAGCCTGATATTGCACTCATAATTCACTGATCGCAGGTGCAATGCTTTGCAGGTTCCTGCTGGGAAAATTAATAAATGAACATTTTTTTCTGTAAAAAGATGTACATATAATTTTCCCTGAAAGGTGAGCTTAGCCTGTAAGCTTGTTATTGAGTAAAATGCTTTATAGGCTGGAGGGGCATTAAAGGATCTGTCTGTGCATTAAATGTAATAATACTATATTATGTTATGGCTTTCTTATTTGTGTTCAACTGGTATATGTTTTAATATCTTTTATCAGCTCTGTTGTTGTGTTATAATACTTTTTTTTTCTTATGCATGTATTTTAGGTATGTGATCATTAGTAGTTTTGTAATAAAATGGCACTTTGAAAGATCATCTCTTTTTTTTGGCTACCTATGTGTTGTCAAGAGAAATTGCTCTCTGGGGAATAGAGGTATCTACTGCTTGCACGTAATTGATTATAGAACACATCTCAGGTGGTGCACTTGGCATCTAAGGTGTTAAAGCACTGAAAGACGTGTCAGTGAGTATCAACACCTGCATTCTCCAGAGACAGCTAGTAACTTGGCAACAATAAGCACACTGGCACTTGGATAACCATGGGCAATGTCTGAATAATGTGCTTTCATTCATATCTCTCATGGATAAGACCTACATTTCATTTAGTCTATTACTAAGTTTTTGTTGTATATCTGTCTATTGTCACTTTTTTTTTTCTGTTTTACCTAACTGTTGCACCTCTCTGACAACCAAAAGGCAGGATAGTACCTCCAGAAGCAGGGGTGGGCTAGCAATTCACTCCAGGGCTGAGTCTATGGCTAAAGGGGGAGGAGGGGTAAGTAGGTGAGGGTTAGGGGTCTCAGATACCATAGCAGATTCTTCAGACTTTCCAGATCAATATCTAGTTTCCCAGTGTCAGAACATTTAAGCTGATGCGGCAACACTATCATAGTTACCAACATTGCAAAACAAAAATTCAGGACACTTTTTTTGCATGTAGGCGGAGCCTTTCTATAATTAGGGGGCGGGGAATTAATTTGTAGTCGTGCCATAGCATAAGAGAAGCGCGTGGTTTACGCAGAATAGTGGGTGTGGCTTAAATGGGCGTGGCTCGAAAGGGGTGTGGTTAGAGTCTGAGATGAATGAAGGATGTGAAGAAAATTTGTGAGGACAGCCGCACTCCAATCCAACGTATATTTATTCAGGCAAAACAGGCACTGCAAAAACCAGCAGAACTCAGGACAGCTGACGCGTTTCACACCAATTCAGTGTTTCAGCGGAGCCCCTCCTTACATCAGGCGTCCCCCCCCCCCCCCCAGCGGAGCCCCTTCTTACATCAGGCGTGTCCCCCCCCCAGCGGAGCCCCTTCTTACATCAGGCGTGTCCCCCCCCCAGCGGAGCCCCTCCTTACATCAGGCGCCCCCCCCCAGCGGAGCCCCTCCTTACATCAGGCGTGTCCCCCCCCAGCGGAGCCCCCCCTTCATCAGGTGGAGCCCCTCCTTACATCAGGCGTCCCCCCCCCCAGCGGAGCCCCTCCTTACATCAGGCGTCCCCCCCAACGGAGCCCCTCTTTACATCAGGAGACATTGTCTCCGCAGGCCGTGGACCTCTAGTGGCGGTGGGCCGCGCGGCGGTGAAAAAAACAAGAACAGTAAACCGGATTTCCCGGGACAAAGAATTCAGAAAAAGGGTCTAAAACCCCAGAAATTCGGGACAGTTGGCAACTATGCACTATAAGCACATTCCCAAATTTACACGCATCCTCCAAGTGAGTCAGTAGGCCTTTCTTAGAGACCAGCCTTCTTCCTGGCTCTCTCCAGCAAGAGGCCTTCACTGGGTCTCCTCCTTGGCATAGCTTCCTCCAGACCAGGCAGGACAGCTTAAGGACCACTTCAGAACATGTTAGGCCCCCAAACAGGCTATTGGGCCTAACAGCAGAGCTTCATCCAGCAGCACAAGGCGGTAGACTGTTCCTCACCATCAACATGTCCAATGCAGGGCTATGAGTCCTAACTTGGTCTTGATGACGTCAGGATCCTAGAGTGTGAGACAGAAGGGGCTGCGGAGAGGATTGGGTAAATATTCTCTCTTTTTTTCCCCCCTAGAGCAATCAATTCTTGCAGGGAGGTTTCCCTGCACTTTTTAGTCCTGAAGATAAGTGTGTGGAAATCTCTTATAAGAAACCACGGGCAGCAAAGACAACTTGACAGGAGTTTTAAATGTTCCCCACTCTACATGTAAAAACAAAACTTTTTCTTTAATTTTGGATAATTACTTTTGTATTCTGGGCCTGTATAACTCCAGACATTTTAACCCCTTAATACCACCTCCTGGTGGCCCTTTAGGTTGGCGTTAATGCCAGGGAGGCAGCAGGGCTTCTATATCATGTGACCGCTGTGATTGGCTCTCACATTGGTCAAATGATCGGGAGCCAGTCCCACTTGTCTTTATGGACCTTGCTTTTTGTGTTGGTCTAAATCATTTCAGGGGAGGGATATTATGGTGTGGGGTTGTTTTTCAGGGTTTGGGCTTGGCCTCTTAGTTCCAGTGAAGGGAACTTATAAGGCATCAGCATACCAAGAAATTTTGGACAATTTCATTCTCCCAACTTTGTGGGAACAGTTTGGGGATGACCCCTTTATGTTCCAACAGGACTGCACACCATTGCACAAAGCAAGGTCCATAAAGACCTGGATGAGCTAGTTTGGTGTGTAGGAACTTGACTGGCCTGCACAGAGTCCTGACCTCAACCTTTATATACCAACTTTGGGATGAATTGGACTGTGAGCTAGGCCTTCTCGTCCACATCCTTGCCTGACCTCACAAATGTGCTTCTGGAAGAATGGTCAAACATTCCCATAGACGCACTCCTAAACTTTGTGGACAGCCTTCCCAGAAGAGTTGAAGCTGTTATAGCTGCAAAGGGTGGGCCAAGTCAATATTGGACCCACCAGATTAGGACTGGGATGCCATTAAAGTTCATGTGTGTGTAAAGGCATCCCAAAACTTTTGGTAATATAGTTTAAATTTGGCAGCTGGGGTTTAAAGCCAACTTTTCTTGTCCATGCAGATATGTGTTATGCAGTTGGCAAGAGGTAAAAATGTAAAATACAAACGCGTGTAAAGGGAATTTTTATGATGGTTTGGGTTATAAATTCTTTTTTACAGGCAAAACTGTATCTATTTGGAGCCAATCAATTTGACCAATATTGCCCAAAAAAAACTTAGGAGCCCTAAATAGCAATAAAAACTCAACAGAAGTTCTAATCCTTTCTTACTCTATCCAAAAAATAAAAATGTGGATGGGCTTACGCTTTAATTATTTAAAAAAACAAACAGATTGTTAATCCTTTTTAATCAATTAGCATGAGACTTTCAGTTTAAATTTTCTAAACAGGGTACAGAGTTTGCAGGTCTGCATTATTTTGAAGGTTTTAGATCTATTTTGACCTCGGCAGAGGTATTTTAAACTTCTGCATTACTTGGACATAAAAAAAATAAAAAACAGGGGAAGGCTCCATCATTTAAGTTCGCTATTGACAATGGTAAAGGAAATGTGTAGTGCATTTGAATGTGTTTTCTCTTTTATTTATTATGGTCAGGAATTAAAAAACAATACAAATCAAAGTTAGTCCGGTAAATATACAGTTTTGAATTAGAATATTTTATTATGTGGCTAGGAGATGGAACTCCAAGCTCCATTTCAAATGATCTTCTTCAGTCCTTTTTAAAATAGCCTGTTTATAGAGCTCAATAGCTACAGCTGGCATTTTATGAAGATACAGGAGCAGGAAGTCACCCTCTTCCTCCACCCTTCATTCAGAAGGCCCCATACAAGATTTTATTCAAAGACAGTTTTTTTGTTTTGTTTTTAAGTAAAAAAAAAAAAAGCAAATTTCTAGAAAACCTATTGTCCAGCAGGAATAAATGTAATAAGCAACTTGAGAAAACACACACACAATTTTTGTGCCATGTATGGCTCTCATTGTCTGACCGCATTACCAATGCCTGACATATATAGCCCTGCACAATTTAGATATTTGGATAAATCTGACTGATTTCCCATAGAAGAATTAGACCACTTTCACACTGAGGTGCTTTTTCAGGCGCTTTCACGCTAAAAAAAGCGCCTGAAAAGCTTACGAAAACGTATTTCCATTAAAATCAATGAATGCTTTCACACTGGGGCAGTGCGCTGAAAAAATGCCCCTCTCCATTGAAATGAATTTAAAGTGCTTAAAAAGCGCTCCGTGTTTTACTGGCAGTTTTTCAAGCGACTCAGTGTGAAAGTGGCCTTATGCCGCGTACACACGACCGTTTTTAATGATGAGAAAAATTTAAATTTTTTAAAATGGTCATTAAAAATTATTGTGTGTGGGCTTCAGAGCATTTTTCACGACGTGAAAAACGGCCATGAAAAAATTGGCACATGCTTTAATTTTTCACGTCGTTTTTTAAATCGTCGTTTTTCTCGTCAAGAAAAATGGCCGTGTGTGGGCTTTAACGACGTGAAAAAAAATGCGCATGCTAAGAATCAAGTATGAGACGGGAGCGCTCGTTCTGGTAAAACTAGCGTTCGTAATGGAGATGGCACATTCGTCACGCTGTAAAGGACTGAAGAGCACGAGGCTGAAAAGCGCGAATCGTTGCTCAACAAACTTTACTAACCTGAAGGGTGGCACCATCCGAATGGAATCCCTTTATAGTGCCGTTGTACGTCCCCGCGCTTTACTCAAGCATTTTTTTTCTTGATAGTGTGTAGGCAAGGCCGGCTTGAGAAGAATCACGTCGAGGAAAAATTCAGGTTTTTTTTTCAATGACATTAAAAACGGTCGTGTGTATGCGGCATAAGTGTTCCAAATGGCAATTTGCTAGGACATAAGCAGATGTGGAAGTCCATAATCTCTATATGGGTGTTACCTGTCCTTCCCATGTGGGTTCTGTGGGAATAGATCCAATATGTTCAGTCTCCTTCTACAAAGCTTTAGGATTCCTAATCTTAAAGGGCATGTTTTTAGAGATGCAGCTAGCAAACCAAAAGTCCACGAGGTGGCAACATATAAAATATATATAATATAAAGTACCGTATATACTCGAGTATAAGCCGACCCGAATATAAGCCGAAGCACCTAATTTTACCACAAAAACTGGGAAAACTTATTGACCCGAGTATAAGCCTAGGGTGTGCCTCACTTTGCCTCACTGTGTCCATGACTAGACTGACGTTTAACATGGGAGTCTATGGAAGGGGTGCCCAGATTTGAAAAATCGGTGCTCCCCGGCCGTAGGTCCCCCGGACAAGAAACTTTGCACATTTGTAGAAGAAGAGTGGGGCTACATGTGTGCCAAGTTTGGGGTCCAGGGAACCTACAGCCAGCCGGGACCGGCTACCCAAAGTCCGGGAGATCAGGCGCAAAAAGGTGACTCCAGTATAAGCCGAGGGGGGCATTTTCAGCACAAAAAATTGTGCTTAAAAACTCGGCTTACACTCGAGTATATACGGTAAGTGACGGGCTGTGCTAGTGTCAGTATATGAATGTTTTTCAGAACTTCTGTTTGTTACAGTTACTACTATTAGATATTTAAAGCAGGGTATGCCTTTGTTACAATCTGCCATGAAGAGATTTCTAAGGCTTACCTGTTTTAAGTCCTCTGAACTCTGTTTTCCCAATTCTCAAAAGGTTTATCTGCACAAGCACATTAATCCTATAAGCTGCTTTTTCATTAATATTTTTTTTTGTTTGTTACTTAAGCCCTTTAACGAACCTTTTAAAATTTTTGAACATCTGCTATAATAATTACGTTTTTATGATTTAAACAATTTACTTTTGAAATCGGGCAATAAAGAAGCGTGTGGTTACCACTCTTGAAAGCCCTATTTAAAGGAAAGGGTAGCTGTTATCTTGCACACCTGAGTCTCCATCCGGAGCTAGAGGCTACCATTATCTGATTTCTAGAAACCGTGCTATGTCTGAAGAAAGCTTCTCCTTAGAGACAATGCATAGATGAGTTCTGCTATAAAACTAGCAGCACTTGTAGAAGGCTTACAATGCAAAATGGAGGACAGGTGGCCAGAAGCTGTAGAAAAAAGGTATTTTTTGCAGCACCTTAGCTGTGCATTCTCCTGATTCCTGCCTAAGGACCATAAACTGGTTTAAGTAGTTGGGCATCAAGCGAAATATAAAATCTCTGATCATGACACAAATTTTTCAGAAAATCTTTTATATTGCCTACAAACTTGGCGCATCTTGTTCTAACTTTGGAGTTTCAGGCCTGGAACTTGTTAAGGGTAAATATACTTAACGTTCTACCTGTTGTACTAGAAAGAACATGACACTAATCCAATGACACTAGAGGTGACTGCTAAATGTAAAAAACCCTTTCTTCACTGATATTTTATCTTTATTTATTACAGGTACTTGTATAGCCCTGTCAATTTATGTAGTGCTTTACACACGCATATATATTGTACATTCAGAATGTGTTTAGAAATAGAGAAAGAGAAATCGGGACTTTATTGGCACCATACTACGAGTAGATATTTCTTTAAAAAGTATAAATGTATTAAAATGTTTTAAAAACAGATCTTAAAAATATCTATATGCATACCATCCTAATACAAGAAAATAAAGCTGATATCATCATAAGCCCTTAGTATATAGGTAGGGAGCCTCCAAAAGGTGTGTGTGTGTGTGTGTGTTTGTGTAGATAGATAGATAGTGTGTGTGTGTATGTATGTGTATATGTGTGTGTATATATATATATATATATATATATATATATATATATATATATATATATATATATATAATACATTTTATGAAATATTGTACTTTCACATCAGCCCCTCCCTCTTAGAGCTTACAGTCTAAGGTCCCTAACTCACATTAATACAGTACATGGAGTGCACATACTAGGAACAATTTAGACAGGATCCAGTTAACCTACCAGTATGTCTTTGGAGTGTGGGAGGAAACCCATGTATGCATGGGTAGTGATGTGGCTGCGATTTGAACCAATGACCCTACTGCTGCTAGGCAGAAGTGCTGCCCCTCTTGCTCCAAGGAGTGTATGCAGCTCCTTAACCTTTTTTCTGTTCTATTTTCCAGTGGCTGTACTCATTCTTGCACCAAACAATGCATTGTCCATTAAACAAGGCTAATTTTTAAAATCTGCTAGAAATCTGTCAGTCTTTCCTCTTTCCAAAAAAAATACCTTAAACAAACCCTTTTCTGCTAATGTTTACACAAAATGCCACCAAATATGAATTATTCAGCTAAAAAATTTATGGTTAGAGCAATATCGGTGTGCCTCTCACACAGGATATAGTCAATGAAGTCCAACATTTTAAACACCTCTGCCCTTAGCCCCCATTCACACTGCTGTTGGGCAATACACATGAAAAATGATCTTGTGCAGTAATGAACTGTCACATACAATAAAATATGTAATGCTTTATTGTGGTGTAATGCACCACAATAAAGTTTAAATGATGTGAAAAAATACTCTTGATTAAAGCGGAGGTCCGCCAATTTTTTTTTTTAAACTCGGCAGCTACAAATACTGCAGCTGCTGACTTTTAAAATAAAGGACACTTACCTGTCCAGGGCGCCCGCGATGTCGGCACCTGAGGCCGACCCGTCCCTCGGTCCTCGGATGCTGCTGCCGCCATCTTCAGTAATGGAATCGGGAAGTGAAGTCTTGCGGCTTCACTTCCTGGTTCCCTACTGCGCATGCGCGAGTCACGCTGCGCAACCTAAATGGTCCCTGCTGATTTCTGGGATCCGTGTGTCTCCCAGAAGACAGCGGGGGGAGACGGGAAGTGGCGTAGACTCTGCAGGATTCTGCCGGGGTCTACGCCCGTAAGTGGGTGCACATACCTGTATTATACAGGTATTTGCACCCCCCTCTCCCATGAAAGGTGCCATTTTTGTGTGGACCTCCGCTTTAAACCATCTCTAATAAAAAAATATTCATTCAGTGTCTTCACACAACTGTTATGTGTTCCCAGAACTTTCACTTTCAAACAATGTATATCCAGCCTCCCAAAATACATGGTGACAAGCATGCACACACTGTCGCACATTCTGCACGGAGCAGCCTATTTTTTCAATGGGCTACCCTACACGCAGCAAATGCGCTCAAGAATCTTTACGCTTTGCTTGTTTGTTTTTAACTCTGCATTTTTCCAGCACAAAATCATGTCTTGCTTGCCATGTTTGGGGTGCCATCAACAATGAATGGCACCGCAAATGTGACATGCATTATTTGCGCAATTTGTAAACGTGAACAAAAGCGCACAATTTTTAATTTGAATGCTGGTTAATTGACAGTCATGCCACTGCCCTCTCTACCTATGTCCGTGGTCAGGGACAGTGACGCTTTGCTAATAAATCTTTATAAAAAAAAAAAATCAGGAATAGCAATTTTTAGTCTGTTCTCATTCATGTTCTCTGAAAAATGGCAAAGAAATCATAATCTCTGCCAGGGTGTGTAAACGTATGAGAATATATATATAATTACAGTGGGGAGAACAAGTATTTGATACACTGCTGATTTTTGCAGGTTTTCCTACCTACAAAGCATGTAGAGGTCTGTAATTTTTATCATAGGTGCTCTTCAACTGTAATGCCGCGTACACACGATCGTTTTTTTTCGACGGTGAAAACACAGTCGAGAAAATCGACGTTAAAAACGAGGAACAGCTTGTTCCCCCCACACACGGCCGTTTTAAATGTCATTTTTTTTTTTTTGGTCGAAAAAAACGACCGTGTGTGGGCTCCGTGGCAGTGTTTCCCTATGGGAAACACTGCCGCGGAAAACATGTCGAAAAAAACGACGAGAAAAATTAGAACATGTTCTAATTTTTCTCGTCGTTTTTAATGGCGTTTTTCTCGTCGAAAAAAACGTCAGAAAGCCCACAGACGATCGTTTTTCTCGTCGAAAGGAAAAAATTTTGTTTTTCTCGACGAGAAAAACGGCCGTGTGTATGCTGCATTAGAGACGGAATCTAAAAAAAATCCTGAAAATCCCATTGTATGATTTTTAAGTGATTAATTTGCATTTTATTGTATGGCATAAGTATTTGATACATCAAAAAAGAAGAACTTAATATTTGGTACAGAAACCTTTTGTTTGCAATTACAGAGATCATACGTTTCCTGTAGTTCTTGACCAGGTTTGCACACACTGCAGCAAAGAATTTGGCCCACTCTTCCATACAGAGCTTCTTCAGATCCTTCAGGTTTCAGTGCTGTCCCTGGGCAATACGGACTTTCAGCTCCCTACAAAGATTTTCGATTGGGTTCAGGTCTGGAGACTGGCTAGGCCACTCCAGGACCTTGAGATGCTTCTTACGGAGCCACTCCTTAGTTGCCCTGGCTGTGTGTTTCAGGTCGTTGTCATGCTGGAAGACCCAGCCACCACCCATCTTCAATGCTCTTACTGAGGGAAGGAGGTTGTTGGCCAAGATCTCACGATACATGTCCCCATCCATCCTCCCCTCAATGCGGTGCAGTCGCCCTGTCCCCTTTGCAGAAAAGCATCCCAAAAAATGTTTCTACCGCCATGCTTCACGGTTGGGATGGTGTCCTAGGGGTTGTACACATCCTCCTTCTTCCTCCAAACACGGCGAGTGGAGTTTAGACCAAAAAACTCTATTTTTGTCTCGTCAAACCACATGACCTTCTCCCATTCCTCCTCTGGATCATCCAGATGGTCATTGGCAAACTTCAGACGAGCCTGGACATGCGCTGGCTTGAGCAGGGGGACCTTGCGTGCGCTGCAGGATTTTAATCCATGACGGCGTAGTGTGTTAATAATGGTTTTCTTTGAGACTGTGGTCCCAGCTCTCTTCAGGTCATTGACCAGGTCCTGCCGTGTAGTTCTGGGCTGATCCCTCACCTTCCTCATGATCATTGATGCCCTACGAGGTGAGAGCTTGCATGGAGCCCCAGACTGAGGGAGATTGACTGTCATCTTGAACTTCTTCCATTTTCTAATAATTGCGCCAACAGTTGTTGCCTTCTCACCAAGCTATTGTCCTGTAGCTCATGCAGGTCTACAATTTTATCCCTGATGTCCTTACACAGCTCTCTGGTCTTGGCAATTGTGGAGAGGTTGGAGTCTAAGTGTGAACACGTTACCTGTATAAAAGACACCGGTCCACAAACAGGTGCAGTTAATACAGGTAATGAGTGGAGAACAGGAGGGCTTCTTAAATAAAAAAATAACAGGTCTGTGAGAGCCGAAATTCTTACTGGTTGGTAGGTGTACAAATACTTGTCATGCAATAATATGCAAATTAATTGTTTAAAAATAATACAATGTGATTTTCGGGATTTTTGTTTTAGATTCCGTCTCTCACAGTTGAAGCGTACCTATGATAAAAAAATTATAGACCTCTACATTTTTTGTAAGTAGGAAAAACTGCAAAATCGGCAGTGAATCAAATACTTGTTCTCCCCACTGTATTTTATAGTGTTTACCACCCCATTACAAGACTTCTTGTGAGTTTTAACCTTCTTAGCGGTAATCCCGAGTGTGGCTCAGGGTGAATTTTTTCCATACCAAGAGGGGTAACCCCGAGCCACACTCGGGGCTGCATCGCAGTATTCAGGGGAAGTTACTTACGTTGTCCCCAGGATCTTGCGATGTATCCTGTGTGCGGTGGCTGTCTCTTCCGCCAGTGTACTGTATGCCAGGCTCTGTTCTTGCGAGCAGCCCGACGCACAGGGACGGAGCCCGGCGGGAAATTAAAAAACTGCAAAATACGTAACACATACAGTACACTGTAATCTTACAGATTACATTACCGTATCAAATAATTTCACATCCCTTTTGTTCCTAGTGCTTTGTCCAGTGCCCTACATGCAGTTTTTTTTATTATACTGTTCTTTCTGCCTGGAAACTGGAGAATGTCCATAGCAACCAAAGTGTCCCTTTTACGTCAAAAGCTAGATCAGCTTTTCATTAGATTAGATCAGCTAGAAAACAGCGATGGTAAAGTAGAACACTTGCAGAATTGAGCGATAGTGATTCGTGGGGAAATTCGTCATCACACTAAAAGTAACGACAGCGACAATTCTGCAACTGAGCACATTTCAGTGTTTTTGAGTTGATTACATTAATGAATACATTTTATTTTTGATAATTTATAGTTTATTTATTTGGACAAATATAAGTGTTATTCCTAAGAATTACAGGCCTACCATATAAAACGCCCAATTTCTATGCAAAACAATTTACTGCTTTCAGCATCAAAAATCTGACATTAGCATACCGCCAGGGAGGTTAAAGAAAATAAACTTATCTTCATTTTATTACTTCTCGTGTTGTTGGATTGACTTGGTATTTACCCTTTTATTAACCCAGTGCTGATCTCCCTCCATTTCCATGAATCATAATTTATGAATTATAATTTCACTGTTTTGGGAAAATAAAGCTTCACTTTAAAGTATCAAGAATTGACTTATTACTATTAATTTCTTACACATTTTAAACGTAATGCTGTCTTAGTTGTTGGGCTGTAATTTGTTACTTTTTTTTGTTATTTGCAGACTCACTTCTTCCTGATGATTTTGACTGTAGTTCTAACCATAATATCATTTATCATGATCTTTGCTGAGGTTTCTGGATGGAGTGGGGTATGTATTTTCTACTTAATTCAAACCATTTTAGCTTTTCGGTTCGTTTTTTGAAAGTCCATCGCCATAGTAAGCATTATAGTGTATCTAAACCAAAAGAAAAATAGTAATACATTGCAGGTTACTAGTTTAAAAATGGGGTGCCAGCAATAGTGTTTTTTTTAGGTTTCTTCCCTTTTTATTTTTCTCCCTGGATATTTCACAAGAAGGGAAAAGGGCATGGCATTTCTCGCATGATCAACAGAAAATTTCTGTAATTGCTAAAAATTATCTTCTCTTGAAGAAAAAAATGCACCTACAATATCTAGGGACTAGTAAACTGCAATACATAAAATATTAAAATCTAAACATATAAACAAAATATTGTAATTTCCTTAGACTCTGTTCACCTGTGGAGGTGTGACCGAGCGTGCATTTTTTTTTTTTTTTTTTCCACGTCTGCACATTCTTGTGTTTGTTTTGGTATTTAGAACAGTCATTTCAATTGGCTTCCTTTTATGTATGAGAAAAAGGTGCCTGCACCATGTGTTTTGGCGCATAAACGTTCACACATTTGAAAGGTGTGTGGGTTCTGCACATTTACGAAGGGGCAGTGCCATTTTGTGTGTTGCAGGAAAGCATACAATTTTGCACTCATTCCTACAACACTGGTGTGAATGAAGCTTTAGTTACTGACCATTGTAAAAATAATAATGTTATGTAGATGCAGTTAAATGTACCATATTATCTCTATTTACATATTAGAATGTTTATGGGTAGTCAGGAAGTCTCAAATCAGTAATCGTAGGAACAGTAAATAAATATTCCTGCGAAATGCAATGTTATAGACCAAGGTTGTTCACCCAACCAACTGCAAAGTTCTTTTACTGACACTTTGATCATTGTGACATTTCTGCGAATCGGCTCAGGTGACACCATAGCAAACTGCTTGCTGTGGGGGCACTCAACAGGAGGGAGGGGCCAGGAGGATCCAGGCTGCTCTGTGCAAAACCGAGACTTTACAATCACAAAAATTGTACAAGAAGATTGAACATGTATGGCCAGCCTAAGGCTCCATTAACACTTGTATGACTCCAAAGTTGCACTTTGGAGTGCAACTTTGACGCAACTTTGAATGGGTGCAACTGAAATACAACGTTTGCTTTAACCAGTTATAATGGACAACTGTTGCACACAAGTTGCATTGTATAACATTCAGGTACAACTTTCATGCAACATTAGGTTAGCATTGGGTTAACATTGAAGTCTATGGCCCTCCAAGTTGTATGAAAGTGAGACAAAAGTAGTGAATGAACTACTTTGAAGTTACTGCAACTTTAAGTCGCGCATATAGGAATAGTTATCATTGGAAAACATGGGGAACGACTTGTCATGCAACTATGATGTCCAAAGTTACATGACAAGTCGCACGTGTGAATGGAGCCTAAAGGCCAGTACACATGATAAGATCGGAAGAAATATTTTGTAGGACGAACAATCGGGTGATTATCTGATCGTTTAGTATAGTGCTTTCGACAGCTGATTCCAAATTTTTGTACGACAAAAACTAAAGGTGCAGGCTAAAATATTTTTATTGTACGTGAACACCCTGTCCAATTTTTGTTTACTTAGTACAGTTTTACAAAAATTGTAAGCGCAAGTCTACGCATAAGAATAAATTACAAAACAATTCAAGATATTTCATCACTTCTGGTTGTATTCTGTCGTACGAAAAAAGTTCCGTAACCTCTTCATTTTTGATGAGACTAGCATGCAAAAAAATGGATGATTATTCGTCCGATAATTTCATCCTGTGTACCTGGCTTAAAACATATAAGACAGGGTTGATTACCTAGTAGGTTTTTAGTTCTGACTCTTTAAAGCGGACCTTCAGTAATTTTTTCATCTTTCCATCTATTAAATCTGGATAGTAAAAACATTTTCTTTTTTGCCAGTAAATACCTTTATACATCCCACTTCCTGTTTCTTGTCTGGTAATAAGCCTAGGGCAGTGATGGTGAACCTTGGCACCCCAGATGTTTTGGAACTACATGTCCCATGATGCTAATGCACTCTGCAGTATAGTTGAGCATCATGGGAAATGTAGTTCCAAAACATCTGGGGTGCCATGGTTCTCCATCACTGCCTAGGCTTATGACATCATGCACAGCTCACTCTGACTCATCCCCCCTCCCTTCCTGGCAAACTCTCACGAGAGTTAGAGGGCCAATAAGAACTGCAGGGCTGCAGAGCAGGAGGTGTGCCTCTGTGTAAATCCAGGAAGTGAATAGGCAGCAGCTTCAGCTGCCCACAGTTAAAATGGTTGCAGCCAGACTCAGTGGAGGGAGATTTCTGCCGCATATTTGTCAAGTACAGAATCACAGTTCCTCTTTAAGTTTAACAAGTTACCGTACATAAACATATGATGGCAGCCAAGGATATAACTGAACATTTTTATTCTTTAGGACGCAGGGGCCCATCCTGTTCTTGGGTGCATTGTAATGATCCTGTCATTCTTCCAACCCATTGCTGCAATTTTCCGTCCAGACCCAAAGAGTAAAAGGTAAATGTTTCCATCCCCTGACTCTACTAATTTCCCATGGTTAAAGCAATAGCCTAAAAAAAAAGTGTTTTTAAAGGATGTAAATATTGTTACACCAGCAGCACCTGCATAGCTCCCAACTGTCCTTGATTTTGAGGGACTGTCCCTGATTTGGAACAAAGTCCCTCTTTCCCTCTCATATGTCCCTCTGTCATGTCCCTCTGTCCCTCTCATATGTCCCTATTTCCTTCTCATATGTCCCTCATGTTGGTCTGATCTATATAGTTTTATATAAAATACACTTTTTATCTTTCAAAAAGGATTTCCTGGTGCTAAACCTCTCATCCAATTTCTAAATTGCTGCATTTGTAAATTTCAAAAGATAAAGGAACAGTAGTGGTAAAAAAAAAAAAAAAAAGCACTTTTGGGTTTAACAATTTTTTTTTTTTTTTTCTTGGTATAATTCTCGAAGGGGGCGTGACAGGGGGTGTGTTCTATGCCTACTACTAGCAAAAGTATGGTGTCCCTCATTCCCATCTCAAAAAGTTGGGAGGTATGGCACCTGTCTTCCATGTTTTTGTCCTGATCAATGTAATATGAGCAAGCTAGATATGAGCAAGCTAGCTAACATACCAATATAACCTAAGCTATATAACAATCTGATCCCCAACCAACCTCCACTCCAAACACGCTCATTTATATTGTATGTATACATGCTCAAATATATTGCAGATACAGTAATTTCATGGAAGAAATTGACAATCGGCTAAAGTTCTGGCTGGCTTATAGCCTTGTAGAAATACTTTGGGGTAGTATGAAGGCCCTAACATATGTCAGAGTATTACAGGCTCCATTGTGGACTCTCAAAGCCTGTAGCCAACCGTTGTTGGTAGAGCCGGGGCACAGTTTGCAAGCCAAACATTCTCCATATTATTCAGGAAAAGTAGGTACAAGCTGGGCTCAATGTCAGTCATCTTTGCAGAAACTGTAAGGGGAAACAAATGTTGACTACAGTCTCCATGTTTACTTTTGCAACAACTTTTTTTTTTTTTTCCCAAAAATTTGGGCTCCTGATAGGTAGGGCAGCAGGAATCGGTATAATTGTGTAAAATTGTACCAGTACATCAGACCAGCTTTGGCTTTGCAAAAACAGCATCTTGAGAACAAGGACAATTTTAATATTACCTTATTTAAGGGATCAGAGGCCCTGCATTGTGGATGAGTCCCGGCTACACCTAAATAGTAGCATTGGTGGTAATTTTTATTTTTATTTTTTTTCCTTTTTTAAAAAGCACTTTTGATATGCAGCAGTTTAGTAATTTAATACATGTTGATTAGCTGTCATTCTAAGGCAAATATTTTAACATTCTGCAAATTTAACAGTGGGTTGTCAGTTTTTAATAATTACCTCCAGTATGTTAGAAACTCCAAACTCCATGTTCAATAAAGCAATTTTTAAAGTGAAAGTATGGCCTTGATTTTAGTAGCATGAAGTGAAGTTTTGTATAACAACCACACACCAGACTACAGCCTTATACCCTACAGATTAAAATAATATCCAGTTATTAAAAGCAATTTTAGATGTGTCATGGCATATATGCCTAAAACAATTATTGCACAATGTACCTTCTGGTAGACAAACGAGCATTCTTTTACCAACACTGTTTTAGATTTTTATCATGCATTTCTGAATACACACAATAGAATTTCTTGGCTAAAAAAGCACACTTCTGCCAACTCTGAATTGCTAGACCGCAATCAAAAAAACATTGAATTCCCTTTTTAAACCTTTTCCACTTTATCTAAAACATCATTAAGCATGTTTTTTGGTTTTTGAGTTTTTAAGTAAAAGGCGCAAAAGCTGCTTGCTCTCTTATCACTGCTGTAAGGTGATGGTAAAAAAAAGTATAGGGCTTTTGTTGCCAAACACTTGTCTATTCCAAGTAATTCCCATCACTAGATGCTAGAAACCCTTATTCTTGTTAAACGCATGGAAGGGACTGGATCTCTAAACCATACATGTTATGTTTTCAGTATGTTAACATGCTGTACATTAATAATCCACAATGTCCGTTGCCTTAGGGCAGCCCAATAAAATTAATGGGCTGTCAATGCGCTACGATGCATTGCGATGCGCTACAACACAGGTACGTTCACCTAAATGGTCAAAATGATAGGTGCAGCAAATTATATACCATGCATTGCCCAGCACACATTAATGCATCAGTGGTTTCCAACAATACTAAATAAATAAAATAAAGAACATTGTAAAAGTGTATTATACTCTCTAACTTAAAGTGAGCCTGACTCAAAAACATTAAGATTTGCTATGCTATAGGAAACATTTAGAAACGTTATTGTGCCCAACCAACACCCTGAAAAATGTTTGTTTTTTTTGTCTTGAATTCTTCGACTCCATACACACTATACAACTTTTGTTGTCTGATTTCCTTTTAGATTTACTAAAACCATGTAGTGCATGGGCCTGCCTGATTGCATACAAATTGAAGCTCTTAAAGCGGAGTTCCTACTAAAAAAATATATATATTTAAAAGTCAGCAGCTACAAATTGTTGCTCTGAGAGATCTTATACAAAAAGAGGTAGTTCTATCCGCAATACACATTTATTGATAGGGTAAGGGTTACATAATATATACAAATTACACACTAGACAGTATTTACAACACAATGTACAGTGTAGGTCCCCCTGGCTTACATGGTATTTACAAATTACCCACAATGCCCATAAGCTACAAGTATAGTTGACTTACCTGTTAACTTCAGGTCAGCCCATCGTGGCTGCTGTCTGTTCCCACACACCAAAAGCAAGAACGCTTAGCTTGCTCACAAAAGCATTATATATCCCCCCTCCTTTCTGTAAGGTGGCTAATATAATTCTCCCTGATTGGTCACTGTACCTAGTAAATGTATATTGGGCACAGCCTGATTGGATTAGTCACAGCAGGCTTTTGTTTACAGCCCAGGTGCAATGTAAACAGGAAAACAAAAGGCCACCCTTTTAAAGTTGTAGCTAATTACCGTAATACACGGCACTCAATACTTTAAATATATTTCCTTCTACCTGAAATATATATATATATATATATATATATATATATATATATCTATATGCAATTTTATTTACAGCTGTTAATGAAGATTTCCCATAACCCATAAGGCAACAAAATACTGCAGCTGCTGACTTTAATTAATCGGACACTTACCTGTCCCAGGGTCCAGCGATGCGGGGGAACGAAGCCCCGCACGTCTCCCCCTCCTCTCTGCGGCGCCGGCATTGTCACTGTGGACGCTCGGCTGTGGCTACACAGCCGGGCACGCGCTGCGCACTGTGACTGGTCGAGCAATCATCTGGGACCTGTGACGTGTCCCAGATTGCTGAGAGGGAGGGGGGAGGTGTGAGCTTCCTTGCGGTGCCCTGGGAGAAAGTAGGAGCTGGGAGAAATGTGGCATGTCAGGGGGTCACCTTCCCTTAAAGTGGAGGCTCCATTTTTGGGTGGAACTCCGCTTTTAAGGTTTGACCTCATATTATATGGTTTTGGTAAATCTGAAGGAAAAAATCTACAGAAAATTGTATAGTGTGTGTGTGTGTGTGTGTGTGTGTGTGTGTGTGTGTGTGTGTGTGTGTGTGTGTGTGTGTATCCAGCTTAAATGTAAAGCTGCCAATACACTGAGTGAATTTCAGCCAGTTCTTGACAAACCAACCAAAGTTTGCTTCATAGGCGGCCCTGTTGACAGTCTCACAGCCGACATCCTTTGATTGAAAAACCAAAGAAGCTTGGTGGAAAATTGTTGGCTAAACAGCGGTTGCATCCAAGAAGATGCAGCTGCTGTTGGGGTATTCTGACAATTGCCAGCAGCGGCTCTCAGAATACAATAGCCAGCACTGCAGATTAGTCTGTCCATGCTGTATAGCAGGAATGGCGGATTCTTTTAGATTTCTTATGTTCAGTCTGCAGGCTGAACGAAAAAAACTTTGTGTATGGCCAGCTTTAGGCACTGCTGCCTCTAATAGACCAACCAAAGACAGATCAAAATTTAGCTTGTTCAGCAGCAACTGGTTGTAATTTCAATCCATCTATGGGTCACTGTATCAAAGCTACCGACAATGATTATTGTATTCTGGTGGCTGGGAAACCTCCCGCTGTCAGAATACAATAGCGCAGGGAAAGGGATTCCCCTATCAACACTGAGGGAGTCAAACATTTTCCCCCAAACCATCGATTGTATAATGTATGGTTTGCAGTAGTCTCAGGAGATTTGGAATGCGATTTGGTGATTTAACTACTGGGCTGCTCACTGGGGTTGATTTACTAAAGGCAAATCCACTTTGCACTAAAGTGCACTTGGAAGTGCAATCGCTGTAGATCTGAGGGGATGCTCTGAAATGAGAGGAAGCTCTGCTGATTTTTTTCACCCAATCATGTGTAAGCAAAAATGCTTTTTTTTTTTTTTTTTTTTTTTTTTTTCCCTTGCATGTCCCCCTCAGATCTACAGTGACTACACTTTTAAGTGCACTTGTAGTGCAAAGTGTATTTGCCTTTAGTAAATGACCCCCACTGTTCTCCACGCTGGAGGCTCCGACATGAGGAAACAAAACCCTGCCTCCACCAAAACGGCCTCCACACAGACACAATACAGATTGAGGCATTGTAAGTCCGTAATAGGGAAAGATCAGCTGCTGGAAGAGCACAAGCAATGCTGTTGAACAGTCCTTTGCCCTCCACCTGTCTTTTTTGCTTCCAGGGCACTGTTCCTCTTTAAATACTTCAATACCATGCACTTATACAGCTTCCTGCCCAAGCCAATTTTGAGCTTTCAGCGCTGTCGCAATTTGAATGACAATTGCGCGGTCATGCTACACTGTACCCAAACAAATTTTTTTATTTTGTTCCCACAAATAGAGCTCTCTTTCGATGGTATTTGATCGCCTTTGCGATTTTTTTATTTTTTGCACAACAAATAAAAAAAGAGCGAAATTTTGAAAAAAAACTACGTTTTTCTTTGTTTCTGTTAATTTTTTTTGTAAATAAGTACCTTTTCTACTTCACTGAAGGGCACTGATAAGGCGACACTGATGGGCACCGATGAGGTGGCACTGATGATGGGCACCGATGAGGTGGCACTGATTGGCACTCATAGGCGGCACTGATTGGCACTCATAGGCGGCACTGATTGGCACTCATAGGCGGCACTGATTGGCACTCATAGGCGGCACTGATGGGCACTTATGGGTGTCCCTGATAGGTGGCACGGATGGGCACTGATAGGTGGGCACAGATGGGCACTGATAGGTGGGCACTGATAGGTGGCACTGATGGACACTAGTAGGTGGCACTGGTGACACTGATGCCCAGCAATGGCAGCCACCACACATTGGCACTATCATGGCACGACCACAGTCAGTGCCCATTTGTGGGCACTGATTGGCATTTTTTTTAATGTATTTTTTATATTTTTTTTGTGTTTTACTACATGTGGAAGGCCATGGGGGCCATCCACATGCTTGTGGCTTCCCTGGTGGTCCTGGGGGGCTTCCCTGGTGGTCCAGTGTGGGTATCTGAGGGGGGGCTGCGCTGATAAACAATCAGCGCGAACCCCCCCTGTCAGGAGAGCCGCCGATCGTCTCTCCTCTACTCGCGTCTGTCAGACGCGAGTGAGGAAGAGCCGATCAACGGCTCTTCCTGTTTACATCCTGATCAGCCGTGATTCGACACGGCTGATCTCAGTAAAAAGCCTCCGCCGGAGGCTTTTTACTGAGATCAGTGTAGCGGTGTGTCAGACTGACACACCGCTCCACCGATCGCCGCGATGCGCGCCCCCCCCGGGCGCGCGGCGGCTGTTATCCTGCAGGACATCATATGACGTCCAGTGTGGATAACAGAACCACTTCCCGGACGTCAATATGCTATTGACTGGGCGGGAAGTGGTTAAAGGCAATGTAAGAACCTCAAAGCAATTCAGAAATCTATTATTGCCGTGCTTATTTTCATCTGTTCTAATTGCAGGCGCCAAATCTTCAACTGGGGACACAGACTCAATGCACTGGTTATAAAAGTGCTTGCAGGTAAGAGTGTAGTAATCTTCACATATGAAGAATACTGTTTTTTTTTATTTTTTTAGTAAACCGATTAGTGTTAAATAACACCCTGTTCTAATTATCATAAACTTGATCTTTTTCTGTAGTGGCCACCATCTTTCTTGGGCTGATTCTGATAGACACAACCTCCAACAATTGGATGCCTAAGGTTATGGGAGGATTTTTTGCATGGGAGGTTCTTTTTTATATCATCCTGGAGATTATGGTGAACTTGAAAGAAGAAAGTACCAGTAAGTACTATATGGATTCCTTAAGCCTTACCTGCTAAAACTACAATGATGAAGCACTAACAATTTGTTATAATTTGTAGGACGCTCAAAATGAATACACCCTAAAGACAAACAGAGATGAAAATGCCTAGGGAACTTAGCTTGTGGGGCCAGCTCTTTTTGTATTAAAAGCATTGTATTTGTATTTTTACCATTTTCTTTATTTCCTACAGGATTTGTATGTTCATAATATCACTCTTACTAATGATGGTGGCTTATTTTCAGAGAGAAGCAATTGCTAGTGTGTCTGCCACCTGTTGGCTAAATCAAAGAAACCAGTCCAGGCACACATAGGCACACATGGGCATGCCTTTGGCTTCACTAGGCAGCAAATACAAATTCTGCTCAGTGCACAGATATTTCATGAGCAGTTACTGACACTTTGGTATGGCAATTTGTAATTGCCTTCATTCTGGTGCTCACCCAAGCCTGTCTTACAAATTCCTTAGATGCAAGTGTGTTTGGCACATGAAACAAATTGTATTGTGATCAGTATCCTAGAATTACCTTTCCTGATCTGTCTGTTTTGTAGTCTACATTATTACCTGTTGATTTGGCATTTGGTACAAATGATTCCCTGGTGATGGGGGGAATCCCTTCTGTGGAGCTATTGTGTTCTCCCGGTGGGGGGTTATCCCATCCGATCCCATCTTGGAGGACAAATAGTGATTATTGCACGATAAAATTGACAGGCTGTTTGTACCCAAATTGATTGATCAATTTGGGTACAATCAGTCAGCTTATACACCGTTTTTGAATGCTGAGAGTTGTAGTCCTGCGGGCATACATTCACACACAATGGTAGACAAAAGGCTTCTGCCTTCCTCACGGAGGCATTGTAAAAGAAAAATCTTAAATCTAGGTAAACTATAGATGTGTTTAAAGAGAATTTGTTAGTTTGTATTTACCTGTAAAACGCTTCTATGAGCCTCACTGTTGCTGCAGAACAACCAATTATCATTACAGCACTTTCCCTGAGAAGACTGTCATTCCATGGCAATGTTTTAAAGAGTTGGGACAGAACTAAAGCCAAAACTTTTTATTTTCATGTTGGATAGAGTAAGGG
Source organism: Rana muscosa (assembly GCA_029206835.1). Classification (NCBI taxonomy): domain Eukaryota; kingdom Metazoa; phylum Chordata; class Amphibia; order Anura; family Ranidae; genus Rana; species Rana muscosa. The sequence continues at coordinate 113,358,335 of CM055120.1, read as the reverse complement.
AGGGTTATAACCCTTTATAGGCTGTTTCTTTCCATGTGTGTCCCATTGGGGAGATTTCCATTCACTTCCTGTCCCATAGCTAAAACAGGAAGTGAGAGAAAATCCCTCCAAAGTGAGAATCCCTGGATGTCACTAGGGTTGCCAAAGCTAGTGTCCCAATTGGAATATGTCCCCTCTATTCTGGTGACAACTCAAAACTTGGGGGTGTTCCCCCCCCCTTTTTAGTGATAACGAAAAACAGGACAATAAGATTGATACTCCCTAATGGGGGCACAGACAACAATAAAAAAGAAGAAACTGACAGGTGCTCTCATACCTCACTGCTCTGAAACTAAAAAATAATTTTGCAGTTAGTTATATTTAAGCGAATGCTGGTTCCTGGACTTTTGAGCCAGGCCTCAAATGATAGAAATGTGTTTTGTTTGTTTTTTTCTATGTGCGATTAAAAAGAAGTTCACAAACTATGACTTCAAACTGTTATGCCACTGGATAATTTTTACCAGACTATACCTGCTTTGGCTCTGTTTTTTATAAGACAACACTTCTAAGTAGTGGTGCAACGGATCGGTGGTGATCCGTGATCCGAACGGGTCACCCTGTTCGGATCGGAACACCATGCGATCCGCGGAGCGCTCCGGAGCCTCGGCCATAGGAAAGGCCGCGGCTTCGGCCTAGCTCCGGAGGCCATCTTGCTCCACTCCGCATTATCATTACTGTGCAGGGGCCAAGCGGACATCTTGTTACACCCAACAGGGTTTTGAATTTCACTGTTATTTTCACACAAAACTGAGCTTACATGCTTAAATACATTATTTGGAAAGTCAACGGACTGTTTACATGTTACATTTTAAAAGCAGCAGCAAACCTTATATGGTTGCTAATGTGACAGAACACTTCCTGATTTTCACATTTAAGTTAAATGTGAAAATCAGGAGGTGTTCTGTCACATTAGCAACCATATAAGGTTTGCTGCTGCTTTTAAAATGTAACATGTAAACAGCCTGCTGGATTTCCAAATAATGTATTTAGGCATGTAAGCTCCGTTTTGTGTGAAAATAACTGAAATCTAAAACTCCGGTGGGTGTAACAAGATTTGTCTTTTTTTTTTTTTTTTGCCGATCCGAAAAATGATCCGATCCGAGGATCAATCCGATCCGTGAGTTTTTTTGATCTGTTGCACCCCTACTTCTAAGGCCTTTAAATCTTTTGTCACAGCTGCTACTTCTACAGGGTTAATACTACCTGAAGAAAAATCCATGTGCTGCTTCTAAAATTACCTAAAATCTTTTTTTTTTTTTTTTTTTTTAAATCAGGTTGGGGTTGCTGCTGCAGAAGTCATTGTAAAATCAGCTGTTACTGGATAGCTTTAAACCATTCTACAAGCCTGTCATTTAAAGTATTTCACATTTTCAATGTCGCCCTGAAAACCACCTCATTTTTTTGTTGGCAATATCTTGCTTATTATCAATACAATTGGCCAGAAAGGAGTAGGGTTTGCCCTTCATAGACTTCAATAAAAATGGCCACAAATTGCTCTGACCTCTAAGTCAAATATGTGAAAACTGTTCGCAAACCAAACCTAGACAGATTTTCTAATCACTAGTTGCTTGTTAATTCCATACATAAGAGCACTGCATTTCAGATGGCCATACCTGTAGAGGGGCAAATGTCCCCAAGAGTGACAAGTGGTAAGATGCCTGTCCTCTCATCTACTCATACACAGATCTGTAAAATCTGTATGCAACAAGAATGTATTGCTCAAACCATTTAATTTCCTTTTGAGTAGTTAACCTTAACCAATTATAATCAAACAAGGCGTGTTTGAATTTGTTATACTACAGTACTTTGCAAAGCTAAATGATGAATTGAACAAAAGATCTTGCAGCATCTGGATCATTATCTAAAAATCATGTGGCCATCATACAGTTAAGGGATTTTGGATTATTTAGTGGGAACGAATAATATAAAGATAACTTATTAAGGCTCAATTTTTATGTGTTTTTGTATTTACTGTCTTCCAGATGTGTATGAAAATGATGGTATACGGGTAAGTTATCTGTTATTTTGAATAGAATAAAACCATTGTAATTGTCACTAATTTAACCCAACACAAAAGTATGCAACTCAGAGATGTAGTTGGAGAAGTTCCATAACGCATAATCTGATATGTTCACATTCTCACAAATATGACCTGTAGGGCTGGGGCAGGTGGGGAACAGGATGGGCAGCTGCCCTGGTGCTTTGTTTTAATGCAAGGGGGTAACTCCTCATGAGCTGTCAAAGGAAGAGAAGCTGGTCCACAAAGAGGATGCCTGCCCCATAGCCTTGCAGCACAGCGTGAGAGCAGGGTATTCTGAGCAGGCAGAGGAGTTCTGAGGCAGGGGACTATGACCGACATCGGCGTTTGATACTGAGATGCTGCAAGGTCGGAAAGGGAGTGCTCAGCTAGCCTGTCCTGGTCCTGATGCTCTAGGTCTGAACCCCCCGCTACACCCCTGACAGCATACTCCTTACTGCTAGTTTGAGAAGATGAGTGCTGACACCTGTGAAATGTAATTGGAAATTGCGGTGAAAAGTTGCCTTATCCTCTGCTTCTTAATGTTACAACATCAGATCACAGAAGGCATTAGCCCAAAGGCTAAGCCCCTCCGGAAACAGACAACCGTATGGCCCCAGAAAGAGAACAGAGGGACTACAGTGCATTAACATTAAACAATCACTTTTTTAAATAAAAAGCTTCTTGCACATTAAAACAGATAAATGGCCTAGAGTACAAAAATGCCACACTATCGCATTTGCGTGTGTGATGACTTCCCCACCATGGCCCCACCCAATATATTTTGTCTTCAGGGGACTTTCAGACAGTAGGCACTCAAATACAGGATGTGTGTTACTGGTCAGATCACCAGGTGAAAGCGGAGAGAAAAAAAGCTTAAAAGTAAACTAATGCAGTTACCATGTCTGATTAGTAAGCTGCTATATATTGCAATTTTGCTTTTGGGATTAATACCACTTTAAATGAAATGTACAATTCCAAATTAGCCACTCAAGGAACAGGCAAACTTTGATGGTAAAACTCTAAATACTATTCAACATTTAATGATTTACTTTTATTCTGTATTTGCAGCCTGAAACAAGTGTCCTCATTGTATTCATCGCTGGAAATGTGGCCTTCCTTATAGCCCTACTGGTGGGCATTGGACAATCGTAGTATAAGAACTGCCATTTGGAAGGATAACTTTTATTTGCCAAAAGACTGTTTACAATTATTTTCTTCTACTGTCATAAGCTAAAAGCTTTCTACTTCTTCATTTGTAAATAACCAATGTCCATACCCAATGTGTTCACAATGACTGATATCTGGGCATGAATGAGTAAACACTAGGACAGATGAATGTATTTACAAAAATCATGTCAAAATTTTACTTAAGTTTTTATATAAACCTTGAATTTTGTTTTATTAATATTAATCGTGTAGATTCTATTTATTTTTTTAGCATATTTAAAATTTAGGCACATGTCCCTGCTTATTATTTTTAAGACCTAAGGGTTTATTTACTAAAACTGGAGAGTTCAAAATCTGATGCAGTTCTATATAGAAACCTGTATGGAAGGCTTAGTTTTTTTTGTTAAAGCTTAAGGCTGGGTTCACATATGTTTTCACCGCATCCAATTCGCATAACAGGCATGTGTGTCCGGCTCTCAATGGGAGCGGTTTGCAAAAGGGTCCTGTGCATTTTTTTTTTTTGGGTCCAGTTCAGGTGCGAATTCAGGAAAAAATTCAGACCTGAATTAGGTGAACAGAAACGCACCAGACCTCGGACGCAAAATTGCGGCTGCGCATATGTGAACCCGGCCTAACTGAACAAGCTAAAGTTAGAAGCTGATTGACTACCATGCACAGCTGTACCAGATTTAGCATTCTTCAGTTTTAGTAAATCAACCCCATAGTTTTATTCTTTATCAGGGTTTCTATGCTTTTACCAACAGACTTGTCTCAGTTACGCTTTCAGTCAGATACATTTGTGCATATAAATGCAATCCGTAATACAAACATGCAAAACTACTGGTAATGCAGTTTATAGGGGGACAGCTCATCTTATAAACTGTATAGATGGGGCTAAATTATATCTTCCAAAGTAACTTCTTCTGTCTTCGTCTTCCAGTAAATAAATGTTTTGTTTGAAAACGCATTACAGTACAGAATACTGAAGTGAATTAAAAAATAATCTTCCTTCTTTGGGTTAATGATTTATGCACAGCAGCCCAACTACAGATAGTAAAATGTTATACTCCTCTTTATCAGATGCATACAAAAATGCTGCTTTGAGGAACAATGCTCAGCATTGTAAACCCTAGAGCAAGGGTCTCCAAAGTTTTTAAACAAATGGCTAGTTTACTGTCCTTCATACTTTTGGGGGTCAGTGAGAGTAGAAAATGCCCTTATGTCAGTGGGAGAAATAGAATTTTCCATCCATTGATACCAACAATGGGGCACTAGCAATATTCACATTGCACACGTTCCTAGAATAGGCTGAGAACTAAATAGGTGCTGCAGCAACAACCAGCTGGGAATTGGTAACCTCACAGATGAATGTACATATTTGCCAGCACACCATGAACCTTCAATTAATGTCCAAAGGCTTTTATTTCAATTTACCGCTACCCCTGAAGGAGCCGCTAATTGAGATGAGTCTGGTTCTGCCACGGCCTTCCAGAGGCCTCAGCCCTCCTGACACACCAGGTTAAAGGAGGAAAAGAGCAAGTAACATAAATTCCTTAACAATCACTAACTGAGTGAGGCACCAAGACCATGGATAAAAGTAAACTTGTATATTATTTAAAAAAGTGGTTAATAAGGCAAATGAAAACCAACAATGATTTTGGTTACACAATCCAGAACACCAAGTAGTTAATAAAGAGAGAGTGGGGCATAAATGGTGTAAAAGATCCAAATCGGCATAAACAATAGCAGTGTAACCAGAGTACCCAACAAGATGTGAACAGATCTTATTTAACAGTACTGAAGCTATACTGCCCAAGTGTCCTAATGATTGCTTTGCTAGGCCTAGACTGTTTGGGTGAACACCATCCACATTAAACAGCATAAACCATGTAAAGAAAAAAAAAAACTATTATACTTGGTAAAGGCGGCAATCTCTAAGATTGATCTTCTGCCAGCTACCGTTGGGGCCCTTAGATGACCGTTGGTGCACTATAGGAAGTATTTATAGTCTGTAGACAGTAAGAGATGCTGCTTAAACAAAGCAAGGACGAACACTTGTGAGCCAAGGGGTGCATGGCAAAGCTGTAATATAATTGCACCATAACATTGCAATAATGTGATGTAAATTTTAGTGGCCGAAATATCAACTGGTGGTAACTGAATATGAAGGGAATGCTAACAGTATCCTTCCCTCAGTGGTCTGTCTGTTATTATTCACAAACAAATTGTTAAGGCTGTAAGTTCTCATGGTGGAAGGGGGCCCCTCTTGAGCTGATCCTAAAGTGGCGGTGACTTGTGTGCTGGTCTCTCGGGGAATAAAAGTGCAGCTGGTCTCTCTGCAGCATCCTCACTATTTAAACCGAAACGCATGGTCAACTCCCAGGATCTTTCAAGTGTCTTGTTCCAACAGGTATGGAATGCTTAAATCACATGGTGCCAAGAGCTTAAGCTTTTTTCCTGGGCAAAGAATAAAAAGCCCTCTAGGCTCCCCTTGCCACACACATAGGACGTTGCTATTCTCAGTTTAGTAAGACAATAATTTCAATAAATGGCCACCACCTTGAACTACACCTCCCAGAATTCCAGGTGTTCTGCAAAAAAAGACCAATTACTCTTTCGTCCATGGACCGACACAGCTTCTCTATTGACAAAGTGGGTATTATCCATTAATTAGGAGTAACTAGGCAGAAAACTTGTAAAAAGTGTTGCATCACACCTTCTACAGTACCGCCCAGGGGGCGGACCCTCTGGTATATCCCCTCAGTCTGCATCTCGCAGATCAGTTTTTTTCTGTCTAGCAAGGAGTAGGACATGGCTCCCTTTGGGCCCATTGGTCCGGGGGGAAAATATATATTTTTTTGCTACATTTTTTTTTTTGTTTCCTGCGATCTTCGATTAATTGCTGACTGGGTGACAGGATGTATCCTCGATCCTTGTAGTCTTCCCAGTTTCGGCCATCGAGCGTGTGCCGACCCTAGCTACGTGCTGGGTTTTCCACGACATGCCCGTCGCTCCACGGGTGGCCGGTGAGCCTACGCTCCAGGGCCTGCATCGGACCGCTCAGCTTCAGCTGACCTTTTGGCCGAGTAGCAGCAGCCTGGCCAGTGAGCTTACACTCCAAGGCTTGCATTGGACCGCTCAGCTTCGGCTGACCTTATGGCCGAGTCGCAGCAGCCTGTCCGGTGAGCGTCGCACTCCAGGGCATACATATGATCGTCCCCTTGGGTCTAATCACAGCATGCCTGGCCAACAGTCACCTTCCGTGTGCGGACGATGATCTGTTTGGAATGTCTTCCAGCATGATACATGCAGGATAGGTAAGTAAACTCCCCGGCCTCGGCTGGGTGATTTGGCTGGACATTCCTTGAGAGACCAAGTAAGTGGTTGTGGCCCCTTTCTTCCCTCTCTCCTTGCCCTCCCCTCCTCCCTGGGCTTCTAGCTAAGGGTGCTGGGGGTCACCTAGGGGGTTCCACTGGAGCGGGACTGGCTCTAACTAACATTTAAAAAGATGTAATTTCTGCTTACCTGTGTGTGTGTGTGTGTGTGCTTCCCCCTCCATGCTGTCGGCGGCCATTTTGCGGTGGTCCATGCAGGGTTTGGCCTCTAGTGACTGCCCGGCGGCCATCTTCCTGTGGTTTCGGCGCCATTTTCTTGTAGTTCCACACCCTCTGGCCTTTATCGACTGATCGGCGGCCATGTTTGTAATGATCCACGCTGTATGTATATATTGCCGTTCGGTGGCCATCTTTTTGTGGTCTACGGCTGCTTTGGCCTTTATCTTCGGCTCGTCGGCCATTTTCTTAGAGCCCACATTATCTTCCATACAGACGTTTGGCGGCCATTTTGCGAGAGTCTCCGGGCCTCTAGGGTGCATTACACTGGCGCAAGAAATTCACACAGGAAGCACAGATAAGAGAAGACTGACACAGCAGCAGTGGGACAGCATCACAGGCGCAGCATGGCAGCATAGCGGTACCGATCTTGGGTGGTGAGTCCTCTGGGTGACCCAGCATCTCTGCAGCACAGGAGGGTGGCCTATTGATATCTTGCCTGGAGCCCTGTGGGTGTCAGCGCGTGGTCAGCATGGCATCTGAGCCAGATGTCTTCTCCCCTGAAACACCAGATTTAGCAGCTGGTGCCCCTGAGGTGTCTATGAACGCTATGACGGCAATCCTAGAGGTGTTTGCTGCCAGGGTGGAAGCATCACACGGGAATACAGGGGGTAGTAAACGCCTCTGTCCCCTGCAAGTTTCTGGGGATAATTCTGATGCAGAACCAGGTCCAGCTATGGCTCAGGGCCCAGATTCTGACGCATCAGAGACTGCAGACCGTGCCAGGACAGTGAGGATGACTCCAAGTCCAGGTCAGTACGCGAGACGGCTTTGGTATCTGACCTTATTACTGCAGTGCGGGATACGCTAAAGTTGGAAAATACTGCAGAAGCGGCAGAGACTCCGGTCCACTTTGGGTTTCATAAACCTGCCCGCACTGCTAAGGTTTTCCCTTGTGTGTCTTATTTTGATAAACTCTTATACAAGGAATGGGAGAACCCACTGAGGGTCTTTACAGCCCCAAAGAGGTTTGCGGTACGGTACCCCTTTGAGGAGAGTTTTCTGAAGAAATGGACCTCTCCTCCTATAGTGGACCCTCCGGTGTCCAGACTTAATAGAGCCACCACAATTCCAGTAGAAGGGGCTCCTGTTTTCAAGGACCCTGTGGATAAGAAGGTTGAAGCACTCGCTCCCTACCAATACTCGGTGGTAGGCTCGGCAGTACACCCGGCATTGGCGGGGGCCCTAGTGTCTCAGACACTTACTGAATGGGCAAGATTGCTACTCCAGGGGTTAAGGAGCGAGATGCTCCTCCTGATGAGATAGCATTGGCCGACCAGTTGGTCCAGGGCCTTAGGTTTGTCTGCGAGTCAAACATGGATACTATTCCCCTGCTGTCAAAGGCTTTGGTTTATGCAGTAGCAATACGCCACCTGATCTGGCTAAAGGGCTGGTCTGCGGACCAGACCTCCAAGAAAGCCGTGTTGGATCTGCCTTTTAAGGGCGACAGACTTTTTGGGGCCTCTATGGATGACATCAAGGATGCCACAGGAGGTAAAAGCACTTTGCTTCCTCAAACTAGCAAGGGTAGGGGCCACGCCAAGGGCAAGGGCCCTCCTTTACTGCGTGCAAGCGGTGTTTTCGTCCCCCTAGGGCGACAGGGAAAAGACCCCAGGCAGACAAGGCGCCTGCCCAAGGACAAAGGCATCCATGGTCCCGCAAACCCAACAAGCCTGTGGACAAATCTGCATCTGCATGAAGGTCCGCCCCCACCCAGCTCTCGGGTGGGGGACGTTTTCGCAGATTCGCGACTCAGTGGACAGCTCTAGTCTCCGACAGGTGGGTTTGCGAAGTAATCTCCTCAGGCTACAAGATAGAATTTCTCTCTTGTCCACCGGACAGATTCATCACCTCCAATCTCCAGCTACTACCGACCCGTCAGGAGGCCCTGTATGGGGCGGTCCAGGGTCTACTGGAACGCGGGGTAGTTATTCCTGTTCCAGAACAGGAAAGGGGTCAGGGTTTTTACTCAAATCTGTTCATTGTGCCGAAGAAGGATGGGGTTCATCCAATCTTGGATCTCAGAGCCCTCAATTGCTTTGTGAAGGTACAAAGATTTCGGATGGAGTCGGTTCGATCTGTAGTCACGGCTCTCCATCCGGGGCACTTTCTGGCCTCCTTGGACATCAAGGATGCATACCTGCATGTCCCCATATACTCCAGACACCAGAGGTTTCTGCGATTTGCTAATGGGAAGAACCACTACCAGTTTGTGGCCCTCCCGTTTGGCCTTGCCTCAGCACCCAGGACGTTCACCAAGGTGCTCGCTCTGATTCTGGCACTTCTAAGACAGCGGGGTATCGCTATCATGGGCTACTTGGATGACCTTCTACTGAAGGCCCCTTCAAGCTCAGAATTAGAGGTAAGTGTGTCCATTACCTGTCAGACTCTTTGAGACTGTGGTTGGATACTAAACACGCAAAAGTCAGTATTGGTGCCCACTCAATACCCAGTGTACCTGGGGTTGATTCTGGATTCCTCAGAGGCAAAGGTATTCCTCCCTGTGGAGAAGTTGCAGACCCTCCGGGCTGCAGTACAGCAGCTGACTTCCAAGAATTGGTCGTCACTCCGTTTTTTGCATGCGAGTGTTAGGCCTCATGGTAGCCTCCTTCGAGGCGGTTCCAGATGCTCAATACCACACTCGAGTGTTACAGAAGGAAGTTCTGTTCAGATGGAACAGATGTCCATCATCTCTGGATTATCAAATCCGAGTGAGCCACCTAGTCAGGAGATCCCTGGTATGGTGGTTGACAGCACCGGCTCTAATGGCCGGGAAGTCCTTTCTTCTGGTTTACTGGATAGTGATCACGACGGACGCCAGCCTTACAGGTTAGGGGGGAGAGTCTGGGGTGTTCAGTCGGCGCAAGGTCGCTGGACCCCAGAGGAAGCCCTCCTGCCGATCAATGTCCTGGAAATCCGGGCGATCAGGCTGTGCCTCTTCAAATTGGTCTCAGAGGCTGCAAGGGCGTCCAGTCAGGATCCAGTCAGACAATGCCACAGCAGTGGCATATGTCAATCATCAAGAAGGAACAAGAAGCTCAGCTGCAGCATCAGAGGTCGCTCGCATCCTGAAGTGGGCAGAGAGGAGCGTACCGGCACTGTCGGCCGTGTACATTCCGGGTGTGGAAAACTGGCAGGCGGACTACCTGAGCCGCCAGATGCTGGACCAGGGAGAATGGTCCTTACACCTGGAGGTGTTACAACTCCTCTGCCAAAGATGGGGCACACCAGACGTAGATCTTCTGGCTTCCCGACTCAATCGGAAGGTATTGAGGTTTGTGGCCCGGTCAAGAGACCCATGGGCAGACGCAACGGACACGTTGGTGGCATCGTGGGGTCAGTATCGGCTAATCCTTCCCTCCCTTAAGGCTTCTTCCTCTTCTGCTCCACAGTGGAGGCAGAGGGAATTCCAATGATTCTAATCGCTCCAGATTGGCCTCAGCGTCCTTGGTACGCCGATCTAGTACGTCTGGTAGCAGACGTCCCCTGGCGCCTACCACTACGGAAGGACCTGCTATCGCAAGGTCCCATACTCACTCCATCCTGCTTTACGGTCACTGGCTTTAACGGCATGGCTGTTGAGAACCAGGTACTGAGAGACCGGGGCCTGTCAGATTCAATCTCTACTATGAGAAGTGCTCAGAAACCGTCCTAGGAAGGTTTATCACCGCACTTGGAAGGCCTACATCTCCATGTGGGAGGAAATGAAATGGCATCCGCGTACTTATTTGGTTTCCAGAATCCTGCTGTTTTTACAGCATGGGGTGGACCAAAGGCTTGCCCTAAGTATGATTTAAGGGACAGATATCTGCCCTAGCTGTCTTTTTTTCAGCGACCCCTGGCGACTCACTCTCTCGTGAGTACATTTGTGCAGGGAAGTTCGACATGTGGCCCCTCCGGTCCGTCCCCCGCTACCTCCGTGGGACTTGAACCTGGTCCTCTCGGTGCTTCAGAAGGCACCGTTTGAGAATATTAGAGATCATCCCCTGTTGATACTTTCTCAGAAAGTGGTCCTTTTTGGTGGCTGTTACGTCAGAAGAGTCTCTGAGCTGGCAGCCTTGTCCTGCAAGGCTCCCTATTTGATTTTCCACAAGGATAAGGTAGTGCTGCGGCCGCAGCCTTCCTTTTTTCCGAAAGTCGTTTCGGCTTTTCATCTCAACGAAGACGTTGTACTTCCATCCTTGTGTCCTCATCCGTCGAATCCTAAGGAGTCGGCGTTGCATTCCTTGAACATTGTCCGAGCTTTGAGAGTATACCTATCTGCTACTTCCCTGTTCCGGAAGTCAGACTCATGGTTTGTTTCGGTGGCTGGTCCCAAGAAGGGCCAAGCAGTACCGTCGGCCACCATCTCTAGGTAGATCCGACAGTAATCCAGGCTTACGCCTTTAAAAGGTCAAGCGCCCCCCTTTCCGGTCACGGCGCATTCGACCAGGGCAATAGGTGCCTCTTGGGCTTTCCGACATAAAGCGTCTGTTTCCTAATTATGTAAAGTAGCGACTTGGTCGTCCGCTCACACTTTCACAAAATTCTACAAAGTTGATGTACAGTAGGTGCATCTTCGGATGCCTCTTTCGGCCGCAAGGTTTTGCAAGATGCGGTTTAGAGTTGCAGCTCCTCCGTTTGGAGGAGTGCTGTTTTGTGTTTGGGGTGAAGTTTATTTTTATGCTGTTACCACCCCTCGTTTTTTCTCTGACACTGCTTTGGGACGTCCCACTTTGTCAATAGAGAAGCTGTGTCGGTCCATGGACGAAAGAGTAAATAGGATTTTTTACTCACCGTAAAATCCTTTTCTCTGAGTCCATGGACCGACACAGCACCCACCCCTCCTTTTTAAGTTTGTACTGCTTTTTGACAAACTGATCTGCGAGATGCAGACTGAGGGTATATACCAGAGGGTCCGCCCACTTTGTCAATAGAGAAGCTGTGTCGGTTCATGGACTCAGAGAAAAGGATTTTACGGTGAGTAAAAAATCCTATTTTTCAGTGCTGACGCACTTTGAATGACAATTGCGCTGTCACTGTATCCAAATTATATTTGTATCATTTTTTTTCCCACAAATAGAGCTTTCTTTTGGTGGTATTTGATCATCTCTGCGGTTTTTATTTTTTGCGCTATAAACAAAAGACCGAAAATTTGAAAAAAATAATTTTTTTTTCTTCAGTTTAGGCCGATACGTATTCTTCATTTTTTTTGGTAAAAAAAAAATTGCAATAAGCGTGTAGTGATTGGTTTGCACAAAAGTTATAGCGCCTACAAAATAGGAGATAGATTTATGAAATTTTTTTTTAATTATTTTTATTTTTTTATGAATAATGGCGGCGATCTGTGATTTTTTTTTTTTTGTCAGGCCTGTGATATTGCGGCGGACATATCGGACACTTTTGACACTTTTGGGACCATTCACATTTATACAGCGAACAGTGCTATAAATATGCACTGATTACTGTATAAATGTGACTGGCAGGGAAGGGGTTAATACTAGGGGGTGATCAAGGGGTTAAATATGTTCCCTGGGAGTGATTCTTACTGTGGGGGGAGGGGACCGATCTGTGTCCCTATGTACAAGGGACACAGCATCGGTCTCTGCTCTCCCTGACAGGACGTGGATCTCTGTATTTACACACAGAGATCCACGTCCTGCCTCTGTAACAGCCGATCGCGTGTACCTGGCGGACATTGCGGCCGCCAGGCACGCGCATCGGCACCACGTGACACGGCGGGCACAGCTTTTTCCCCTCTGCGTGCCCTCGGCGGGGCGCGGGGGGGAATGTAAACAGGAAGATGTCCAGGGACGTCCACCCGGCAGTTGCGAGCCGCGCTGTAGACGTCTTTCGTCTAAAGCGCGGATCTCAAGTGGTTAAGCCTTTAAAACTCCTGTTTATCAATGTTATGCACAGATGTCAAAACTAATATACTCAAAAGCAAACTTTTATTGCAGCTTTCTTGGATGTGATGGCTGTATTTGTTTGTTGGGGCTTTTTCTACTATTTTCATCAGTGCACCAGCCAGTAAGTCTGTTTTTATACGAACAAGCTCTCTTGCAGAGCTAGCAATTACATGAAAGCGACAAACAATTATTTCTGTAAAACCATTATTCCAAAGGAAAAAAAACTCTTTGCTGTAACTGCTTATAAAGTGTTATCTGGATTTGACTTGGTGTGTCTGAATTTTGTGTATCAAATTTGACTGAATTTACTAGTGCATCCTACACTCCTCTCCCCACATTTTAACAATGCTGCTGTCCAAAGGTGCCCCCTGTGAGCCTTCATCCAGAATGGGGGGCACTCTAATAAATTAGGTGTAATACTGGCCAGAAAAAAACAAAGGTATGCAGCGCTGAAATAAGATCTCCAAAATTAAATATAGAGAACACGAAGTGAGTTGATAATCAACTGAAATAATAATTAAAACACAAAAATTATTAAGTGAATAAAAAATTGGTGCAATAGTGAACCATAAAGAAATTATTAAAATCCTAAATTATGGCAGTGTAAATAATATTAATATATAATCTGTGAAACCGTTCATAAATAAAGTCCATCAAAAAGAAGACCTCCTTGGTGCAAAAAATCAACCACAATCCAATGTGCAGTGAAGTGTTCCAAAAAAAGAAACTTGCTCCCAAACGTGAAGTAATGGATACAATGGTGACACCCAGGTGAGAAAGATGTATATCCTGCTTACCAGATGCCCATGACTGCATACAACAGTCTCACCCAGCACAGGGAAATTAGGCTTCCCCTCAGCCTTTAGATTTCAATGGTGTGGATTCCTCGACCGACCTTAAGCTCAGGTATGAAAAGAAAATTCCATAGGGTAGTATATCAAACCAGCTTGGTTTATTTAAAAAGTATTGCACTTACAATGTCGAAGATCGTTAGAAGCAGTGATCGCAATACAACGATATGGCAGTAACAGCTCCGGCGTTAGTCTGTGTCTGTCGTTCGTTCCTGTTTGTTCCGCGGCACTCCCTCGTATTCGGAAAATGCGTGATGACGTCACTGGCCCCCTATGCGTTTCGTCACGATAGGATTTCAACTAGGGATTGGCCGAAGCGAACGTCGGCACGCTGAAGATATATATACATAACAGCGCCATTTTGAATATTGGCAAACCGTTAGAACTGCATTCTAACGGTTTGCCAATATTCAAAATGGCGCTGTTATGTATATATATCTTCAGCGTGCCGACGTTCGCTTCGGCCAATTCCCAGTTGAAGTCCTATCGTGACGAAACGCATAGGGGGCCAGTGACGTCATCACGCATTTTCCGAATACGAGGGAATGCCGCGGAACAAACAGGAACGAACGAGAGACACAGACTAACGCCGGAGCTGTTACTGCCATATCATTGTATTGCGATCACTGCTTCTAACGATCTTCGACATTGTAAGTGCAATACTTTTTAAATAAACCAAGCTGGTTTGATATACTACCCTATGGAATTTTCTTTTCATACCTGAGCTTAAGGTCGGTCGAGGAATCCACACCATTGAAATCTAAAGGCTGTGGGGAAGCCTAATTTCCCTGTGCTGGGTGAGACTGTTGTATGCAGTCATGGGCATCTGGTAAGCAGGATATACATCTTTCTCACCCGGGTGTCACCATTGTATCCATTACTTCACGTTTGGGAGCAAGTTTCTTTTTTTGGAACACTTCACTTCACATTGGATTGTGGTTGTTTTTTTGCACTAAGGAGGTCTTCTTTTTGATGGACTTTATTTATGAACTGTTTCACGGATTATATATTAATATTATTTACACTGCCATAATTTAGGATTTTAATAATTTCTTTATGGTTCACTATTGCACCAATTTATTATTCACTTAATAATTTTTGTGTTTTAATTATTATATCAGTTGATTATCAACTCACTTTGTGTTCTCTACTCACTTTGTGTTCTCTATATTTAATTTTGGAGATCTTATTTCAGCGCTGCATACCTTTTTGTTTTTTATGTTTGTATAGTTTTAGTATTTAGCTATTTATGCTAGCTGCTGTCTTTTGACCACTGATCACTTTATTAATCTTAATTGTTTTTATCTAGCGCAACGTTAGCCTTAGGGCTTCTTTCCTCCTGTATTACTGGCCAGATCACCAGGTACAAAAAAGAGGGGGGGAAAAAACCTAAACAAAACCCTTACCTCTTCTTTTATTTTTTTGGTTTAATACAGCTTTAATGGTCGTGCTGATTTTCACTTTAAAGGGAAAGTTCTTTTGGGATGACAGGAGTGCACTTAGTTCTGCACTACTGTAACCCATATTCACTTTTGCCCATTGCCGGCTCATGTCCCTCAGCTAGTACAGGCTCCAGAGAGATTCTGACTTTAATGTTGGGATCCACCTAAATGCATGACTGACAGCTGGCTCAGCCTTTCAGCATGCTGCTAAGAGCCTGAGCCAGCCCCCAGGGAGCGCTAGAGGGGCAGAGCAGAAAGCCTGTGACTGACGGTCACCAGCTTTCTGCTCACAGAAGCCTGAGAACTGAATGATCAGTGGTCTTTGATTGCTCAATTCTTGGTCTTTGAGGTTTGTAGGGGACAGATGCAGCATCCACCTAGGAAAGTATGTATGTTTTTTTTTTTGTTTTTTTTTTTAATTCCCAGACTTCTCTTTTAAACAAGCTGTTGGCAGGCTTCAGCAGGCATTTAAAGCGGAGGTTCCGCGGTCGATAGTTTTTATTTTTTATTTTTCAGTCCATTAAATGTGGTTACAGATGACTATTTAGTACTCGCTTGTTCTGCGCTTTATTACATCCCCCGTCCGTTTTCGTAAAAAAGAAACGTTTATAAAAAAGGTTGCTGTGCTTTTCCATTTTGCTTGTGGGCATCGTGAAGCCCACAAGCATAGACTTCCGGGTAGCGGTGAATGCGCCGTCACACTTCCTGGTTGCCATCACAATGGTCAGAGGCGTCGGAAGTTCCCGCCCCGTTGTGATGGCAACCAAAAATATACACAGGTCAGTACGGGGAGGGAGAGCAGATGATCTTGCGAGATTTCACTGCAGCGATCCGCACTGACTCCTGGGAATGCTGACACTTAGCTCCCAGGAGCCGGGGAAAAGGAATGTACATGCCCACTCCCGCGGGAGTAACAGACATAAAGACAAATACAACACTTAAAAAAAATTTTTTTGTCATTTGCGCATCTATGCAATGCACAGAAGGGGATAGCATTAAGTCAGTAATTTGGGTGAACCTCCGCTTTAACAAGCTTTAAAGTGATGAAGCTATGATTGCTATGGGAGACGGATCGCGGCTGAAGGTGTGTCTTCATACCCCAATGTGTTTAGATACCTGAACTGTAGACTATATGTGCCGGTTACTTGCATTGCACCCCTTTAGTAACTTCAGACCAGGCAAAGGCAGAATATTTTAAACAATTCACTTGAAGAATAAGTTAACATGATGACAGAGATAATGGACAGTCTAAGATAAAGTGCAAACATTCCCTATCATTCCTAATCCCTACAGGCTTGTGGCTGCCTTGGCATACAGTACCTGTCAAAGCTAAGTACAATATTGACTTAGTCGATGTCTGGAATTTAGCTCCAGCTTCAGTAGGACACAGGTCATTTGGACTCTGGCGACAGCACCATACAGAGCATCCCTCTGAGTGTGTGAATTCCCCCTCCAGGGCTCTCAGGATCCAGGTCCTCATCCTTTTTACAGCACAAACAACCAGAAGTGTGCTTAACCCCTAACCTCCCACTAGGGCAGCAGTAGCTTCTACCTGCCTACAGGCCTCTGTGTCATTGGCAAAAATTATGCACCATTGTTGGTATCGGTGGGAGAAATGGTGCCCCCAGGGGCTGGACAAAAGCAAGCAAATGGCCACAGTTTGGAGACCACTGCCCTATAGGGGGCTACAGACTGGGCTGAGATCTAGTTATATTTGTGGATGTGTAGTCAGGAGATCCATGAAATGTCCATAGTATAGGTATAAAAAGTAGCTTAATTAAAACCTCAAACTATGGGACTGTCTCAGATTTTTCCCATATCTGAACATGTACATTTCTTGTCAAAACTGAATTTTCCACTATTCTGATGCGTTACAGAAAATATATTTTTTGAAATAGCCAGAACAAGTATATACATTTTAATTGTCAGCTACAATGGCTTTCTTAGTGTAGCGGGAATTTAAATTTGGGGGGGGAGCATCTGGGTTATTCAACCCAGATGTACTGATTGTTAGGGAGTCTGAGAATCCCTTTTGTGGTTCTTGGAGGACTCTGGTGGTGCAAGGTTCCCTGCGGCCTGCAGGTGGCGTTGTTGCCCTGGGCCAGAGTTGAACCTGCACCGCAAGACTGTTCCTTTTTGTCCTTTCCTGGAGCTGGTACGGCGGGGCGGGGAACCCATTGTGACGCAAAGGGAGAGGAGATAAAAGGGGCGGACGCCCTGACCTTGGGGTTCAGAGTTGGAGGACGCAGCCGCGCCCAGGCACCTTCAGCCTGGGTGCTGGCGTTCCGGAGTTCCGGGCCCAGGTGCCCTTGACCTGGCCGGAGCGAGGGATGGAGTCCATCCCAGGCACCTTAAGCCTGGGGTGAGGTACTATGACCAAGGCCTGGGGCCCAGTAACTTCGACTGGGTTCCGCGAGGGTCGAGGAGTCCGAGGGGCCCTAAGGTGTTGGGACCCGTATCTGAGGTGAGGAGGCCGGGGAGTGTAACCCTTCCGAGTAGCCCCGTACAGCATTAATCCGGTGACGGTGGAGCCTCTGGTAACTCTCTTGGAGAGATGTCTTCCCCCTGACAGGGGCTGCAACGTAGCGAAGGTAACTCAAGTTCCTGTTCATTAGAGTCGCTGGAAGAGACTCTGAAGCCAAAAAGTCAATTTTACAGCCACTGTGCTTGGCAACCGTTGGTGAAACCTCAACGGTTTAGTTTTCTTTGAGGATTGTGCCTTGACCTACTCCCCACCAATACTGAACTGTTCTATGGGTCTCAAACTGTCTGCTCGCAAAGGACTATTTGTTTTGCCGTTATGGAATAAATAAGTGTTGGACCTTTTCAGTGTGTGGTACTCCAATTACTGGGAGCAAAGGGGGTTATCAGCAGAACAGACTTGGCTCTGAGCGTATACACAGCCCGAAGGTAATCTGGTGCTGGCCTTCACCTCTACATGCTGTAATCTAGAGGACATGGGCCGTGGCGCACCTCGCTCTCCCCTTCAAAGTACCCCTAGACCGGAGCCAAAGTAACTGCTAAAGAAGAGAGAGAGGGTGAGGCCGCTACATTAGTAAATGGAAAAAAATCCAGCGCTGCCTTAAACAGTGACACAATTAAATAAAAAATTAAAACTTAAATGTGTTGAAACACAAATTAAGTGTGATGCTCTAAATGTGTGAGAGAAGGGTGAATGGTATGACCTTCGCCTGACGGGCGGGTGCTGCTATTCAATTAGCCTGAAAAGGACTCAAAACATATGGAAAAATAAATTAAAAAAGCGCAACCCAATGTGATTGATAACCGTGAATCTCTGAAACAATGTGAAATTCCAACCGATATCCCAACCGATATCTCAAAGCTGGAATATAAGTGAAACAAACATATATAAATGGAAAAAGATAAATTGATCAAAATAAAAATGAAACTTATGACATAAAACTCTCAATTGATAAAAGTCCATATGATGTAATATCTATGGGAGACTAGTCCAAAGATGACCTATATAGGATTGTTGCCATGAAGGAAATCCTATGCGGCGGAAGGCGTAATACTCAGACAGGTTGATAGTATAAGCTTCACAACCAATAGTAAGTAAATGTCTTGCTTACCAGATATAAGATGATATTGAGCTCAGGACTAGGCCGACCTGCCTTCACACTATCTGTTCTCGTTGTTCACCACACATGAATCGATTGGAAAATCCGGAGGTGGTCACTTTAGCGCTGAATCCCACAGACTGCGGGCACTTCAAAAATCTTTCGCTTGCCGTAAGGAGAGTATTGTGTTTTATATAACTCACGTTTTCCACATACAGCAAGTGGAGATCAGCATCCAGAAGTCAGCAGTCAATTACCAAAGAAAAGGAAGAAGAAAAGATCCTCATGGTGCAGTATTTCTTCATAAAAAACTTATTTATTGCACAGGCTTCATAAAACACTGACATCCATGGAACAGAGACAAATTTTCAAAAACAGCCGCGGTTAGCACCACCTGGCTGGAACGTGATGGTGTCAGAGACTTGTGGCTCTACCCATCAGTTATATAAAACACAATACTCACCTTACGGCAAGCAAAAGATTTTTGAAGTGCCTGCAGTCTGTGGGATTCAGCGCCAAAGTGACCGCCTCCGGATTTCCCAATCGATCCATGTGTGGTGAACACCGAGAACAGATCGAGTGAAGGCAGGTCGGCCTAGTCCTGAGCCCAATATCATCTTATATCTGGTAAGCAATGGGTAGGGTTGAAGGGGGATCGTATGTAGATCACTAGCTGAAGCTCAGCTAGATAGCAATGATGTGCAATGTGCACAGTGACACAAATATACGTGCAATAATAATATGTGAACAACTAGTAAATAAAAATAATGATCAAAGTGAGAACATGTGAGAACATGTGCCCTTTGGTTGTAGCTAGTTAGCTCCATAGCCCACTTGCATTTGTTCATACATATATTTTAAATCATTTTTTTATATTTTTATACATTTATTTTCCGGGACACAATGTCCTGTTTTAACACATATGTCATTCATGATGAATGAATGTTAAACTTTTTATGCTGTATATCCTTCCATCCTGCAGCCCCCTCCCTTCTTCCTCAATCCGCACAGGCTAATAAACCCTGACATCATTACTAGTAAGATGTATTAGAATGTCAGAGCAATCATGGCCACGCTTATATATATATCAGTCCACAACAAAATGGCCGCGGCCCGCCCTGTGATGAGGACTATTTAAACCCCACATCTTGTGTCTAGTGCTAGCCTCTGATGAAGTCATGTGATATGACGACACGCGTCAGGACGTAGCACAGACACACCGCCAGCAGAACCGAGAGGAGACGAGCTCGCTGCTCGTAGGAGACTACAACCCGTTTTACATTTCCAAATGTGAGTTTTTTTACCTGTCTTTCAATAAACGCCTATAGCGGTTACGGACCCACACTATATTTCCTTCTTTATTTTTATTTTTGTTTTAACTCTGTGACTGCTGCTGCTGACATCTGAGGATTGCATCGATTGCAATATAGACGCCAATCCATTCCTCTATTGGCACGAGCGCGGTGCTCGTTTGGATTGAGGTCCACG
This sequence comes from Rana muscosa, assembly GCA_029206835.1. NCBI lineage: Eukaryota > Metazoa > Chordata > Amphibia > Anura > Ranidae > Rana > Rana muscosa. Next base: position 113,338,248 of record CM055120.1, on the reverse strand, counting down.
CTCACTATACATCAAGTGAGTGTGCGAATCTATATATTAGTGATTCATCCCGCTGCACGCACAGAGTTGCGCTATTGATGCTCTTCCCTTTTCATGTTTTCCCACATGCATCCCAATGAGTCATATGGAAACTGAGTCATAAAGATTATGCCATAAGGACGATTTACCATTCTCCACCACAGAAATCTGCTTCATACCGCCCCCTTTCATTAGAGAGGTAAGCTGTTTGCGATCACTGGGTGGATGCCACATGAAAATCTTCAAGCACTTTTTTGGTGATGGGACTATATTTCTCTATATATGACTTTATTCATATATTATTCATTTATAATATAGTGTTTGTAATTTTTGCAATACTTGGTAGTCACAATCAGGACTTGTCTGGGACTTTTTGCTTTTATTGGTTTAGTTCACTGATGCACTCAGTGTGTGTATCTTATTCACAGACACTGTTTGTTGATTCATATCATGCCTTAGTGATTTATCTTTTTCTTTTATGTTTGAACTTTAAGAAACCACGTTTGTATATCACTGGACTATCCAGACACTGTTTTCACATGTTCTCACTTTGATCATTATTTTTATTTACTAGTTGTTCACATATTATTATTGCACGTATATTTGTGTCACTGTGCACATTGCACATCATTGCTATCTAGCTGAGCTTCAGCTAGTGATCTACATACGATCCCCCTTCAACCCCACCCATACCCCTCCTCTTCCCCCCCCCCCATTCCCACTTCCCTTTGTAAACCCCCCTCCCCTCCCCTACTTCCTTTTACCTCACTTTATCTTATTTAAATTCACTACAGCGCAGCCACCATCACGATATTATTAAACTGAGTATTCCGCCTTCCACCGCATAGGAATTCCTTCACGGCAACAATCCTATATATGTCATCTTTGGACTAGTCTCCTATAGATATTACATCATATGGACTTTTATCAATTAAGAGTTTTATGTCATAAGCTTTATTTTTAGTTTTATTTTGATCAATTTATCTTTTTCCATTTATATATGTTTGTTTCACTTATATTCCAGCTTTGAGATATCGGTTGGAATTTCACATTGTTTCAGAGATTCACTGTTATCAATCACATTGGGTTGCGCTTTTTTGATTTCTTTCTTTTTTCCACAATGGCTTTCTTCTTGTTAGAGCTTTATAATCCAGGACAAAATATGTGTAAGCAATAGAAATAATTGCACAAATGTTATTATCTGTATCAAAATGTAAGTCCATGTATATGAGCCTTGGTTACAAAATAACCTTATGCCTATTCCTGTTGGGATACCAAAATGCATGAAATTCATTATGAAAAATATAGAAACTATATAGAAGCACAACCATTTACTGTACAAGCAGAGAGTTTGGTCTGGGTTCTAAGCCAATATTGGCTCACCTTGCACTGGGGCCGGGTTCACACCTATGTGAATTGGTTGTGGCTTACACTGCATCCAATTTGCATAACATTTTAAAATACATTGATTTTAATGAGGCTGGTTCACATATGTGGGATGCATTCGCACTGCGCATCACCCAAAAAAGTGTGCGTTTTCTAGGCATTGCGGTGCGAATCGTCTGCACATTATTTTCTATGGGAACACATCTGATTCGCAGATGGGTTCCGTTCTGAACAGGAATTCTCTCCCTGCTCACTACACTTCCGATTTGAATCCCCGGCAATACCAGGCACTGTGTTTGGTATGAATAATGAGGGGGAACTCCACGCCAAATTTTAAATATAAAACCGGCATGGGTTCCCCTCCAAACGCATACCAGGCCCTTCGGTCTGCTATGGATCCATACCAGACCCTTATCCGAGCACGGTCTGGAAAGGGCGTGGGGACGAGCGAGCGCCCGGTCTTCTCCGTCGTCTTCTTCCCTCTTCTCTTGTTCCGATGTTGACACAACGCTCTCTCCCGCTGTAATGCTGTGTGCGCAGTGCACAATGACTTGTATAGGCATGGGGCGTGGTCACCGGGTGATGTCACAGTCCCAGGGCATGATGGGACTGTGACGCCAGAAGGGGCGGGGTCACTGGGGGACATCACCATCAATGTCCCCTCCATAGAGAGGGGACATTGTCGCTTCTTTCTCGCGCTCGCTGCAATAGGAAAATTTGTTTTTCCTATTGCAGCGAGCGCGAGATGTACAGTACCCTGTCGCCGAGAACCAGCGTGATGGGATCGTGTTGGAAACACATTCTCGTGGGCAGGTACGGTAATCCGCAGCTACACCGCTCTGTTTTCTCTTCACAGAGAAAACAGAGCTGGAATTCGCACCGCGCAAGTGTGAGTCCAGACTTATGGTTTTTGTCTTATACTTTGACCTGTTACACAGATAAGATATTTTCATAGATGAGAGGCTGATGTGTTTTAGCAGTAAGAGGCTATCACAATGCTGCAGCTGGTACAACAAAACCATTGCACCTCTATTCAGATGTAATCCTATTTTCTGCATCAGTTACAGGCTGTTACTCTGCCACTGCTGAAAAGAATAGTCTTAAAGTGGTTGTAAACCCACTTTTTCAACTTGCACCTAGAGGTAAGCCTAGATTAAGGCTTACCTGTAGGTGCAAGAAATATCTCCTAAACCTACACGGTTTAGGAGATATTTACTAAAAAGACAGGCGCCGCTGTCTACGGCGCATGCGCGCCGTAGACAACGGCGCATTAATGGGGTTAATCCCATTCACAAAATCGGCTACTTCCCAGCAATCGCTGGGCGTAGCCGAATGTGACGGCTCCCGCGCGCATGCGTAGAGTCACGTCTTCGCCGCTCCGGCCAATCACAGCGCCGGAGCGGCGCTGTGATTGGCTGGTGCGGCGATACCCGGAAGTAACATTCCGGCTATCGCCGCAGTGATGTCTGCGTCTGGACAGAGGGACGCGGACTGCTTCGGGGGCCCCGATCTAAGGTAAGTGGTACATAATGAGCTAGTATGCTAGTCATACTAGCTCATTATGCCTTTCTCTTGCAGGTTGGCAAAAAAAAAAAAGTTAGTGGGTTTATAACCACTTTAAGTTATTTTATTTTAACTAACAAATTTTCATATTATAAAAACATTGTAGAGACATTTGTATCAATTATAAACGATTTTGTTTTATATTTATGTTCTGCTTTATTTTTTTTAAAACCAACTTATTTTGTATTTGTTTTTCCATGTAAGGTTTAGTTCATGCTACTGTAATGTGCTTTTGATGCATTTTTAGTGTGATTATGTAGACTTGTGTGTGACTTTAATGAAACTTTGGATGTGGTTAGAGTTTTTTTTTATGGAGCCAAATCACACTGAAATCACACCAAAGTAACACGGGGACCTTTTCTAAAAACGCACCACACAGTCGCATTGATGGGAACTCACGCCATAGAAAATTATGCAATTTCCCTTGTCATGCAATTCTGTGCATCTCAAGTTGCATCAGAAATTGCACCAGCGTGAACCTTTCTTAGTACTTTGGATTCTGAAAAATATCTAAACCAAAAGATAAGTTTGATATCTTGATCCAGTTTAACAAGTTCTAGGTCATCGTACTGTTTGACCATATGCAACATACCTAGTGAACAAGAGGTAACTTTTCACTCCCATTTAAGCCTCGTACACACGGTCGGACTTCCATCGGACTTTTCATTGGATTTTTGTCCGAACGGAGTTGGCCGGGCACACCCATAGCATACACACCACAGGACTTTTCTGCAAACTTTCCCAAAACTTTTTGCAACATCACATGGTTTTTCTGCTTTTTTCTGCTCTTTACCGCCACCCTTTGGTCAACTTCTGCTATTGTTGGTTGATTTTAACTTTAGTTTTTTTGTCCATCGGACAAAAGTCCTATGGTTTTCTGTACACACGGTAGGACTTTGCTCCATCGGAGTTTTGTTGGGCAAAAGTTTGTCCGTTTGCAGACCCAACTTCTGTCCGATGAAAACAAAACCAAACGAAAAAAGGTTTGTCCGATGGAGCGTACGCACGGTCGGATTGTTGGTCCAACTTGCTTAAAACAAAGTTTGTTGGGCAAAAGTCCAACCGTGTGTACGGGGCTTAACCCTCAAAATCCTGAGTAGGATTCTGCACCATAGGAAATACCTGCATGCATAATACAAAGGGTATTATTTTCGTATACATATTATTTATAGATTAAAATGATGCCAAAATACATCGACTTATGTTTCAACAGGTATCTCAATTGAGACATGTATGTAACAGTCTCATTTTCCTCTTTACTAGTCCCCAAGGTCTCTGACCTAATTTGTTGAGCAAAACCCCTCCCATGCTGTACCATATAATCCAGCCATCTGTGTACCTAGAAAACAACTGAATATCAGAAAAAAAATTATTAAAATATGCACCCCAGGAATTATTGATGAATCATACCATTAATAGTAAAAAAATAAATATGCACTTTTATTGTACATTATTCATTAAAACCAACAGACCTACCACCTTGCGTAGATACATGCTCTGCTACTATCAAGATTTACAGGCACTCGTGTGACTCTGCACTCCTGGGACTTCTGTTCACACTAACTACCAGGGGCCCCAAGTTAGAGGTGTAAGAGAGGCCTTTCTCATCATTTCAGGCTCTGCTACCAGGTACGTGATGCTCGAGCAGATATATAAGGACTCCATTCAGAAGGAGGAACTCACACAGGTCTGGTGGTGGTGAGTCATGCGGTAGACAAAGCTCACGTATGGAAACTTGGTACACACAAGTAAAAAGGAAAACTCCTTCACGTGAGGAACCAGGTTCACAGACTTCAAAGAATGACATACGGATAGATAATATTGATGAAGTTTTAGATATGACACGTCAGGATGCACTTTTTTTTAGGACACATATATATGGGAGTCACACCCAAGTCAGGCACACATCTTTTAGGTCACAACTCCAAAAATTCAAGAACAAAAAGGGGAAAAACAGCCAGGTTCAACCAAGGGGAAAAGTATGCATCATTATGGCACACACATATCCTAGACAAATATATGGATTATAAAAATGATCAATTTGACATCACTGTCTTTCTCTCAGGGGGGAATTGGATTTATTATGATTAGGCCTTAGTTTATGTCTGACTAACAATTTGAATAGTTTCGAATTTGTAAAAGACATGAATGCGTGGAAATGGAATTTGGAGGGTCCCAAACTTAAACAGAAGGAATTACCCTTAGACAGACTTCTGCTAATTGGCGCAAGTCCACACATACCAACTACAGAATTCCTAAAGTCCTGACACATTTGGAAAATTATTGTACACCTATGGTCAGTGAAGAAACCGAGAGGTATGACTAGGATACAATACAACCATTAGGGTAAGAGGACAGCTGGTGTGTGTACCCACTAGAGAATACAAGAATACATTTCAGAAGTTTCCAACTTAAACGAATACACATGTTGATCTGTTCACTAAATTGGTAATAAGAGATGTGAAATTCATTCCTATGTAAGAACACCAGTTTCAACATGTCAAAAACTCAATCACAGGCATTGTGGTCACTTATGGAAAGAAAAATCTAGTCATTAAACCCCCCCAATAAGGGGGGTAATATTGTTATTATGACACAGGATCAATATTCGGGGATGTGTGAAAAAATGTTTTTAAAAAATTCTGTGTGGTACCGTTGGGTACCATCTACTATTATGGGTGATTTCCAATGTTCTTTTTTTAAATCATTACCAGAGCATAAGAAGAACAGTTTGTATGTTCTAATTCATAGAGATACTACAGACTTTTTGAAAGTTTAAGCATTCTAGAAACCCCACTGTAACGGGAAGGCCCGGGGGACTCAGAATCGCTTAGAGAGTATGAGATACCCTTGCTTCAGCTCCCCCAATGGCTCTTATGTGTCAATCACCCTGTGTCTCTATTAGGGGCACAGGGTGAATGAAAACCCCAATATGGTCTATTATTGCCATATTCAAGCTGCACATACATTGTATCTAGATTGAATGTGTACTGTGAGGGGGGGGGTGTAATCATTGCGGTGAGGAGTTAAGGTTATTTGCATTCTATTGTCTATTATGAATTAAGTCTGCTACTGTGACAATGTGGATTGGAGCTGGTCAACCGTCTGGCTGCATATTATGGGATGTTGAAGTGTCTTCTGTGAGGAGGGGGGGGGAATCACCCCTCCTGCCTAAGACTGTTTATCAAAGGAGAAGTTTGAACACACCTGACCTGTATTACCATTGTCATTGGACAGTTTAACCCGCCCTGTTCCCCAAAGGATGGGAGGGGAGGGTTTTGAAGAGAAATGTGCTGCAGCAGCAGAAGTCACAGCAGCACCAACTGCAAGGAGAGGAGAGGTACAGATACCAGCCGCAATGGAAGAGGAAGTCAGAAGGAGGTTACAAGAGATGCAGATACAGCATAGAGGACCAGTATCAGAGGAGGTCCTGCTGGGATGGTCGGATTCGATCCGCTGCGAACTCTGGAAGAAAGTGCTAGCTCTCGAGCAGCAACACCAGGGAAAGGTTCTCCCCTCCATCTATGTAAGGTACTGGTCGCAGTATGATGTACGAATGCCGTTATTGGGGGAACAACCAAAGCAGGAGTGGACAACTGAGTTAAGCAGGCTGATCCGGGCAGAGATGCGGTTGGACGAGAGCTACAGAGCCCTCCGGTGGTATGTAGCCCAAGAGTGCCCATGGTCAGCGGATGACAGCCCCACGGAAGGCTTTGACTATAATGGCCTGGGATTGTTGTATTGGAGGCTGTCCAGTGACCCTGACTTTGGGAGTGATCGGGAGTGGCGTTTGGAGGAAATAATGGAGCACAGAGAGCGAAAACTGAATGTCTCGGAAGGGCACTGGGCAGAGGAAGATTTGGAGTTTCTGGCCGTTCAGGAATGGGAGCTGGAGATCGCTTACAGACAGCTGCTAGAATCTGTTCAGCAGCAGGGTGGGGCTACCTGTGCCTGGGACTATCAGGAAATACCAGTTGACAACTATGAAATCCTGGCTGAAGAATCGGCAGTGGAAAAGCTGAAGATTGCCATCCCTAAAGCCGAAGTGGATGATGTGGAGTCCCCAGCAGAAGTGCTGGCAACCGGGCAGAGTGATAGCAACCTCTGCCCAGCACCGGAAACAACTGTGGAGTTTCAGGGAGACGGGGCAGTTGGCCCCTCTCTCCAGCAACAAGCTGAGGTGGTAAAGCTTTTACCCCCAGCTGAATCACTGGCAGCAGGGCAGAATGCTACTGGCCGCTGCACACAACTGCCACTTGAGCAGATATCGGTGGATGGGACTGCGGTCTCCACTCACAGCAACCCAGCAGAAGAGCTGGCAACAGAGCCGAGTGCCACGGGCCTCTGCTCTCAACTAACAGAAGAGGGAGTTCCTGTGGTACTGGATGGGACTTCGGTCCTCACTGACACAACCCCAGAAAATGGTGTGACACTGGGACAGGAGGATGTCAGCCTTGCTTTGCAAGCACTCTGGGATTTTCACCTACCACAAGTGGATGGGACTTCAGTCTCCACTTGTATACCTCAGGGATGGGGGGCAGTCGACCCAGATCCCCAACAGCATGACAGACTGAGCCCAGTCACCCTGTCTTCTCTCCAGCGGCTGAAAGGACTCCAGGGAGAAGGGCCAGTCCAGGCCTCTCCCCAGCGGCGGATATATTCTCTGAGAGAGGCGGAGGTTGGCTGGGTAAGTAATGCTCTGTTTGGAGCAATTTATTTGGGGTACTGTGTGGATACCGGCATTAGAAGAAGGGACCTATGGACTAACTTCGGAGTGAACCCGTCTGGGGTCGCCTCCTGTGTTAGTCTCCTGCCGAAAGGGGAGAGATGTAACGGGAAGGCCCGGGGGACTCAGAATCGCTTAGAGAGTATGAGATACCCTTGCTTCAGCTCCCCCAATGGCTCTTATGTGTCAATCACCCTGTGTCTCTATTAGGGGCACAGGGTGAATGAAAACCCCAATATGGTCTATTATAGCCATATTCAAGCTGCACATACATTGTATCTAGATTGAATGTGTACTGTGGGGGGGGGGGGGGGTGTAATCATTGCGGTGAGGAGTTAAGGTTATTTGCATTCTATTGTCTATTATGAATTAAGTCTGCTACTGTGACAATGTGGATTGGAGCTGGTCAACCGTCTGGCTGCATATTATGGGATGTTGAAGTGTCTTCTGTGAGGAGGGGGGGGGAATCACCCCTCCTGCCTAAGACTGTTTATCAAAGGAGAAGTTTGAACACACCTGACCTGTATTACCATTGTCATTGGACAGTTTAACCCGCCCTGTTCCCCAAAGGATGGGAGGGGAGGGTTTTGAAGAGAAATGTGTTACCATGTGTTTTGAAAATAAAGGCATTCCCTGTTTTTGGAACTTGAATACAGAGCGTTGTCTCGTATCTGGGGGGAGAACCATTCGTATGGGGTCTTATTTGGCTGGTTGGAGTGTCTGGTGGCTGTCGTGTGGTTGGAAAGGGAATATCCTAACGGTGTTAACCCCTTTCATACTTGGGGTGCCGTTACACCCACCTTTTATGCCCCCCCGAAAACTCATAAAAATATAAAGGTGCCTCCATGCAGACCAATCGTTTTAGGTTTTCAAAGTTTTACTCATACAGCAAGCAAACTTTTTAATGACTATTTACGTACTGTGACAGCAGGAAGGTAGAGTCACCTGGTTGCATCCAGGGGGGTAGATATATTTCGCCCAGATTCAGGCTTTACGCCGACTTATACAACTAGGTGGAGAGTTGTATAAGCCCAGCTAAGGCTAGTGGGCTCATGGATGATTCATACCTCTAGGGAGAGGGCTGGGCGTCGTGCAGGCAGGGAGTTGATGAGACCAGCTGAAGCTTGTCAGCTCGTTTAAGGCCTCTATAAAAACTCCGATTCATTAGGTGTTTGCTCATGCCTGGAACCAGACCTGTGTGGACTGTCTAGGGAGAGTGAACCCCTGTGCGGTGAGACAAAGCCTGTGTGGCTATTTGCTTGGACATTTAAAACCAGGGACTTAGGGACTAGGACAGCCCTAGGCTGATCCCAGTTGTTAGTTAGGAAACCTGTATGTTTAGTCAGAGGTCAACTTGACCAGGATTTATTTTGTTTATGTTTCTTTTGCTTTGCTGTGTTTTGTCACTGTAAATAGAAAATAAACCGCACCTTTTTGATTTTGAAAACCACAACCTCCGTTTGCTGGGCCTGTTTTGTGTGGGGAGCCCATCCCGGGGGTCACACACACCCGCTGCCGAGCTAACCCCCTCACAGTTGGTGGAGAACCAGTGGCAGTTTTTTTAAGCCAGCATGGAGGAGATACTGAAGCAGCTGGCTCTAGCAAATGCCAATCAACAGCAGACAAATGCAGGTTTGCAAAAGAGCCTTGCAGCTCATCAACAGAGCCTTGCAGCTCAACAACAGAACTTCGCAGCCCAGCAGCAAGCTCATCAACAGAGCCTTGCAGCCCAGCAGCAGACAAACGCAACTTTGCAACAGAGTCTGGAGGCTCAGCAACGAGCCCAGCAGCAATCTGAGGCCCGCTTCATAGACCTGTTGCAGAAGCAAGAGCAGAGACTACAACAGATGGAAGCAGTAATGCAGCAACGTCCGCAGACCAGTGAGGAAAGCCGTCCCACTAATACCGCGTCCTTTGGGGTGAGTCGTTTATTGACAAAAATGACTGGAGAGGATGATCCAGAGGTATTTTTGACCACATTTGAAAGGACCGCTGAAAGAGAAAAGTGGCCTGAGGAGCAGTGGGCTGGACTGGTGGCTCCTCTGTTAACTGGTGAATCGCAGAAAGCTTACTATGACCTAGAGCCTAACCAAGCAAAAGACTATGTGATGCTAAAAGCTGAAATATTGGCAAGGCTGGGTGTCACCCAGGCTGTCCGGGCTCAGCGTGTGCATAACTGGACTTTCCAGCTTGGAAAACCCCCCAGGTCTCAAATGTATGATCTCATTCACCTGAGCAGAAAGTGGCTACAGCCAGAGACTTTGTCCGCACCAAAGATTGTGGAACGTGTTGTAATGGATCGGTTTTTGAGAGCTCTTCCTACTGCCATCCAAAAGTGGGTAAGCCATGGAGACCCAGAGACGGCCGATGGTCTTGTGGATCGTGTGGAGAAATACTTGGCTACAGAGAACCTGACGGCCTCTTCCAGAGACACTCGGACTTTCCACCCTAAGACCAGACCATCCCCAGGGGCGGATAAGAGGATTCCAAGGGGTGAGGGTGGAGAGAGTGAGAGGGTGGGAGCTCTACCCCAAGTTTGGCGAGAACAGCCTGGGAAATCAGCGGCTCAAGAGGCGGCAAGAAGGATCGTTTGCTACCGCTGCCGGCAAGCGGGACATATTGCAGCCAATTGCCCGGTTGTGGAGGAACCCATGCAGTGTGACTTTCTGACGGGCAGACGTCAGTCGCTGTGTGCGACAGTCGCATGCACTGCCATTCGAGGAACTGAGAAACATTTATGCAAAATGTGTGTTAATGGTAGAAATGTTGTGGTATTGCTGGATTCAGGTAGCCTTGTGACCCTGATAAAGGCTGAGTTAGTTAAAACAGAGGTCTCTGGGAATAGCAAGGTAGCTGTTATTTGTGTGCATGGGGACACCCGAGAGTATCCAGTGACTACAGTGTGTTTCGAGACCCCCAAAGGTACCCTCTCTCATCCAGTGGGCTTAGTATCTCAGTTACCGCATGACGCCATTGTGGGAAGGGATTTTCCGAAGTTCTGGGAACTGTGGGATGATCCTGAGCCCCTCACTGGTGCCCCTATGTACCAGGAATGTGATAGCCAAAACTCCCCTGAGAGTGGTGAGGACTCTCCGGAATTTCCCTTATCAGTATTGGCAGGGGAGACTCAAGAAACTGGAGAGGAGCCCACCTCCTCAGACGAAAACCTACCGTCTGTGGAGTTTTCTGATCTTGAGGTTCACAGGGAAAACTTTGCCACAGAACAGTTGAAAGACCCCGCCCTAATAAAGGCACGGGAAAACGTAGTGAAAATAGATGGCGAGTTAGTGAACCCAGATAATACCTGCACTTACCCATACTTCAGCGTAGAGAAGGACCTACTGTATCGGGTGGCAAAAAGGGCAGAAGAAACCGTTGAGCAGCTTGTGGTGCCCAAACCTTACAGGAAGTTGGTGTTGGAGTTGGCCCATGGGCACATTCTTGGAGGTCATCTGGGGACAGAGAAAACCCGAGAGAGGGTATTACAGAGATTCTATTGGCCGGGGGTGATGAAGGACGTAGAAAATTATTGTTCCTCCTGCCCTGTGTGTCAGAGGTTGGCCCCGATGCCACATTTCCGTAGCCCGCTGGTCCCTCTACCCATCATTGAGGTCCCGTTTGAGAGGATCGCCATGGATTTGGTAGGTCCTATAATCAAGTCCGCTAGGGGGCACCAGTACATATTAGTTATAATGGACTATGCCACCCGTTATCCAGAAGCGATCCCTCTCCGAAATACCTCGGCCAAAACCATAGCCAAAGAGCTATCTCTTGTGTTTAGCCGGGTGGGTATTTGTAAAGAACTGCTTACGGACCAAGGTACACCCTTTATGTCCCGGGTTATGAAGGAGCTGTGTAAATTATTCAAAGTGACGCAATTACGTACATCTGTGTATCACCCCCAAACCGATGGGCTGGTTGAAAGATTCAACAAAACCCTAAAACAAATGTTGAAGAAAGTGGTGGATAGAGATGGAAAGGATTGGGACTGTCTACTTCCTTATCTGATGTTTGCTATTAGGGAGGTGCCCCAATCCTCTACGGGATTCTCCCCCTTTGAGTTACTGTATGGGAGACACCCAAGAGGGCTGTTGGATATTGCCAAGGAAACTTGGGAAAGTGAGAGTTCTCCCCACAGGAGTGTGATTGAGCATGTCGCCCTGATGCAAGACCGAATTGCACAGGTAATGCCCATCGTGAAGGAACATTTGGCCCAAGCGCAGTTAGCACAGCAGAGAGTGTACAACCGTGGAGCCAAGACCCGTACCTTTTCCCCGGGGGATAGGATACTGGTACTTGTCCCTACGGTTGAAAGTAAATTCCTTGCCAAATGGCAAGGCCCCTACGAGATAATGGAAAAAGTGAGCGAAGTGAATTACAAGGTCAGACAACCAGGAAGGCGAAAGCCCGAACAGATCTATCACGTTAATCTGTTGAAAGCCTGGAGGGATAGAGAGTCCCTAGTCGCAGACACTTGGTCACCAGCTCAAACTGGTTGCGTGATTCCTGAGGTTGGAATAGCAGCCACCTTGTCACAACCCCAACAACAGGAGGTTAAGGAGTTTGTGCTTCGCAACAAGGAGGTATTCTCTGAGCTGCCGGGACAAACATCTGGGGTAGAGCATGACATCATTACCCCGCCCGGTGAAAGGGTGAAGTTAAAACCCTATCGGATCCCAGAGGCCCGACGGGAGGCAATACGGGAGGAAGTACAGAAAATGCTGAACTTAGGGGTGATAGAGGAGTCCCAAAGTGATTGGTCTAGTCCCATCGTGTTGGTGCCTAAACCGGATGGGAGCTGGCGATTTTGTAACGATTTTCGTCAGTTGAACAAAGTTACAAAATTTGACACCTACCCCATGCCACGTATAGATGAGTTGATCGACCGGCTGGGAACAGCCCGATACATGACGACTCTTGACCTCACAAAAGGGTATTGGCAAATCCCCCTGGCCAAGTCGGCCAAAGAGAAAACCGCATTTGTAACCCCAGACGGGGCGTTCCAATATAAAAGAATGCCGTTCGGGTTACAGAATGCGCCGGCCACATTCCAGCGGAAAATGGACCAGATGCTGAGGCCCCATCGGAAGTATGCTGCGGCTTACCTGGATGACGTAATTGTCCATAGCACAGATTGGGCCTCACATCTGCCAAAAGTGCAAGCAGTCCTGGACTCTGTTCGGGAAGCGGGGTTTACGGCTAACCCAAAGAAGTGTACCATTGGGCAGGAGGAGGCCAAATATCTTGGGTACACCATTGGGAGGGGAGTAATAAAACCCCAACTCAACAAAGTCGAGGCCATCCAGAGTTGGCCACGTCCCAACAGCAAGAAGCAGGTACGAGCCTTTCTGGGAATCGCTGGGTATTATCGGCGATTCATTCCCCACTTTGCTTCTAAGGCTGTGCCCCTAACCAACCTGACGAAGGGGAAAGGGTCGGTCATGATTAAATGGACCCCCGAGGCTGAGGCAGCATTCCAATTCTTGAAACAAGCCTTATGTAGCCAGCCAGTGTTGTACTCACCCGACTTCTCTAAAGACTTTGTCGTACAAAGTGATGCGTCAGATGTGGGGTTAGGAGCAGTATTGTCCCAGGTCTGGAACGGGGAAGAGCACCCAGTCATTTACCTCAGCAGGAAGTTGAAGTCCCATGAGGTAAATTACGCCACCGTTGAAAAGGAGTGTTTAGCGGTGAAGTGGGCTCTAGATTCCCTTCGGTACTACCTGCTAGGTAGGCACTTTGACATGGTTACGGATCACGCTCCGTTAAAGTGGATGGCTCAAAACAAGGAAACAAATAGAAGAGTGAATAGGTGGTTCCTGGCCCTCCAGGAATTCAACTTCACAGTAAAGCATCGCCCTGGCGTTCAAATGGGGAATGTGGATGCTTTGTCTCGAGTACATGAATGCCTGATTGCTGGTGTTCCAACCCCGAGGTTAAAACAAGAGGGGGGGGTATGTGACAGCAGGAAGGTAGAGTCACCTGGTTGCATCCAGGGGGGTAGATATATTTCGCCCAGATTCAGGCTTTACGCCGACTTATACAACTAGGTGGAGAGTTGTATAAGCCCAGCTAAGGCTAGTGGGCTCATGGATGATTCATACCTCTAGGGAGAGGGCTGGGCGTCGTGCAGGCAGGGAGTTGATGAGACCAGCTGAAGCTTGTCAGCTCGTTTAAGGCCTCTATAAAAACTCCGATTCATTAGGTGTTTGCTCATGCCTGGAACCAGACCTGTGTGGACTGTCTAGGGAGAGTGAACCCCTGTGCGGTGAGACAAAGCCTGTGTGGCTATTTGCTTGGACATTTAAAACCAGGGACTTAGGGACTAGGACAGCCCTAGGCTGATCCCAGTTGTTAGTTAGGAAACCTGTATGTTTAGTCAGAGGTCAACTTGACCAGGATTTATTTTGTTTATGTTTCTTTTGCTTTGCTGTGTTTTGTCACTGTAAATAGAAAATAAACCGCACCTTTTTGATTTTGAAAACCACAACCTCCGTTTGCTGGGCCTGTTTTGTGTGGGGAGCCCATCCCGGGGGTCACACACACCCGCTGCCGAGCTAACCCCCTCACAGTACCTATGTGGAGAGCTTACCTTCATATTTGAAGGATACAATTCACTTACTAATGATTTTAAACAATTTACATGCAGATGAGGAGACAATTTTGGTCTCAATTGATGTGGAGGCATTATATTCCAACATCCCTCATTCAAATGTAATCAACACGGTGCTGAGTATTGAGTCCACACATTATAGCAATTTTGTTGTTGAACTCTTGGAGTTTATTCTAACACACAACGTTTTTATGCTTGATGGCTCACACTACCTCCAGGTACAGGGTGTGGCAATGGGGACGATATGTGCCCTGTCGTAGGCAAACCGGTACTTGGGGGGGGTCGGAGTGGTCCATCTTCTCTTCTAAACATTTGTCTATGTACCTCTGCCATATTTCTCTCTAGCAGAGGTACATAGACATTTTTATCTTTGGGGTGGGTCCTGAAGCCCTGCTATTTGAGTGTGTGGAGACAATGAATACTAGTGACTTCAATTTAACCTTTACTTTAAATTGGAATTTTCAGTCACTACTCTTTCTGGACCTAATCTTTTTAAAAGATGCTAGTGGGGTTATCTCCACTGGCCTCTATCAGATATCCACTGCAGGATTCCTTATTGTATAGTCATAGTGCACATCCTCGTCTTGTCATCAGAGAGATCCCCACAGGTCAGTACTTGAGAGTCAGGAAGAATTGTACAGATGACTCCTGATTTTCCAGCAAGAAAATACAGGGATCGATTCCTGAGGTGAGGACTTAGTCAAACAATCCCTCAAGGGTGCCTATTACAGGGCAAAAAGCAGACCACAAGACATGCTTCGATTTCAGGGCAAAGGAAAATTAAGATTTTAGGAAAATCCATCCAATCATTAGGTATAATCAACAAACTGATTTGATTTGAGATGTGATAAAGAAACTATTGCACAAAACAGATAAGTGTATGTGTGTGTATATATATATATATATATATATATATATATACACAGGTGTATATGTGTATATATATATATATATATGTATATGTAGCGCTCTCACCTGCTCTCTCCCTTCTTCTTTTCGGCTGGTTTACTCGTCTAGGGGAACCAAGGGGGGAGGAGTGAGATGCTGCCACCAGCTCGCCCCTCCTAGGTGTGTAGAGGTTTGAGCTATGATCTTTACCTTCGGTTCTGTGTCCCTGTCCAGAGATTCCTCTTCAAAAATGACCAGTATATAGGTCAATGTAGAACACTTTGCTCCCAGAAAAGTAAGCCCACACCAGGTGACAGTACAATATCTATATTTATTTCCGCAGAGATAAATATGCCTCTTTGCAAGCAGACAGGTTGATACAAACACAACTTGGTGGGTGAGGGTTCAGGCACAATCCTTTCGGATCAGATAAGTTGCTAGTAACTCGCAATAACTTTTGGCGCACGGGCGCTGCCACCGACCGCGAGGTTGGTCCCTGCCACAGACCGGGTGAACGATGAGGCCTCTGCCACCAACCTGATGTAGCTGGGTCTCTGCAAAGACCATAGAACATGAACTACCCTCTAAAGACGACCCCTGTTAGGGAGATGATCCATCCCGGACGGTCCCCAGAGGCCTGCACTGTCACCAGCCAATGCTGCGCTGGATCTTCAGGCCAGGTCACCTCCCTGGTTCTCCTCGCCCGAGACTCGGGTCCCCTCACTCCATGGGCCCCCTAGGCATCTTCTCCCATGCTGGACCCAGTCGAAGGTACTGGGCCCGGGGTCTTTGCTAGTACCTCACCCCAGGCCTAAGGTGCCTTGGATGGAACTCGAACTCCCTTGCACCCAGGCCTAGGGCACCTGGGTGCGGACGACAGAACAGCAGGCTGAAGGTGCCTGGGGCTCGGACCTCGTGCGCAAGATGTCTGCCCCCTTTATACCCTCCCCCAGCAGGCACAGCAGGTTCCCCGCCCCGCCGTACTACTGCCGCGAGAGGACACAAAGGGCACGGCCCTACAATGATGGTTCAACCCCAGCCCAAGGCGACAGCGCCACCCAGGGGCCGCAGGGAACTGAGCACCATTATATCCTCCACAAATCAAATTGGCCATAGATTCCTAACAATTAGTGTATCTGAGTCATACTACCCCTAAATGTTAACCCCCGCTACACTTATATAATTTAACCACATGCCGACCAGCGCACGACAATATACGTCGACACAATGGCTTGGCTGGGCATATGGGCGTACAGGTACGTCCCCTTTAAGATATGGCATTGTGGGTTCGCGCCCGCTGCAAGCTCCGTGAGTCCGACCGACCGTGAGTCTGACCGCGATCGTCTCATGGAGAGGAGGAACTGGTAAATGCCGATGTAAACAAGCATTTCCCCATTCTTCCTTGTGACAGAACAGTTAGAGCACATCCCTAGGACACACTTAACCCCTTCAGTGCCCCCTACTGGTTAACCCCTTCACTGCCAGTGTTATTTTTACAGTAATCGGTGCATTCTATAGCACTGATCGCTGTATCAATGACAATGGTCCCAAAATGGCGTCAAAAGTGTCCGCCATAATGTCGCAGTCCTGATAAAAATTGCTGATCGCCGCCATTACTAGTAAAAAAAAAATAATTAATAAAAATGCCAAAAACTATCTCCCATTTTGTAGACGCTATAACTTTTGTGCAAAGCAATCAATAAACGTTTATTGCGATTTTTTTTACCAAAAATATGTAAAAGAATACGTATCAGCCTAAACTAAGGAAATTTTTTATATATTTTTTGAGGATATTTATTATAGTAAAAAGTAAAAAATATTGCTTTTTTTTTTAAATTGTCACTCTATTTTTGTTTATAGCACACAAATAAAAACCGCAGAGGTGATCAAATACCGCCAAAAGAAAGCTCTATCTTTGGAAAAAAAAAAGGACGCCAAATTTGTTTGGGAGCCACGTCGCACAACCGTGCAATTGTCAGTTAAAGCGACGCAGTGCCGAATCGCAAAAGGTGCTCTGGTCTTTGGGCAGCCAAATGGTCCGGGGCTGAAGTGGTTAAATTACAACCTTTAGAATCCACTTAAGACCTAACTTAACCACTTCAGCCCCCAGAAGATTTGGCTGATCAATGACAAGGCCATTTTTTGCGATACAGCACTGCGTCACTTTAACTGACAATTGCGCGGTCGTGAAAAATGCTGTACCAAAACAAAATTGACGTCCTTTTTTTCCCCACAAATAGACCTTTCTTTTGGTGGTATTTGATCATCTCTACTATATTTATTTTTTGTGCTATAAACCAAAAAAGTGTGACAATTTTGAAAACAAAAACAATTTTTTGTACTTTTTGCTATAATAAATATCCCCAATTTAAAAAGAAAATTCTCAGTTTAGGCCGATATGTATCTTCTACATATTTGTCATAATAAAAATCGCAATACGCGTATATTGATTGGTTTGCACAAAAGTTATAGCGTCTACAAAATAGGGGATATATCTATGGCTTTTTTTTTTCTTTTCTTTTTTATTTCTAGTAATAGCGGCGATCTGTGATTTTTATCAGGACTGCAACATTATGGCAGACACATCAAACACTTTTGGCACATTTTTGGGACGATTGGCATTTATACAGTGATCAGTGCTATTAAAATGCACTGATTACTGTAAAAATGTCACTGCAGGGAAGGGGTTAACACTAGGGGGCGATCAAGGGGTTAACTGTGTTCCCTAGTGTGTGTTCTAACTGGGGGGGACTTACTATAGGAGATGACAGACCGTAATCCATAGCTATTAGGAACTCACAATCTGCATCTCCTCTCCTCACAGAACAGGGACGTGTGTGTTTACACACACACACACACACACGACGTCCCTGTTCTTCCTCTCGTGCCCGCGATCGCAGGTGGCCGGCTGTCATCGCGACCATCTATCACAAGCACCGACACCCCCGCAGTGCAGCGGGCACATGCACGCGCCTGCTATGCCACTTAAAGGTGCCGACGTACAGCTATGATGGCTCGCGCCGACCTGCCGCAGTATAATGATGGCGGCAGGTCGGCAAGTGGTTAAGCAAGCATTTGCGCCAGTGTTGATAGCATTACTGACACATGGAGCAAATTCAAGTAATTCTAACTACCACTACATGTCACCAATGCAGTGGCAAATTATATTATCTATTACTCCATAAACTTATTATTACTGTCTTCCAAGATTCAGCTCCCACTGAATATAATTGGGTTAGGATTCAGCATCTAAACTTTCTTAAATTTGTAAACTCACCCTTAATCCGAACCCCTCATTTCTATGTAATACATAGCCTGAAAGGCCTGCCACTGTTTTACTGCAACCTTAAAAACCTTCCTATATTCTTCTATTCTCAGTACATGAGAAGTGGCAAGTATCCCAGGACATTTTTAGGAATATTGGCAACTATGAATTTACTTTCCAAAGTTACCACTTGTAGCATGGAAATCCATGTTAATAATAAATGGAAAAAGTGTAAAACTCTCACTAGCTATTAAATATCATAAATATTCACTTCAAGTGGAATGGGGGAAAGAAGGCCCACAGATCCCAAGGTCATGAAATTGCTTATTTCAGCAAAACATACTGTAGGCCCCTACAAAAGCAGAAAAATAACCCAAGATATTTTTTAATCCTTACTCACAGTGAAAGCCCGGTAGGTCATTGAGTTTATTGCTATGTAGCTACAGTCATCATAACTAGTGATGAGCCGAACACCCCCGGGTTCGGTTCGCACCAGAACCCGCGAACGGACCGAAAGTTCGTACGAACATTAGAACCCTATTAAATACAATGGATGCGAACGTTCGAATTCTAAAGTGCTAATTATAACAACTATTATGCATGTTATTGTCCTAAAAAGGGTTTGGGAACCCGGGTTCTGCACCAGGGGACATGTATCAATGCAAAAAGAAGTTTTAAAAACGGTCGTTTTTCGGGAGCAGTCATTTTAATGATGCATAAAGTGAAAAAAAAAAAGTCAAATATTCCTTTAAATATCGTACCTGGGAGGTGTCTAAAGTATGCCTGTGAAGTGCCACGTGTTTCCCGTGTTTAGAACTGTCCCTGCACAAAATGACACTTCTAAAGGAAAGAAAAGCCATTTAAAACTGCTTGCGGCTTTAATGTAATGTCTGGTCCCGGTAATATGGATGAAAATCTTTAAGAAAAATGGCATAGCTACCCCATGACCCCCCCCCCTACCCCAGCCCATTACCAGCCCCTTTGGGTCTTGTATGGATATTAAGGGGAACCCCGCACATAAAATAAAAAAGGCCCTATATACTCTGAACAGCCGTATACAGGCGGTGCATACAAGACAGGGACTGTAGGTTTGTTCTTATGTAGAATGTGTTTGTAATTTTGAACAGGTACATTGTTGAAGTGTAGCTCCAGCCCAAAAATCTATTTTTAAACTTTTTGGAAAACATAGGTAAGGGTTATCACCCCTGTAACATTTGTTTTGCTGTCTGTGCCCCTGTTCAGAACATTTCACCTCACTTTCCGTCCCAATGACAACTGTTTTTGAAATGTGGTGTTTTTCTTGAAACAAGGATTGCTGATAAAGCATCAGTACAGAGGAGACACCTTTCTCCCATATTTATTCTTACAGGAGAGAATTTTCCTTCCTAGGGGTAGATTTCCTCTCACTTCCTGTTGTCTTCTTTCGTTTGCAAGTAGGAGTCGTTTGTAAGTTGGATGTTTGAAAGTAGGGACCTGCCGTATATACTCTGCAGAAATAGGCCCCTTAGTTGTTGGTGTTGGCACAACACTGTAAGCACTCACAGTTACTCTTGGTTGGTGCTGGAACGCCCTGCTGTCAACTATTATATCAGGAATTTTAATTACATATAATTGTTGAACAGTGGTAGTAAAAATTGGGGCTTTGATGGTGGTGCTGGTGCCACAACACTGTAAGCCCTGACAGTTACTCTTGGTGGGTGCAGCAATGGGCCCTGCTGTGAATTATTAGATCAAGAATTGTAATTGCATGCCCCTGTTGAACAGGGGCTGAAAAATTGGGCTTTTCGTGGTGGTGGTGGTGGTGGTGGTGTTGCCACAACACTGTAAGCCCTCAGAGTTACTCTTGGTGGGTGCAGGAATGGGCCCTGCTGTGAATTATTAGATCAAGAATTGTAATTACATACCCCTTTTGAACAGGGGCTGAAAAATTGGGCCTTTCGTGGTGGTGGTGGTGGTGGCGTTGCCACAACACTGTAAGCCCTCAGACTTACTCTTGGTGGGTGCAGGAATGGGCCCTGCTGTGAATTATTACATCAAGAATTGTAATTGCATGCCCCTGTTGAACAGGGGCTGAAAAATTGGGCCTTAGGCACTGGTGGCACAACACTACAACCCCTCACAGATACTGTACTTGGAGCACAGCAATGAGCCCTGTTGCTAAGTATTGCTTCAAAAATTGTAATGACACGCCCCTGTTAAACAGGGGCTGAAAAATTGGGCCTTAGGCACTGGTGGCACAACACTACAACCCCTCACAGATACTGTACTTGGAGCACAGCAATGAGCCCTATGGCAAATTATTGCTAAAAAAATTGTAAGTACACGCCCCTGTAAAACAGGGGCTGAAAAATTGGGCCTTAGCCACTGGTGGCGGCACCCATAAACAAAAATGATCTTCCAAGCTATCATCATCAATCGTATCATTGAGGACTCGGAGGAGGAGGATAGCCAGTCAACATAACAGCACAGGCACTCAGCATCAGCATCAGTCTTGAAGGGACGTGACATGTTAAAATCAATTAGTCTGTTATATCAGCATCAGGTGTGTGGTAGCTGGTGGTGATCCAAGACTGGTTCATCTTGATGAAAGTCAGTCGATCAACCGAGTCGGTGGACAGGCGCACCCTGTGATCCGTGACAAATCCTCCAGCAGCACTGAATGTGCGTTCCGAAAGAACGCTGGATGCAGGACAGGCCAGTAGCTCAATTGCATACTGTGCAAGCTCTGGCCAGTGATCCATCCTCAAGACCCAGTAAGCCAGAGGATTTTCGGTGGGGAAGGTGTCCAAGTCTGACCTTGCCCCTAGATATTCCTGCACCATGTTTATCAGACGCTGGCGATGGTTGCTGGAACCAATCATACTTTGGGGCTGCGGACTAAAGAATTGTCTGAACACATCGGTCAGACGGCCACCTTCCCCACCGCTCCTTCTTTGACTGGCCGAAGCCTCAGCAACTCGTTGTCCTGGACCAGGAGTTTGTAACCTCCCAGTCTCTGGGAACGCGTTGCACAGACCTTTCTGCAAGGCCTCCCAGAGTTGTCTCATCCTCTGCTCCCTCTGCGACGGTAACATAAGGTCCGCAACCTTACCCTTGTACCGTGGATCAAGGAGAGTGGCCAGCCAGTAATGGTCCCTCTCCTTGATCCGAAGAATACGAGGATCCTTCCGCAGACTTTGCAGGATCAGGGAGGCCATGCAGCGTAGGTTTGCTGAGGCATTCGCTCCGGAGTCCTCTGGGTCACTAAGGACGACATGATCCGCAGTCACCTCCTCCCAGCCACGTACAAGTCCACTGGTTTCTTGGGACTGTAAATCATCCCTAAAAGACTGCTGCTGATGATGCTGAGTGCCAGCCTCCACCTCCATGCTGACACAATCCTCCTCCTCCTCCTCCTCTTCCTCTTCCTGTGCGATGGGTGGGACAGAAGGAACACTGTCTGGGTAAAGGGGGCCTTGAGAGGCAAGGAAGTCCTCCTCTTCCTGCCTCTGTTCTGCCTCAAGTGCCCTGTCCATTATTCCACGCAGCGTGTGCTCCAACAGGTGGACAAGAGGTACAGTGTCACTGATGCATGCACTGTCACTGCTCACCATCCTCGTGGCCTCCTCAAATGGTGCCAGGACAGTGCATGCATCCCTGATCATGCCCCACTGGCGTGGAGAAAAAAAACCAAGCTCCCCTGACCCTGTCCTGGTGCCGTAGTCGCACAGGTACTCATTGATGGCCCTCTGCTGCGTGTGCAGCCGCTGCAGCATGGCCAACGTTGAGTTCCACCTGGTGGGCATGTCACATATAAGGCGGTTCTTGGGCAGGTTCAACTCCTTTTGCAGCTCAGCCAGGCGAGCACTGGCATTATAAGATCTGCGGAAATGCACACAGACTTTCCTGGCCTGCCTCAGGACATCCTGTAAGCCCGGGTACCTGCCCAAGAACCGCTGCACCACCAGGTTAAGGACGTGAGCCACACAGGGCACATGGGTCAGTTGTCCCTGTCGGAGGGCGGAGAGGAGGTTGGTGCCATTGTCGCAAACCACCATTCCTGGCTTAAGCTGGCGTGGCGTCAACCACCTCTCGGCCTGGCCCTGCAGAGCAGACAGGACCTCTGCCCCAGTGTGGCTTCTGTCCCCCAAACACACCAGCGCAAGCACGGCATGGCATCTTTTTGCCTGCGTACTTGCGTAGCCCCGTGAACGGCTACGGAGCACCGCTGGTTCATAGGACAAACCACAGGAAGAGGCCATGGAGGAAGAAGAAGAGGAGGGGGTGGAGGAGAGAGGTGTGTCACAACCAGTAGTAGCATTTTGGAGGCGTGGCGGTGGGACAACCTCCAACACTACTGCACCTTGTCCTGCATCCTTCCCAGCTGCCAAAAGAGTGACCCAATGGTCCGTGAAAGAAAGGTAACGTCCCTGTCCATGCCTGCTGGACCATGAGTCAGCGGTAATATGCACCTTACCGCTGACCACCCTGTCCAGCGAGGCCAAGACATTGCCTTCCACATGCCGGTAGAGAGCCGGAATAGCCTTCCGTGAGAAAAAGTGGCGTTTGGGAACCTGCCACTGAGGAACCGCACATTGCACAAACTCACGGAAGGGGGCCGAGTCTACCAACTGAAAAGGCAGCAGTTGAAGCGCTAGCAATTTAGCCAAGCTAGCATTCAACCGCTGGGCATGTGGATGGCTGGGAGTGAACTTCTTTCGACGGTCCAGCAGCTGGGGCAGGGAAATTTGCCTGCTAGAATCGGACGTCGGTGTACTGCTAGCAGAGTGGCCGCAAGTACTTGGCTGTGACACACCTAATTCTACACCTTCATTCCTCTCAGTGCATGTTTCAGAGAGGACTGAAGTTATAGTGGGGTTGGAGATCCCAGCTGATGCGGTGCAAGGAGAGGTCCGCTTTGTTCTTTGGTGTGGGTCTTTGAGGTAGGCTTGCCAACGAGCTGCATGGCAGGTCAACATATGTCTGGTCAGGCATGTGGTACCCAAGCGGCTGATGTTTTGGCCACGCGATATACGCTTGAGACATATGTTGCAAACAGCAGCTGTGCGATCTGATGCACTAGCCTCAAAAAAGGCCCACACCAAGGAACTTTTTGAATGACGGGCAGAGGCAGCGCCCTGCACAGGCGGAGCTCTGCGGTGTGATTCCGTCGGTGTACTGCCCTTACGCTGGCCACCAAAGGGCATCCTGTCTCGTTGGAGATGTGCCTCCTCCTCATCCTCCTCCTCCTCTCTCCTATTAGGCACCCACGTGGAGTCAGTGACCTCATCATCCCCTCCCTCCTCATCACTGGAGCCAATCTGGCAGTATGCTGCAGCTGCTGGAACATGACTGCCAGATTGGTGTCCTTCTTGAGCATCCCCTCTGTCTGCTCTCACCCTACTGCCTTCCTGTAGCTGGGTTTCATCATCAGACCCTTCGAAACGCTGGGCATCCTCCTGGAGCATGTACCCAACACTGTGCTCAAACAGTTCGGGGGACTCCTCAGGAGGAGGACATGGTGGGTCTAGGGAAGGAGTGACTGATGATGAGTCTGACATTGATACCAGGGAAGAGGACGCTTTGGCAGCTGCTTTGCCAGTACCCTGAGCCTGGGTGAGAGAGGATGAGGAGGAGGAGGAGGGCTTGGTCATCCACTCTACCAAGTCTTCGGCATGATGTGGCTCAACATGTCCAGCTGCCGAAAAGAAGGACAAGCGTGTCCCATGGCCATGTGCTGATGACAATGCACCGCGTCCACGACCAGCACTGTTGCCCCCAGACACAGAGCCTGCTTGCCCTCTTTTATTGCCTCCTGACTGTCTGCCTCTCCTTGTTTGCCTTCCAGACATTCTAATAGATGGCCTGCAGGGAGATGGGAAAAAAGCAATAAGGGCTACCTTCAGGTGTCCTTCTCTGTCCCTTGAAACAAGGACTTGCACAGTGAAAGAAACTGACACTCTCCCTACCTACAGTTTTCTGTCCCTAGAAAAAATGTTTTTTTAAGCACAATATAGCACAAGGAGAATTCACTCACTGTCCTTCCAGGTCCCTAGAAACAAGGACTTGCACAGTGAAAGAAACTGACACTCTCCCTACCTACAGTTTTCTGTCCCTAGAAAAAATGTTTTTTTTAAGCACAATATAGCACAAGGAGAATTCACTCACTGTCCTTCCAGGTCCCTGGAAACAAGGACTTGCACAGTGAAAGAAACTGACACTCTCCCTACCTACAGTTTTCTGTCCCTAGAAAAAATGTTTTTTTTAAGCACAATATAGCACAAGGAGAATTCACTCACTGTCCTTCCAGGTCCCTAGAAACAAGGACTTGCACAGTGAAAGAAACTGACACTCTCCCTACCTACAGTTTTCTGTCCCTAGAAAAAATGTTTTTTTTAAGCACAATATAGCACAAGGAGAATTCACTCACTGTCCTTCCAGGTCCCTGGAAACAAGGACTTGCACAGTGAAAGAAACTGACACTCTCCCTACCTACAGTTTTCTGTCCCTAGAAAAAATGTTTTTTTAAGCACAATATAGCACAAGGAGAATTCACTCACTGTCCTTCCAGGTCCCTGGAAACAAGGACTTGCACAGTGAAAGAAACTGACACTCTCCCTACCTACAGTTTTCTGTCCCTAGAAAAAATGTTTTTTTTAAGCACAATATAGCACAAGGAGAATTCACTCACTGTCCTTCCAGGTCCCTGGAAACAAGGACTTGCACAGTGAAAGAAACTGACACTCTACCTACCTACAGTTTTCTGTCCCTAGAAAAAATGTTTTTTTTAAGCACAATATAGCACAAG
Source organism: Rana muscosa (assembly GCA_029206835.1). Classification (NCBI taxonomy): domain Eukaryota; kingdom Metazoa; phylum Chordata; class Amphibia; order Anura; family Ranidae; genus Rana; species Rana muscosa. The sequence continues at coordinate 113,313,002 of CM055120.1, read as the reverse complement.
GAGAATTCACTCACTGTCCTTCCAGGTCCCTAGAAACAAGGACTTGCACAGTGAAAGAAACTGACACTCTCCCTACCTACAGTTTTCTGTCCCTAGAAAAAATTTTTTTTTAAGCACAATATAGCACAAGGAGAATTCACTCACTGTCCTTCCAGGTCCCTGGAAACAAGGACTTGCACAGTGAAAGAAACTGACACTCTCCCTACCTACAGTTTTCTGTCCCTAGAAAAAATGTTTTTTTTAAGCACAATATAGCACAAGGAGAATTCACTCACTGTCCTTCCAGGTCCCTGGAAACAAGGACTTGCACAGTGAAAGAAACTGACACTCTCCCTACCTACAGTTTTCTGTCCCTAGAAAAAATGTTTTTTTTAAGCACAATATAGCACAAGGAGAATTCACTCACTGTCCTTCCAGGTCCCTGGAAACAAGGACTTGCACAGTGAAAGAAACTGACACTCTCCCTACCTACAGTTTTCTGTCCCTAGAAAAAATGTTTTTTTTAAGCACAATATAGCACAAGGAGAATTCACTCACTGTCCTTCCAGGTCCCTGGAAACAAGGACTTGCACAGTGAAAGAAACTGACACTCTCCCTACCTACAGTTTTCTGTCCCTAGAAAAAATGTTTTTTTTAAGCACAATATAGCACAAGGAGAATTCACTCACTGTCCTTCCAGGTCCCTGGAAACAAGGACTTGCACAGTGAAAGAAACTGACACTCTCCCTACCTACAGTTTTCTGTCCCTAGAAAAAATGTTTTTTTAAGCACAATATAGCACAAGGAGAATTCACTCACTGTCCTTCCAGGTCCCTGGAAACAAGGACTTGCACAGTGAAAGAAACTGACACTCTCCCTACCTACAGTTTTCTGTCCCTAGAAAAAATGTTTTTTTAAGCACAATATAGCACAAGGAGAATTCACTCACTGTCCTTCCAGGTCCCTAGAAACAAGGACTTGCACAGTGAAAGAAACTGACACTCTCCCTACCTACAGTTTTCTGTCCCTAGAAAAAATGTTTTTTTTAAGCACAATATAGCACAATGAGAATTCACTCACTGTCCTTCCAGGTCCCTGGAAACAAGGACTTGCACAATGAAAGAAACTGACACTCTCCCTACCTACAGTTTTCTGTCCCTAGAAAAAATGTTTTTTTAAGCACAATATAGCACAAGGAGAATTCACTCACTGTCCTTCCAGGTCCCTGGAAACAAGGACTTGCACAGTGAAAGAAACTGACACTCTCCCTACCTACAGTTTTCTGTCCCTAGAAAAAATGTTTTTTTAAGCACAATATAGCACAAGGAGAATTCACTCACTGTCCTTCCAGGTCCCTGGAAACAAGGACTTGCACAGTGAAAGAAACTGACACTCTCCCTACCTACAGTTTTCTGTCCCTAGAAAAAATGTTTTTTTTAAGCACAATATAGCACAAGGAGAATTCACTCACTGTCCTTCCAGGTCCCTAGAAACAAGGACTTGCACAGTGAAAGAAACTGACACTCTCCCTACCTACAGTTTTCTGTCCCTAGAAAAAATGTTTTTTTAAGCACAATATAGCACAAGGAGAATTCACTCACTGTCCTTCCAGGTCCCTGGAAACAAGGACTTGCACAGTGAAAGAAACTGACACTCTCCCTACCTACAGTTTTCTGTCCCTAGAAAAAATGTTTTTTTTAAGCACAATATAGCACAAGGAGAATTCACTCACTGTCCTTCCAGGTCCCTGGAAACAAGGACTTGCACAATGAAAGAAACTGACACTCTCCCTACCTACAGTTTTCTGTCCCTAGAAAAAATGTTTTTTTTAAGCACAATATAGCACAAGGAGAATTCACTCACTGTCCTTCCAGGTCCCTGGAAACAAGGACTTGCACAGTGAAAGAAACTGACACTCTCCCTACCTACAGTTTTCTGTCCCTAGAAAAAATGTTTTTTTTAAGCACAATATAGCACAAGGAGAATTCACTCACTGTCCTTCCAGGTCCCTGGAAACAAGGACTTGCACAGTGAAAGAAACTGACACTCTCCCTACCTACAGTTTTCTGTCCCTAGAAAAAATGTTTTTTTAAGCACAATATAGCACAAGGAGAATTCACTCACTGTCCTTCCAGGTCCCTGGAAACAAGGACTTGCACAGTGAAAGAAACTGACACTCTCCCTACCTACAGTTTTCTGTCCCTAGAAAAAATGTTTTTTTTAAGCACAATATAGCACAAGGAGAATTCACTCACTGTCCTTCCAGGTCCCTGGAAACAAGGACTTGCACAGTGAAAGAAACTGACACTCTCCCTACCTACAGTTTTCTGTCCCTAGAAAAAATGTTTTTTTTAAGCACAATATAGCACAAGGAGAATTCACTCACTGTCCTTCCAGGTCCCTAGAAACAAGGACTTGCACAGTGAAAGAAACTGACACTCTCCCTACCTACAGTTTTCTGTCCCTAGAAAAAATGTTTTTTTTAAGCACAATATAGCACAAGGAGAATTCACTCACTGTCCTTCCAGGTCCCTGGAAACAAGGACTTGCACAGTGAAAGAAACTGACACTCTCCCTACCTACAGTTTTCTGTCCCTAGAAAAAATGTTTTTTTTAAGCACAATATAGCACAAGGAGAATTCACTCACTGTCCTTCCAGGTCCCTAGAAACAAGGACTTGCACAGTGAAAGAAACTGACACTCTCCCTACCTACAGTTTTCTGTCCCTAGAAAAAATGTTTTTTTTAAGCACAATATAGCACAAGGAGAATTCACTCACTGTCCTTCCAGGTCCCTGGAAACAAGGACTTGCACAGTGAAAGAAACTGACACTCTCCCTACCTACAGTTTTCTGTCCCTAGAAAAAATGTTTTTTTTAAGCACAATATAGCACAAGGAGAATTCACTCACTGTCCTTCCCAGTCCCTAGAAACAAGGACTTGCACAGTGAAAGAAACTGACACTCTCCCTACCTACAGTTTTCTGTCCCTAGAAAAAATGTTTTTTTTAAGCACAATATAGCACAAGGAGAATTCACTCACTGTCCTTCCAGGTCCCTGGAAACAAGGACTTGCACAGTGAAATAAACTGACACTCTCCCTACCTACAGTTTTCTGTCCCTAGAAAAAATGTTTTTTTTAAGCACAATATAGCACAAGGAGAATTCACTCACTGTCCTTCCAGGTCCCTGGAAACAAGGACTTGCACAGTGAAAGAAACTGACACTCTCCCTACCTACAGTTTTCTGTCCCTAGAAAAAATGTTTTTTTTAAGCACAATATAGCACAAGGAGAATTCACTCACTGTCCTTCCAGGTCCCTGGAAACAAGGACTTGCACAGTGAAAGAAACTGACACTCTCCCTACCTACAGTTTTCTGTCCCTAGAAAAAATGTTTTTTTTAAGCACAATATAGCACAAGGAGAATTCACTCACTGTCCTTCCAGGTCCCTGGAAGCAAGGACTTGCACAGTGAAAGAAACTGACACTCTCCCTACCTACAGTTTTCTGTCCCTAGAAAAAATGTTTTTTTAAGCACAATATAGCACAAGGAGAATTCACTCACTGTCCTTCCAGGTCCCTGGAAACAAGGACTTGCACAGTGAAAGAAACTGACACTCTCCCTACCTACAGTTTTCTGTCCCTAGAAAAAATGTTTTTTTTAAGCACAATATAGCACAAGGAGAATTCACTCACTGTCCTTCCAGGTCCCTGGAAACAAGGACTTGCACAATGAAAGAAACTGACACACTCCCTACCTACAGTTTTCTGTCCCTAGAAAAAATGTTTTTTTTAAGCACAATATAGCACAAGGAGAATTCACTCACTGTCCTTCCAGGTCCCTGGAAACAAGGACTTGCACAGTGAAAGAAACTGACACTCTCCCTACCTACAGTTTTCTGTCCCTAGAAAAAATGTTTTTTTTAAGCACAATATAGCACAAGGAGAATTCACTCACTGTCCTTCCAGGTCCCTGGAAACAAGGACTTGCACAGTGAAAGAAACTGACACTCTCCCTACCTACAGTTTTCTGTCCCTAGAAAAAATGTTTTTTTAAGCACAATATAGCACAAGGAGAATTCACTCACTGTCCTTCCAGGTCCCTGGAAACAAGGACTTGCACAGTGAAAGAAACTGACACTCTCCCTACCTACAGTTTTCTGTCCCTAGAAAAAATGTTTTTTTTAAGCACAATATAGCACAAGGAGAATACACTCACTGTCCTTCCAGGTCCCTGGAAACAAGGACTTGCACAGTGAAAGAAACTGACACTCTCCCTACCTACAGTTTTCTGTCCCTAGAAAAAATGTTTTTTTTAAGCACAATATAGCACAAAGAGAATTCACTCACTGTCCTTCCCAGTCCCTAGAAACAAGGACTTGCACAGTGAAAGAAACTGACACTCTCCCTACCTATCCTTCTCTTTCCCTAAACTAAAGGAATCCAGGTTAAGCAAGAAAGAAATAAAAGTCACTGTCCCTGCCTATGCTGCTCTATCCCTGCTCCGGAACACACTACACTAGGCCGCCGTGCTGGCGGCCTTTTATAGTGTGGGGCGTGTACTAAACACCCTCAGCAATAATTGGCCACAGGCATCCTGCCTGTGGCCAATCATTGCTCTCCTCGCTGCCGGCGCTGTGATTGGCCAAGCATGCGGGGTCACAGTGCATGCTTGGCCAATCACAGCGCCTGGATGACACTGCGATGGCGTAGTGCATTGTGGGCCGTTCGCGTCACTCGAATTTGGCGCGAACGGCCCAAATCGTTCGATCTTCGTCGAACGATCGAACAGCCGATGTTCGAGTCGAACGTATGTTCGACTCGAACACGAAGCTCATCCCTAATCATAACCTACAAAAGTTACATCAGGCAGAATAATGCTATCAATAAGTTGCTAATATACACAACACCTCCCAAGTCCAGTTCTTTCTCTAAAAACAAATAACATTATAGGTAAAGAATAGGAAAATGATGACAGGTGAAAGTATGATAAACTCTATTATATGAAAACTGCTATCTCTCAAAAGTAAATCACCTACTGCATTCTATGATTTTTATCTAAACCTATTTTTATGTATTTACAAATGTAAATATCATTGCAGTCATATGTTGACATGGTTCCTAGAATTCGGTAATGCAGAACAAATATCAATTCACTGTTTTGAGTTCTTTGTAGTAAGTATATTTAGTTCTCCAGTACCATGTGAAGCATATGAATTGCATCAGAAACTATGTGGCCATATGTGTACCATAGCAGATCACAGGTGCCTGCAACCCACAATGCTTGATCATTTAAAGGGACCACTTTATGGTCTACTCCTTGCTCGTGTAGCGGCCTCACCCCATCTCCTTTGTCTAGGGGTATGTCACACGACAGGGTGAGATGCGCTACGGCCCATGTCCTCCCCATAGCTGTGGGTGAGGTGAAGGCCAGCACCAGATATTTCCTCGGGCCTGTGTGCTTTGTTCTAGAATACAGTCCTGCTGTGTCAACACTTCCCTCTGCTCCCATTAACTAGAGTTCCACACACCGATCACAGTCCAACTCTTGCTTTATTGTACATCTTACAATAAACAGTGCTTCAGTAGCCATCTGGTTGCGACTTGATAACATTTTGATACGGGGGTGAGCAGGTCGAGGCACTATCCTGGTTATCAACTAAACCACTGCGATCTCGCCAGCGGTTACTATAGCATTCAGCTAGAAAGGACTTAGAATCTGAAAGTCTCTACCAGCGACTCAAGAGAACGTAGATAGGAGTACCTTCGCTGCGCTGCGGCCCCTATCAGGGGAAGATGTCCCTCCAAGGGAGTTACCAGAGGCCCATCCGTCACTGGGTTGATGCTGCTCCAGACTCTCCGAATGGGTAACCTCCCCGGCCTCCTCACCTCAGACATGGGCCCCGTCCACCTCAGGGACCCTCGGACGTCTCCACCCTCGCGGGATCCAGTCAAAGTCACTGGACCCCAGGCCTCCCAGTTTAGTACCTCACCCCAGGCTGAAGGTGCCTGGGATGGACTCCAACTCCATTCCGGTCAGGCCTAGGGTGCCTGGGCCGGAATCCGGAACCGCCCGCACCCAGGCCTAAGGTGCCTGGGCGCGTGAAGAACTTCCTCCAGAAGACCTCGTGGTTAGGGTGTCTCCCCCTTTTATCTCCTCCCATCGACACCACGGCAGGTTCCCCGCCCTCGCCGTACCATCTCCGGAAAGGGACAAAAAGGCTAGCACTGTAATGGTAAATCTACCTTGAGCCTCCAGGTACCCCGCCACCCAGAGGCCAAGGAGATTATTACACCATCCAATCCTCCACGAACACAAGTGGTCCACTATACCTATACTTACACACCTGAGTGTCCCACATAAATTTAGAAACCCGCTACATACTCCCCCCTGTGATTTGACGCTGGTCCCCAGCGTCTGGTGCGAACCCATGTCTCCCATGGAGTGAGGACACAAGCTTAGCCCCAGAGGCTATCCCTAAAATTTTGAACCTCAACCATACCAAGACCTGCTCAAAGGGAAAGGGAATATAAAACAATAAAACTTTTCCTTAAAACATCTATCATGTACACATATACAATCCCTCCTGTCACTGTCTAAGAACCACCCCATACTCAATAGTCTTGACGGACGAATCTCCTGCAGAGGGAAGAGAAAAAAAAACAACACACAAGAAAGCCACATCCTGACATTTTTGTGTTAATTTGGAATGAATGGGTCCATCAACCAATAGACCCATTCGCTCCAATGAGTAAAGTGATGCTCGTGTAAAAAAAAAAAACAGCCATTGCACAACACTGCCACCTGGTGACAGTGCCGTGGTAATGACACTTGGTGCAATCTTCATTCTTCCTGCGTCCCTACACTAATTCTACCCCCAAAGTCTGTCTTTGAACTGTGAGGAAAAGAGAACAAACAAAAAAACTGCTCTCATTCCTCCAAAGAGTAGAAAACAAAAGCCCAAATAAAAAACTAGGGCACAGTTCGGATGCTCCGGCAGGAACACTTCTAGAAGATTGTAGAAAAGGAATAACAAGTGAGTCTCTTCTCACAAGTAAAACTTTGGGTCAGGCAAGAACAAGGGCTTCAGATGTTTATCGAAAACCTCAATTGAATAGTCAGCATCATCTTCATCTTTCCTGTAGATGCGCACCTTATCTGCGTGGATGTGGCGACCCCACATCCAGTCTGCTCTGCAGTCCCGAAACTTTTTCGACACGGATGGCGAACAGGACAAATATCTTCGTGCATGGGGTACTTTGAGCTTTTCCCAAACAAATTTGTCATACCATCTCTGGCGTATGATCTCAACTTCGAAAAGTAAGTCCCGAGGCAAGTAGGGATATTCCCACCCATACTCACGGGCGACTCTCTGTGAGAAAAGTCGTTGCAATCTGGCCAAAGGAGGCATGGCTTCCCGCTCACCTTCTCCGGGTTGAACGATGGCCTCCGGGTGCCGAGGTACTTTCACTACCTCTGATGGCTTTTCTCTCGGTGCTCATAGTGAGGCTCTCTGCACCCCCGCCACCAAGACGGGTGATGTTGTAGATTGTGGGAAGGCACTTTGAGGACTAGACTTCCTTGTAGACTCCGGGGCTTGTACCCAGGGCGTGCTGTCTCCTATTGACATAGGGGAATCCTGCGGTACACGTAACACAGGCAATGGGCGTTTATCCCAGCCCTTCCGATGAAACAGTTCATCAATCTCCCCGTCATCTCCACAATCTGACAGCGACTCTAGGTCGGAAGTGTCATACATCTCGGCGGGAAGGTAGTCTCTGGCAGACGTGGTACTACCCTCCCTTGCGGGCTCCACCGACTGTGGACCCCCGACACCTCCAACCACCACCACAGTCCCAGCCCCTGGCTCACCTTGACCTTTTGTAGAACTGGGATGTCCAGGACTCTTCCAACCGGATCCATCCAGGCCAGGCAAGCGGCGGGGTGAGGCTCGACCACGACCACAGGAGGCCTGCACCAGACCAACTTTCCTCTTCGGAGGTGGGAGCAGAGAATCTGTGGTGACCGAAGCAGCATCCTCTGATTTTTCTCTCTCAGTCTCTGATTGGGCAGTCACGTCGCCCTGGTCAGTGCGTACGGGAACCTCCGCAAAGGCCTGGATCTCTCCTTCTAGAGTAGTGGTACCTGAGAGGCTGTTGAGGCGAAGGGCCCGGGGCCTTACTGTGGATGGCTCCACCTCGAACAAGAACTCTTTGCATGCCTCGCAACGCCCGAATGGCTTCAGGTGGACCACCAGTCCCGAGCACCCGGGACAGATCACACCGAGGGCCTCCGTGTCTCTGCATGAGTACAAAGCCAACTGCCCTCGGGGCCTGAGTCTTATCCCTGTGTCTGTAAGGGGAGCAGCGAACGTAGTCATCTTTGTGGGGTAGGCAACCGGAATCCACGGGGAGCTTGAGGCCATCCCGACTATCTGCTGCTCCATCACGCACTGACCACGCGCCAAAGTCTCCACGTGAGTTCCTCCACATGGCCAGACTCCTCCCATGATTTGCACGTTTTCGCGGGCTTCCATCAAGCTCCACCCACGAACTGTACAGTCACGGGGTGCCTCGTGGCGCAGTGCAATAAAAGCCCCCACATGTAGTACTTCACACGGCTGGACTCCTCCCTCTTCTCGCTCCTCTGCATGGGCCTTTCCCGTCCTAGGGTCATTTCCACGACTTTGAGCAGGGATGCACTTTGGCCAATCACATGGCCGACCTGCTCGGAACTCCTCCGGGCAGCAAAGTCCAGACACAGCCATTCTTTCTTCCAAAGTTAAAACACATATCATTCCGGACTCACGAGCCCCCACGTGTAGCGGCCTCACCCCATCTCCTTTGTCTAGGGGTATGTCACACGACAGGGTGAGATGCGCTACGGCCCATGTCCTCCCCATAGCTGTGGGTGAGGTGAAGGCCAGCACCAGATATTTCCTCGGGCCTGTGTGCTTTGTTCTAGAATACAGTCCTGCTGTGTCAACACTTCCCTCTGCTCCCATTAACCAGAGTTCCACACACCGATCTCAGTCCAACTCTTGCTTTATTGTACATCTTACAATAAACAGTGCTTCAGTAGCCATCTGGTTGCGACTTGATAACATTTTGATACGGGGGTGAGCAGGTCGAGGCACTATCCTGGTTATCAACTTAACCACTGCGATCTCGCCAGCGGTTACTATAGCATTCAGCTAGAAAGGACTTAGAATCTGAGAGTCTCTACCAGCGACTCAAGAGAACGTAGATAGGGGCCGCAGCGCAGCAAAGATACTCCTATCAGGGGAAGATGTCCCTCCAAGGGAGTTACCAGAGGCCCATCCGTCACTGGGTTGATGCTGCTCCAGACTCTCCGAATGGGTAACCTCCCCGGCCTCCTCACCTCAGACATGGGCCCCGTCCACCTCAGGGACCCTCGGACGTCTCCACCCTCGCGGGATCCAGTCAAAGTCACTGGACCCCAGGCCTCCTAGTTTAGCACCTCACCCCAGGCTGAAGGTGCCTGGGATGGACTCCAACTCCATTCCGGTCAGGCCTAGGGCGCCTGGGCCGGAATCCGGAACCGCCCGCACCCAGGCCTAAGGTGCCTGGGCGCGTGAAGAACTTCTTCCAGAAGACCTCGTGGTTAGGGCGTCTCCCCCTTTTATCTCCTCCCATCGACACCACAGCAGGTTCCCCGCCCTCGCCGTACCATCTCCGGAAAGGGACAAAAAGGCTAGCACTGTAATGGCAAATCTACCTTGAGCCTCCAGGTACCCCGCCACCCAGAGGCCAAGAAGATTATTACACCATCCAATCCTCCACGAACACAAGTGGTCCACTATCCCTATACTTACACACCTGAGTGTCCCACATAAATTTAGAGACCCCGCTACACTTATATAAAAAACTAGTTTGCTATCTTGTTTTGATCATTTGCCCCACCAGATCGGACCTTTCATTCAGCAGGGTATGTTCATATTTTATTACCTGATTGGGCTGAAAATTTATATCACTAAGATATGATAAAACAGTACATAAGTCCTCAGGGGCCAGGGCATTCAAATATGAAAAATAACACATAAGGTGTCCTGGCACAAAGGCAGATAATACTGTAGCAGTGGTCAATATGTTTATATATAGACTTATTTTCTGCTGTCCTGTGTTTTATTATTTATTGGGGTGCATAAGCTTTGTAAGGGAACTATGATTACCCCAGTATGCAGTGGCTTCTGAAGCAAGAAGGGAAGTCCATCCATGAATTTGATTGCTATCATAAAATTCCATAAAGGTGGAGCACAGGAAGTGATGAAGTGGAGAAGGAATCTGCAAGGGAAGTTCTTTGGGACATCAGAATCAGGATAAAGAACCACACAAAACACCCACAACCTTTAATCATTGAATAGATCTTTATTCACATGCATAAAATTGTCTAGAGAACTGGTTAAATTAGTTGGAGACTATAATACAATAATGTCCCATAGCAAGCATTCAAAGTGTTATGAAAAATGCCATACATATTTGAGATGTAATCCCAGTAGTATCCAATTACACATTTAGTACGATTTTAGTACAACTGTTGTGAAAACCTAAACCTTATTATCTTGATTGATTACATACAAGCTTATTATTTGATACATTTGCCGATGTCTCAAGTACATGGATACCCAGGAAGCAACCCTGGGAACCTGCAGTATGTAAATTGCAACGTTTGGAAACTTTTGCATTGAAGAAGGCCCACAGCACAATTCAACAATGTTATAGGTGCCTACATCACCCCCTTGAGAGGTATCTAACATTACACAGCGAGATGTAATGCTATTGCTGAATCCTGGAAATCACATATTGTAGGTGACTCTGCAATTCAGATGCTCTCAGTGCATCCTGCAGCAACATCATTTTAATCAAGCCAGACTGCACCTTGTGGTTCTAATGCCGCGTACACACGATCGTAATTCACGGCGGTGAAAACACCGCCGTGAATCACGACATGAAATTAAATGAAAAACGAGGGGAACGGCATTTTCCCCCACACACGACCGTTTTTTCCCGTCATTTTTTTCTTTGTCGAGAAAAACGACCGTCTGTGGGCTCCGCGGCAGTGTCTCCCTATGGGAAAACTGCCGCGGAAAAAAATGATGGAAAAAACTATGAGAAAATTTAGAACATGTTCTAATTTTTCTCGTCGTTTTTCCTGCCGTTTTTCTCAACGAGAAAAACGGCATAAAGATCACAGACGATCGTTTTTCTCGGCGAAAAAAAAAAAATGTAATTTTTCCCGACGGGAAAAATGATCGTGTGTACGCGGCATCAGTCTGCCTTTAACTGCTTATTACTGACTGTTACTTTTGAGATAATACAATTTGGTGAGTGACTGCCAAAAGCAGAGCAGCGTTAGGACTCCAACTACAGCCTTTATGTGAGTATCCTGAGCAGAGAGAGCAGAGAAGCAGAGAGACTATGGGGCTGATTTACTAATAACAGTGAGCTGCGCTGCTTCTAACCTTAATTGGTGCGCCGGATAACTCCTTCACTGGGCGCAGCAAGCAGCGGCGCACTGTTATAGTAAATAGAAATGTCAGCGGCGCTCTATTGAAAATGAATAGTTCCCTATGGGAGCCCATTGATTTGAATAGAGGTCGCCCGGGAAGTCGGATCCGACTTGCGGGCGACTTGTGTGCCGGCTGACACAGCGACAGCGCGACTTTGCGAGGCGACCTGGACACGACCTGAGCATGAAGCAGCCGCTCAAGTCGTGTCCTAGAGGCGACTAGCTGGCCGAGAATGTGTCCAGCGCGATGTCATCGCGCTGGTCCTCGGCAGCCTCGCTGTCCCATGTTTGGTATGAATCATGAAGGGGAACTCCAGGCCAAATTTTAATGAAAGAACCGGCATGGGTTCCCCTTCAGAAGCATACCAGGCCCTTAGGTCTGGTCTGGATTCTAAGGTGAACCCCCTAAGCCGAAAAACGTCGTGGGGGTCCCCCCCAAAATCCAAACCAGACCCTTAGGTCTGGTCTGGATTTTAAGGTGAACCCCCTTAAGCCGAAAAACGGCATGGGGGTCCCCCCAAAATCCAAACCAGACCCTTGGGTCTGGTCTGGATTTTAAGGTGAACCCCCTTAAGCCGGAAAACGGCGTGGGGGTCCCCCCAAAATCCAAACCAGACCCTTATCCGAGCACGCAACCTGGCAGGCCACAGGGGAAAAGGGGGGACGAGAGAGCGGCCCCCCTCCCTCCTGAACCGTACCAGGCCGCATGCCCTCAACATGGGGGGTTTGGTGCTTCGGAGCAGGGGGGCGACCTGCGGCCCCCCCACCCCAAAGCACCCTGCCCCCATGTTGATGGGGACAAGGGCCTCTTCCCGACAACCCTGGCCGTTGGTTGTCGGGGTATGCGGGCGGGGGGCTTTTCGGAATCCGGGCGCCCCCTTTAAAAAGGGGGCCCCCAGATGCCGGCCCCCCACCCTATGTGAATGAGTATGGGGTACATCGTACCCCTACCCATTCACCTGGTGGCAAAATAAGTCAATAAAAAAAGACAACACAGGTTTGAAAAGTAATTTATTGGGCAGCTCAGGGGGTCTTCTTCCGTCTTCAGGGGTCTTTCTGCTGGGCCCCCCGCTATCTTCTGCTAGCTCTTTTGCTAGCGGGGGTCCCGGGCTTCCTCGCCGTCTTCTTCCGACTTCGGGGGTCTTTCTGCCGGGCCCCCGCTATCTTCTGCCGGCTCTTTTGCTAGCGGGGGTCCCGGGATTCCTCGCCGTCTTCTTCCGACTTCGGGGGTCTCTTGTTCTGTTCTCCAGTTCTTCTCCGGTGTCTTCTCCACGATCTCCGGTTCTTTCTGCCTTCTGCCGGGCGCCCCGCTATCTTCTCGCAGCTCTTTTGCTAGCGGGGGCCGGTCTTCTTCGTCGCCTTCTTCCCTCTTCTCTTTGCCCGATGTTGCCTCGTCGCTGTCCACCACTGCAATGATCTGTCCGAGCAGCGGTGCCACTTTTATTGGCATGGGGCGTGGTCACCGGGTGATGCCACCGTTGACCCCGCCCCCGTTTCACGTCACAGTCCCATCATTCCCCGGGACTGTGACATCATACGGGGGCGGGGTCAGCGGTGGCATCAGCCGGTGACCACGCCCCATGCCAATAAAAGTGGCACCGCTGCTCAGACAGATCATTGCAGCGGTGGACAGCGACGAGGCAACATCGGGAGAAGAGAAGAGGGAAGAAGGCGATGAAGAAGACCGGCCCCCGCTAGCAAAAGAGCTGCGAGAAGATAGCGGGGCGCCCGGCAGAAGGCAGAAAGAACCGGAGATCGTGGAGAAGACACCGGAGAAGAACCGGAGAACAGAACAAGAGACCCCCGAAGTCGGAAGAAGACGGCGAGGAATCCCGGGACCCCCGCTAGCAAAAGAGCTAGCAGAAGATAGCGGGGGCCCGGCAGAAAGACCCCCGAAGTCGGAAGAAGACCCCCGGAGCTGCCCAATAAATTACTTTTCAAACCTGGGTTGTCTTTTTTTATTGACTTATTTTGCCACCAGGTGAATGGGTAGGGGTACGATGTACCCCATACTCATTCACATAGGGTGGGGGGCAGGTATCTGGGGTCCCCCTTATTAAAGGGGGCTCCCGGATTCCGATAAGCCCCCCACCCGCAGACCCCGACAACCAACGGCCAGGGTTGTCGGGAAGAGGCCCTTGTCCCCATCAACATGGGGGCAGGGTGCTTTGGAGTGGGGGGGCCACAGGTCGCCCCCCTGCCCCGAAGCACCAAACCCCCCATGTTGAGGGCACGCGGCCTGGTACGGTTCAGGAGGGAGGGGGCCGCTCTCTCGTCCCCCCCTTTTCCCCTGCGGCCTGCCAGGCTGAGTGCTCGGATAAAGGGTCTGGTGTGTATTTTTAGGGGACCCCACGCAAATTTCTTTGGTTTTTGGCGCGGGGTTCCCCTTAAAATACATGCCAGACCTGAAGGGCCTGGTATGGATTCTGGGGGGACCCCCACGCCAGTTTTTTTTTTTCATTTTTTGGGGGGGTCCCCTTTGAATCCATACTAGACCCAAGGGCCTGGTATGGACCTGGGGGGGGACCCCACGCTTTTTTTTTTTTGTTTTTTTTAACCGTTTTTTTTTTTTTTTACATTTCCTTTAACAACCAGCTATAAACAGGTAAAACAAAAAATCGCGGTACTTGCGTTTTGAATGCGGGTCCATTGAATTCTATTACATCCAAAACACTGTTTTTGGCCTGGCAAAAAAAATCTGCAGTTTAACCACTTCAATACCATGCACTTATACAGCTTCCTGCCCAAGCCAATTTTGAGCTTTCAGCACTGTCGCAATTTGAATGACAATTGCGCGGTCATGCTACACTGTACCCAAACAAATTTTTTATCATTTTTTACCCACAAATAGAGCTTTCTTTCGGTGGTATTTGATCGCCTCTGCGATTTTTATTTTTTGCACAACAAATAAAAAAAGAGCGAAATTTTTTACAAAAACTAAGTTTTTCTTTGTTTCTGTTATTTTTTTTTGTAAATAAGTACCTTTTCTACTTCAATGACGGGCACTGATAAGGTGGCACTGAAGGGCACTGATAAGGCGACACTGATGGGCACCGATGAGGTGGCACCAATGAGGTGGCACTGATGGGCACTGATGAGGTGGCACTGATGGGCACTGATGATGGGCACTGATAGGCGGCACTGATGGGCACTGATATGTGGCACTGGTATGCGGCACTGATGGGCACTCATAGGTGGCATTGATTGGCACTCATAGGCGGCACTGATTGGCACTCATAGGCGGCACTGATTGGCACTCATAGGCGGCACTGATGGGCACTCATGGGCGGCACTGATGGGCACTTATGGGTGGCACTTATAGGTGGCATGGACGGGCACTGATAGGTGGGCACAGATTGGCACGGATGGGCACTGATGGACACTAGTAGGTGGCATTGGTGGCACTGGTGCCCAGCAATGCCAGCCACCACACATTGTGAAAGTGCCAGTCAGTGCCCATTTGTGGGCACTGATTGGCATATTTTTTAATGTTTTTATTTTATTTATTTATTTTTACTACATGTGGATGGCCATGGGGGCCATCCACATGATTGGGGCTTCCCTGGTGGTCCTGGGGGGCTTCCCTGGTGGTCTAGTGTGGGTATCTGAGGGGGGGCTGCGCTGATAAACAATCAGCGCGAACCCCCCCTGTCAGGAGAGCCACCGATCGGCTCTCCTCTACTCGCGTCTGTCAGACGCGAGTGAGGAAGAGCCGATCAACGGCTCTTCCTGTTTACATTGTGATCAGCCGTGATTCGACACGGCTGATCACGTGGTAAAAAGCCTCCGACGGAGGCTTCTTACCGAGATCAGTGTAGCGGTGGGTCAGACTGACCCACCGCTCCACCGATCGCCGCGATGCGCGCCCCCCCGGGCGCGCGGCGGCTGTTATCCCGCAGGACGTCATATGACGTCCAGGGTGGATAACAGAACCACTTCCCGGATGTCAATCTGCTATTGATTGGGCGGGAAGTGGTTAAAATCGTTTTTCACAAACCCTCAAAATGCCTTCAGACACCAAAGATTTTGACGTTTCAGACGCGGTACCAGCGTTTAGCCGCATTTTAGTTTAGAAGCGTTTTTAAAGGTGACCTATTTTTTTACATTGATAAACTCCAAATTTATGGCAAAAGAGGAAAAACCAATATATATATATATATATATATATATATATATATATAAATGAAATTGCTTCCATTGCATTGTGGACAATCCACAACTTGGGGCAGCTGACGTGGCAAGTGGACAATCCACAAGTTGTGGATTGTCCACTTGCCACGTCAGCTGCCCCAAGTTGTGGATTGTCCACAATGCAATGGAAGCAATTTCATTTATATATATATATATATATATATATATATATATATATATATATATATATATTGGTTTTTCCTCATTTGCCATAAATTTGGAGTTTATCAATGTAAAAAAATACAACTACACTGCTGCTCTCAGCTGCTGATATCACTCTGGTCTCACTAAATAGCTAAAATCGTAAATAATACTGTTTTTTGAGCTTAGGGCGGCTCCTTATCATATACACGCAAATGTGGTAAAACACGGCATGCAAACGCCACAAAGCGCGCCTTTCTAAACGCCACTTTGCACCAGAATCCCGTCTACATGGGGCCTAAAAACGCCTATGCCATTTACAGCTCAAAAACGCCATGGTGGCCATGAGGCCATAGGCTAACATAGAGAGATGTTTTTAAGCTGCAAAAAACGCTCAAACAAGCGGCTTGAAAAACGTCCGTGTGCATGTAGCCTTATATTAACCACTTGCGCACTGCCCAGACCAAGTTTCACATTTCAGCGCTGATGCACTTTTTTTTTTTTTTTTTTTTATTCTACTTCAGACTCAACCTTAGCAAGAGACTTGCTCATGTTTTTGTTCGTTCAATCGTCTCTACTTCAGTTTCGCATCATTTGTGGTTTACAGTATTTTTTTTTTTTTTTCTTTTAATTTTTTTATTTTACTCTTTATTGGAAAAAAAATTTACCACTAAATAACTCTCCCAATTTGGTGTATACATTCGAACTTTCATATTTCCGTTTTTCATTTTTCCCCCTGTTACCCATGTCCCGTTACCCTTTCCTCCCCCCCCCCCCCCGACCCCTCCCCTGATCTACCTATCTCTCTCTCTTTTATCTTGTTATCTGTCTAATTCAATCATTCTCTGTGCATATTTGGCTGACAGTTTGAAGAATCTCCATTTCTCCCATTTTTTTCTATAACTTTCAGCTCCTCCCTGTTCTCCACAGCCTAGATATTCCATTTCGGCTACGTAGTCGACTCGTAGTATCCACTCTTTTATAGTCGGTTGTGTTGTTTCTAACCATTTTTTCGGAATTAGTCCCTTTGCTGCATTAAGCAGTACCGGGATTAAAGTTCTTTCATACTGTTTTTTTTTAATGTTTGTTCCGTGGAACAAATATACCCAGGGGTCTTGTGGGATCTTCTCGCCTGTTATATCTTCTATGTACTCTATTATTTCCGCCCAGTACTCTTTTATTTTTGGGCACTCCCACCATATATGCTTTGTTGTTCCCTTTTGTTTACAGTTCCTCCAGCATAGCGGGGAGTTACTTGAGTGTATTTTGTTCATCTTCTCTGGGGTCAAATGCCATCGTAACATACACTTATAGTTTGCTTCAATCGTCGTTATGTCGGTTGCGCTATTGAATACAGCTCTGATCATTTGTGATTCTTCTAACTTTTTTCCCATATCCCGTCCCCATTTTTCTATGCATACTAAAGGTCCTTGTGTTTCTAATTCAGTTAAAATTTCATAGGTTTGTGATATTCCATGCTTCAAAGGCCTATCCATGCTACAGAGTTTTTCCATGGAATTTAGTGTCTTTTCGTCTCTGATTGGTTGTGGAAGGGTGCTTACAAAATGTGTTAATTGAAGGTATTCCCATTCGCTAAGCGGCTGATCCCTGTGTAACATTTTTATCTCTTGTCTTGTCTTTATTCTACCCCATGTCATTATGTCCTTTAATAGTGTGGGTCCCAGTTGCTTCCCTAACCGTGTCTCATTTCCTGGTATAAAAAAAATTGTGCCTGCTAGTGGGCAGGGATGAGCCGAACACCCCCCTGTTCGGTTCGCACCAGAACCTGCGAACAGACAAAATGTTCGTGTGAACTTTATAACCCTATTAAATACAATGGACTCGAACGGTCGAAATCTAAAGTGCTAATTATAAAGGCTTATATGCAAGTTATTGTCCTAAAAAGTGTTTGGGGACCCGGGTCCTGCCCCAGGGGACATGTATCAATGCAAAAAAAAGTTTTAAAAACGGCCGTTTTTTCGGGAGCGGTGATTTTAATAATGCTTAAAATGAAAAAATAAAAGTGAAATATTCCTTTAAATTTCGTACCTGGGGGGTGTGTATGATATGCATGTAAAGTGGCAAATGTTTCCCGTGCTTAGAACTGTCCCTGCAAAAAATGTCATTTTTGAAAGAAAAAAAGTAATTTAAAACTCACTCGCGGCTATTAATGAATTGTCGGCTCCCGGCAATACATACAAAAGTCATTGATTAAAAAAAAAAAGCGTGGGGGTTCCCCAGAATTCAATTACCAGGCCCTTCAGGTCTGGAATGGATATTAAGGGGAACCCCGCCGCAAATTTTAAAAAAAATGACGTGGGGTTCCCCCAAATATCCATTCCAGGCCCTTCAGATCTGGCATGGATTTTAAGGGGAACTCCACCCCTAATTAAAAAAAAACTGGCGTGGAGTCCCCCTAAAAATCCATACCAGACCCCTTATCCGAGCACGCAACCTGGCCGGCCGCAGGGGAAGAGGGGGGGACGAGAGAGCGCCCCCCCTCCCTCCTGAACCGTACCATGCCACATGCCCTCAACATGGGGAGGATGTCCCCATGTTGATGGGGACAAGGGCCTCATCCCCACAACCCTTGCCCGGTGGTTGTGGGGGTCTGCGGGCGGGGGGCTTATCGGAATCTGGAAGACCCCTTTAACAAAGGGGACCCCCAGATCCCGGCCTCCCCCCCTATGTGAATTGGTAAGGGGTACATTGTACCCCTACCATTTCACGAAGAAAGCGTAAATAAAAGTTTAAAAAAACACACAAACACCTTGAAAAAGTCCTTTATTTAAAAAAAACGAAAAAACATTCCAGCGGTGAAATCCAGTGTCCCGCGGCGATCCCGATGTCCAGCGCTGTCCTTCATTGGTTGTGCCTGAGCGGACCTGATGGGGAACTCCCTCTCAGTGTTTTAAATGTATAGACCCCGCCCCTTCTAAAGTTCCCCATCAGGTCCGCTCAGCGGACCAGATGCGGAACATGAGAAGGGGCGGGTCTATACATGTATTACCAAAGTGAGAGAAGTTCCCCATCAGGTCCGCCTCCTCGGTATGTCGGACCCGCCTACGTCATTGGCCTGAGCGGGGAACTTCCTTCACTGTGTAATTTAATCTATACATTTAAAACACTGAGAGGGAGTTCCCCATCAGGTCCGCTCAGGCACAACCAATGAAGGACAGCGCTGGACATCGGGATCGCCGCGGGACACTGGATTTCACTGCTGGAATGTTTTTTTTTTTTTTTTAATAAAGGACTTTTTCAAGGTGTTTGTGTGTTTTTTTAAACATTTTTTTACGCTTTCTTCGTGAAATGGTATGGGTAAAATGTACCCCTTACCAATTCACATAGGGGGGGCCGGGATCTGTGGGTCCCCTTTGTTAAAGGGGTCTTCCAGATTCCGATAAGCCCCCCGCCCGCAGACCCCCACAACCACCGGGCAAGGGTTGTGGGGATGAGGCCCTTGTCCCCATCAACATGGGGACATCCTCCCCATGTTGAGGGCATGTGGCCTGGTACGGTTCAGGAGGGAGGGGGGGCCACTCTCTCGTCCCCCCCTCTTCCCCTGCGGCCGGCCAGGTTGCGTGCTCGTATAAGGGGTCTGGTATGGATTTTTAGGGGGACACCACGCCATTTTTTTTTAAATTTGGGGTGGAGTTCCCCTTAAAATCCATGCCAGATCTGAAGGGCCTGGAATGGATATTTGGGGGAACCCAACGTCATTTTTTTTAATTTGCGGCGGGGTTCCCCTTAATATCCATTCCAGACCTGAAGGGCCTGGTAATTGAATTCTGGGGAACCCCCACGCTTTTTTTTTATTTTATCAATGACTTTTGTATGTATTGCCGGGAGCCGACAATTCAATAATAGCCGCGAGTGAGTTTTAAATGACTTTTTTTCTTTCAAAAATGACATTTTTTGCAGGGACAGTTCTAAGCACGGGAAACATGCGCCACTTTACATGCATATCATACACACCCCCCAGGTACGAAATTTAAAGGAATATTTCACTTTTATTGTTTTACTTTAAGCATTATTAAAATCACTGCTCCCAAAAAAACTGCTGTTTTTAAAACTTTTTTTTGCATTGATACATGTCCCCTGGGGCAGGACCCGGGTCCCCAAACACTTTTTAGGACAATAACTTGCATTTAAGCCTTTATAATTAGCACTTTAGATTTCTCCCATAGATTTTTCGAATTTGCCGCGAACACCCTAATTTGTTCGCTGTTCGGCGAACGGGCGAACAGGCAATGTTCGAGTCGAACATGAGTTTGATTTGAACTCAAAGCTCATCCCTACTAGTGGGATTAACGGTGAACTATATTCCCATTTTTCACGCCGATGGATCGTGCCCCATACTTTAAATGTGCTTTTAGTTATACTATGTGTTTCTGTGCCAAGTGTTCTTGATTTCGGCTAGTGATGAGCCGAACACCCCCGGGTTCGGTTCGCACCAGAACCCGCGAACGGACCGAAAGTTCGCACGAACATTAGAACCCTATTAAATACAATGGATGCGACTGTTCGAATTCTAAAGTGCTAATTATAACGACTATTATCCATGTTATTGTCCTAAACAGAGTTTGGGAACCCGGGTTCTGCACCAGGGGACATGTATCAATGCAAAAAGAAGTTTTAAAAACGGCCGTTTTTCGGGAGCAGTCATTTTAATGATGCATAAAGTAAAAAAAAAAAAAGTCAACTATTCCTTTAAATATTGTACCTGGGGGGTGTCTAAAGTATGCCTGTGAAGTGCCACGTGTTTCCCGTGTTTAGAACTGTCCCTGCACAAAATTACATTTCTAAAGGAAAAAAAAGCCATTTAAAACTGCTTGCGGCTTTAATGTAATGTCTGGTCCCGGTAATATGGATGAAAATCTTTAAGAAAAATGGCATAGCTACCCCATCACCCCCCCCCCCCCCCTACCCCAGCCCATTACCAGCCCCTTTGGGTCTTGTATGGATATTAAGGGGAACCCCGCACACAAAATAAAAAAGGCCCTATATACTCTGAACAGCCGTATACAGGCGGTGCATACAAGACAGGGACTGTAGGTTTGTTCTTATGTAGAATCTGTTTGTAATTTTGAACATGTACATTGTTTAAGTGTAGCTCCAGCCAAAAAATATATTTTTAAGCTTTTTGGAAAACATAGGGAAGGGTTATCACCCCTGTAACATTTGTTTTGCTGTCTATGCCCCTGTTCAGAACATTTCACCTCACTTTGCGTCCCAATGACAACTGTTTTTGAAATGTGGTGTTTTTATTGAAACAAGGATTGGTGATAAAGCATCAGTAGAGAGGAGACACCTTTCTCCCATATTAATTCTTACAGGAGAGAATTTTCCTTCCAAGGGGTAGATTTCCTCTCACTTCCTGTTGTCTTCTTCCGTTTGCAAGTAGTAGTCGTTTGTAAGTTGGATGTTTGAAAGTAGGGACCTGCCGTATATACTCTGCAGAAATTGGCCCCTTAGGTGTTGGTGTTGGCACAACACTGTAAGCACTCACAGTTACTCTTGGTGGGTGTTGGAACGCCCTGCTGTCAACTATTATATCAGGAATTGTAATAACATATAATTGTTGAACAGTGGTAGTAAAAATTGGGCCTTTGATGGTGGGGCTGGTGCCACAACACTGTAAGGCCTGACAGTTACTCTTGGTGGGCGCAGCAATGGGCCCTGCTGTGAATTATTAGATCAATAATTATAATTGCATGCCCCTGTTGAACAGGGGCTGAAAAATTGGGCCTTTGGTGGTGGTGGTGGTGGTGGTGGTGGTGTTGACACAACACTGTAAGGCCTGACAGTTACTCTTGGTGGGCGCAGCAATGGGCCCTGCTGTGAATTATTAGATCAATAATTATAATTGCATGCCCCTGTTGAACAGGGGCTGAAAAATTGGGCCTTTGGTGGTGGTGGTGGTGGTGGTGTTGACACAACACTGTAAGGCCTGACAGTTACTCTTGGTGGGCGCAGCAATGGGCCCTGCTGTGAATTATTAGATCAATAATTATAATTGCATGCCCCTGTTGAACAGGGGCTGAAAAATTGGGCCTTTGGTGGTGGTGGTGGTGGTGTTGACACAACACTGTAAGGCCTGACAGTTACTCTTGGTGGGCGCAGCAATGGGCCCTGCTGTGAATTATTAGATCAATAATTATAATTGCATGCCCCTGTTGAACAGGGGCTGAAAAATTGGGCCTTAGGCACTGGTGGCACAACACTGCAACCCCTCACAGATACTGTACTTGGAGCACAGCAATGAGGCCTGTTGCAAAGTATTGCATCAAAAATTGTAATTACACGCCCCTGTTAAACAGGGGCTGAAAATTGGGCCTTAGCCACTGGTGGCGGCACCCATAAACCAAAATGATCTTCCAAGCTATCATCATTAATCGGATCATTGAGGAGGAGGAGGAGGATAGCCAGTCAACATAACAGCACAGGCACTCAGCATCAGTCTTGAAGGGATGTGACATTTTAAAATCAATTAGTCTGTTATATCAGCATCAGGTGTGTGGTAGCTGGTGGTGATCCAAGACTGGTTCATCTTGATGAAAGTCAGTCGATCAACCGAGTCGGTGGACAGGCGCACCCTGTGATCCGTGACAAATCCTCCAGCAGCACTGAATGTGCGTTCTGAAAGAACGCTGGATGCAGGACAGGCCAGTAGCTCAATTGCATACTGTGCAAGCTCTGGCCAGTGATCCATCCTCAAGACCCAGTAAGCCAGAGGATTTTCGGTGGGGAAGGTGTCCAAGTCTGACCTTGCCCCTAGGTATTCCTGCACCATGTATATCAGACGCTGGCGATGGTTGCTGGAACCGATCATACTTTGGGGCTGCGGACTAAAGAATTGTCTGAACGCATCGGTCAGACGGCCACCTTCCCCACCGCTCCTTCTTTGACTGCCCGAAGCCTCAGCAACTCGTTGTCCAGGACCAGGAGTTTGTAACCTCCCAGTCTCTGGGAACGCGTTGCACAGACCTTTCTGCAAGGCCTCCCGGAGTTGTCTCATCCTCTGCTCCCTCTGCGACGGTAACATAAGGTCCGCAACCTTACCCTTGTACCGTGGATCAAGGAGAGTGGCCAGCCAGTAATGGTCCCTCTCCTTGATCCGAAGAATACGAGGATCCTTCCGCAGACTTTGCAGGATCAGGGAGGCCATGCAGCGTAAGTTAGCTGAGGCATTCAGTCCGGAGTCCTCTGGGTCACTAAGGACGACATGATCCGCAGCCACCTCCTCCCAGCCACGTACAAGTCCACTGGTTTCTTGGGACTGTAAATCATCCCTAAAAGACTGCTGCTGATGATGCTGAGTGCCAGCCTCCACCTCCATGCTGACACAATCCTCCTCCTCCTCCTCCTCCTCTTCCTGTGCGATGGGTGGGACAGAAGGAACACTGTCTGGGTAAAGGGGGCCTTGAGAGGCAAGGAAGTCCTCCTCTTCCTGCCTCTGTTCTGCCTCAAGTGCCCTGTCCATTATTCCACGCAGCGTGTGCTCCAACAGGTGGACAAGAGGTACAGTGTCACTGATGCATGCACTGTCACTGCTCACCATCCTCGTGGCCTCCTCAAATGGTGCCAGGACAGTGCATGCATCCCTGATCATGCCCCACTGGCGTGGTGAAAAAAACACGAGCTCCCCTGACCCTGTCCTGGTGCCATAGTCGCACAGGTACTCATTGATGGCCCTCTGCTGCGTGTGCAGCCGCTGCAGCATGGCCAACGTTGAGTTCCACCTGGTGGGCATGTCACATATAAGGCGGTTCTTGGGCAGGTTCAACTCCTTTTGCAGCTCAGCCAGGCGAGCACTGGCATTATAAGATCTGCGGAAATGCACACAGACTTTCCTGGCCTGCCTCAGGACATCCTGTAAGCCCGGGTACCTGCCCAAGAACCGCTGCACCACCAGGTTAAGGACGTGAGCCATACAGGGCACATGGGTCAGTTGTCCCTGTCGGAGGGCGGAGAGGAGGTTGGTGCCATTGTCGCAAACCACCATTCCTGGCTTAAGCTGGCGTGGCGTCAACCACCTCTCGGCCTGCCCATGCAGAGCAGACAGGACCTCTGCCCCAGTGTGGCTCCTGTCCCCCAAACACACCAGCGCAAGCACGGCATGGCATCTTTTTGCCTGCGTACTTGCGTAGCCCCTTGAACGCCTACGGAGCACCGCTGGTTCCGAGGACAAACCACAGGAAGAGGCCATGGAGGAAGAAGAAGAGGAGGGGGTGGAGGAGAGAGGTGTGTCACAACCAGTAGTAGCATTTTGGAGGCGTGGCGGTGGAACAACCTCCAACACTACTGCACCTTGTCCTGCATCCTTCCCAGCTGCCAAAAGAGTGACCCAATGGGCCGTGAAAGAAAGGTAACGTCCCTGTCCATGCCTGCTGGACCATGAGTCAGCGGTAATATTCACCTTACCGCTGACCGCCCTGTCCAGCGAGGCCAAGACATTGCCTTCCACATGCCTGTAGAGAGCCGGAATCGCCTTCCGTGAGAAAAAGTGGCGTTTGGAAACCTGCCACTGAGGAACCGCACATTGCACAAACTCACGGAAGGGGGCCGAGTCTACCAACTGAAAAGGCAGCAGTTGAAGCGCTAGCAATTTAACCAAGCTAGCATTCAACCGCTGGGCATGTGGATGGCTGGGAGTGAACTTCTTTCGACGGTCCAGCAGCTGGGGCAGGGAAATTTGCCTGCTAGAATCGGACGTCGGTGTACTGCTAGCAGAGTGGCCGCAAGTACTTGGCTGTGACACACCTAATTCTACACCTTCATTCCTCTCAGTGCAGGTTTCAGAGAGGACTGAAGGTATAGTGGGGTTGGAGATCCCAGCTGATGCGGTGCAAGGAGAGGTCCGCTTTGTTCTTTGGTGTGGGTCTTTAAAGGGGTTGCTCCACCGGAAAAAAAAAATTTCAAGCCAGCAGCTACAGCTACAGCAGCTGCTGGCTTTTAATATTTGGACACTTACCTGTCCTGGAGTCCAGCGACGTCCGCAGCAGAGGACGAGCGACCGCTCGTCGCTCTGCTGCTCCCTCCGCCATCCTCGCTGAGGGAACCAGGAAGTGAAGCCCTGCGGCTTCATGCCCGGTTCCCTACGGCGCATGCGCGAGTCGCGCTGCGCCGTTCTGATTGGTGCTCCTGTGTTCTGGGAGCCGAGTGTCTCCCAGAACACCAAGGGAAGTCTGCGGGAAGTGACGTAACTCCCGCAGATTCCCGGAGACAGGACTCCCGGATGTGGGTGAAAATACCTGTCTTAGACAGGTATCTTCACCCCCCTCCCCCCTGAAAGGTGTCAATTGTGACACCGGAGGGGGGGAGGGTTCCAAATAGCAAAAGTTGCTATTTAGGGTGGAGCTCCACTTTAAGGTAGGCTTGCCAACGAGCTGCATGGCAGGTCAACATATGGCTGATGTTTTGGCCACGCGATATACGCTTGAGACATATGTTGCAAACAGCAGCTGTGCGATCTGATGCACTCGCCTCAAAAAAGGCCCACACCAAAGAACTTTTTGAATGACGGGCAGAGGCAGCGCCCTGCACAGGCGGAGCTCTGCGGTGTGATTCCGTCGGTGTGCTGCCCATACGCTGGCCACCCAAGGGCATCCTGCCTCGTTGGAGATGTGCCTCCTCCTCATCCTCCTCCTCCTCCTCTCTCCTATTAGGCACCCACGTGGAGTCAGTGACCTCATCATCCCCTCCCTCCTCATCACTGGAGCCAATCTGGCAGTATGCTGCAGCTGCTGGAGCATGACTGCCAGATTGGTGCATCCCCTCTCTCTGCTCTCACGCTACTGCCTTCCTCTAGCTGGGTATCATCATCAGATCCTTCGAAACGCTGGGCATCCTCCTGGAGCATGTACCCAACACTGTGCTCAAACAGTTCGGGGGACTCCTCAGGAGGAGGACATGGTGGGTCTAGGGAAGGAGTGACTAATGATGACATTGATACCAGAGAAGAGGACGCTTTGGCAGCTGCTTTGCCAGTACCCTGAGCCTGGGTGAGAGAGGATGAGGAGGATGAGGTGGGCTTGGTCATCCACTCTACCAAGTCTTCGGCATGATGTAGCTCAACATGTCCAGCTGCCGAAAAGAAGGACAAGCGTGTCCCATGGCCATGTGCTGATGACAATGCACCGCATCAACGACCAGCACTGTTGCCCCCAGACACAGAGCCTGCTTGCCCTCTTTTTTTGCCTCCTGACTGTCTGCCTCTCCTTGTTTGCCTTCCAGACATTTTAATGGATGGCCTGCAGGGAGATGGGAAAAACAGCAATAAGGGCTACCTTCAGGTGTATACTGTGCAGGAGGCTTAGCAACAAAGACACTGACACTGTCCCCTGCCTATCCTTCTCTGTCCCTAAACACAAGGATTTGCAATATGCTTCAGCAAGATTGGTTTAGCACAGAATAGCACACTGATAGTTTCCCTCACTGTCCTCTGTCCCTACAAACAAGATTTAGCACAGAATAGCACACTGACAGTTTCCCCGAGTGTCCTTCTCTGTCCCTAAACTCAAGGATTTCAAATATGGTTCAGCAAGATTGGTTTAGGACAGAATAGCACACTGACACTTTCCCTCACTGTCCTTCTCTGTCCCTACAAACAAGATTTAGCACAGAATAGCACACTGATAGTTTCCCCGAGTGTCCTTCTCTGTCCCTAAACTCAAGGATTTCAAATATGGTTCAGCAAGATTGGTTTAGCACAGAATAGCACACTGATAGTTTCCCTCACTGTCCTTCTCTGTCCCTACAAACAAGATTTATCACAGAATAGCACACTGATAGTTTCCCCGAGTGTCCTTCTCTGTCCCTAAACTCAAGGATTTCAAATATGGTTCAGCAAGATTGGTTTAGAACAGAATAGCACACTGACAGTTTCCCCGAGTGTCCTTCTCTGTCCCTAAACTCAAGGATTTCAAATATGGTTCAGCAAGATTGGTTTAGCACAGAATAGCACACTGATAGTTTCCCTCACTGTCCTTCTCTGTCCCTACAAACAAGATTTAGCACAAAATAGCACACTGATAGTTTCCCCGAGTGTCC
The DNA here is from genome assembly GCA_029206835.1 of Rana muscosa. Taxonomy (NCBI): domain Eukaryota; kingdom Metazoa; phylum Chordata; class Amphibia; order Anura; family Ranidae; genus Rana; species Rana muscosa. The sequence goes on along the minus strand of CM055120.1, from coordinate 113,286,110 downwards.
TTCTCTGTCCCTAAACTCAAGGATTTCAAATATGGTTCACCAAGATTGGTTTAGAACAGAATAGCACACTGACAGTTTCCCCGAGTGTCCTTCTCTGTCCCTAAACTCAAGGATTTCAAATATGGTTCAGCAAGATTGGTTTAGCACAGAATAGCACACTGATAGTTTCCCTCTCTGTCCTTCTCTGTCCCTACAAACAAGATTTAGCACAAAATAGCACACTGATAGTTTCCCCGAGTGTCCTTCTCTGTCCCTAAACTCAAGGATTTCAAATATGGTTCAGCAAGATTGGTTTAGCACAGAATAGCACACTGATAGTTTCCCTCTCTGTCCTTCTCTGTCCCTACAAACAAGATTTAGCACAGAATAGCACACTGATAGTTTCCACGAGTGTCCTTCTCTGTCCCTAAACTCAAGGATTTCAAATATGGTTCAGCAAGATTGGTTTAGCACAGAATAGCACACTGATAGTTTCCCTCACTGTCCTTCTCTGTCCCTACAAACAAGATTTAGCACAGAATAGCACACTGATAGTTTCCACGAGTGTCCTTCTCTGTCCCTAAACTCAAGGATTTCAAATATGGTTCAGCAAGATTGGTTTAGCACAGAATAGCACACTGATAGTTTCCCTCACTGTCCTTCTCTGTCCCTACAAACAAGATTTAGCACAGAATAGCACACTGATAGTTTCCACGAGTGTCCTTCTCTGTCCCTAAACTCAAGGATTTTAAATACGGTTCAGCAAGATTGGTTTAGAACAGAATAGCACACTGACAGTTTCCCTCACTGTCCTTCTCTGTCCCTACAAACAAGGATTAGCACAGAATAGCACACTGACACTTTCCCTCACTGTCCTTCTCTGTCCCTACAAACAATGTTTAGCACAGAATGACACACTGACACTCTCCCTACCTATCCTTCTCTGTCCCTAAACACAAGGAATCCAGGATTAGTAAAGGAAAAAAATGACACTGTCCCTGCCTATGCTTCTCTTTCCCTGCTCCGGAACACACTACACAAGGCCGCCGCGCTGGCGGCCTTTTATAGTGTGGGGCGTGTACTAAACCCCCTCAGCAATAATTGGTCACAGGCATCCTGCCTGTGGCCAATCATTGCTCTCCTCGCTGCCGGCGCTGTGATTGGCCAAGCATGCGGGGTCACAGTGCATGCTTGGCCAATCACAGCGCCTGGATGACACTGCGATGGCGTAGTGCATTGTGGGCCGTTTGCGTCACTCGAATTTGGCGCGAACGGCCCAAATCGTTCGATCTTCGTCGAACGATCGAACAGCCGATGTTCGACTCGAACACGAAGCTCATCCCTAATTTCGGCGGTATCCAGATGTTTTTATATAGAAGTGTCTTGCTTAGTGTATCCTCCATTTGTACCCACTTCTTTTTAGTGTGTGGATTTGCCCATTCTGCCAGCCTAGCCATTATGACCACTTTATAATATCTCTGTATGTCAGGCAGTGCCAACCCTTCGTTTTTTTTTTTTACGACTTAAAAGTGCGTAGTTTACTCTGGCCCTTTTCCCTTGCCAAATATATTTTGAAATTATTTTTTTGATCACCTTAAAAAAACTTTGTGGTATTTCTATTGGGAGCATTTGGAATTTGTAAGTTATTTTTGGTAGAATCATCATTTTTAGGGCGTTAACCCTCCCTATCCAAGAGATAGGTCTCCTCTCCATATTTTTCATTTCTGATTTTATCTCGTTTATTAAGGGGATGAAGTTGACTGGATATAGTTTATCTAATGTTGGTGTAATTTTTATCCCTAGGTATGTTAGTGCTTTTGTCTCCCAGGTGAATGGGAATTCTTTCTGCAGTACTTTTTCCTCTGTTTTGTCTACTCCTAGGTTTAAGATTACGGTTTTTATGGGGTTGATTTTGAAGTTTGAGAGCTCTCCGTATTTTTTTATTTCTCTGATTACATTAGGCAGTGATGTTCTAGGCTTAGTTAGATATAGGAGTATGTCGTCTGCATACGCAGCGACCTTGTGTTCCTCCCTGCCCACTCTAACCCCCCCTATGTCCGAGTTGTTCCGTATTTTTGCCAGTAACGGCTCTAATGAGATTATATATAGGAGAGGTGAGAGCGGGCATCCCTGCCTTGTTCCATTGAACATCTCCAACTCAGGCGACACCTTCCCATTGACCTTAACCCTGGCTGTGGGATGGCTATATAGTTTACTTATCCATCTCATAAATCTGGGCCCCATACCTATGTTCCGGAGTGTATCCATCATAAACCCCCAGTCAACTCGGTCAAATGCCTTTTCGGCATCAATTGACATGAGTATGACTGGGGGTTTTCTATCTTTGCTTTTACTCATCAGTAGCACCGTCCTTATGCTATTATCTCTTCCCTCTCTTCCTGCTACAAAACCCGCTTGGTCCACATTTATCAGTTCCGGCATTAGGTTTTTTAATCTCGTTGCCAATATTTTTGCGTAGATTTTTATATCTGCATTGAGTAAAGCTATGGGACGATAGTTGGAACAAATGGTCCCATCTTTTCCTATTTTTTGGATTACAGAAATATTGGCAAGGAGTGACTCTTTTCTTATTTCTTCTTCTTCTCCTATTTTGTTAAAATAATTGCATAACTCCGGGACTAAAGTTTCTTTAAATCTCTTATAGTATTCAATCGGGAATCCATCCGGCCCTGAGCTTTTTCCCCCCGGCATTTCTCGAAGAGCTTTAATTATTTCTTCGTGGGTAATTGGATCCTCTAGGGACTCAGTACTATCAAGGGGAATCTTTGGAAGGTTAGCTTCCTGTAGATATTTTTGTATTTTAATTTTTCTACGTTCTTCTTCCTGCCTAGTCTCGTTGTTTCTAATAGAGTATAACGTGCTATAGTATGTCTTAAAGATGTTGGCAATTTCGGAGGTTTTAGATTTCATCTCTCCTATTTGGTTCTTTATCTTTTCTATGTAGTGTGAGGGGGTTAGCTCGGCAGCGGGTGTGTGTGACCCCCGGGATGGGCTCCCCACACAAAAACAGGCCCAGCAAACGGAGGTTGTGGTTTTCAAAATCAAAAAGGTGCGGTTTATTTTCTATTTACAGTGACAAAACACAGCAAAGCAAAAGAAACATAAACAAAATAAATCCTGGTCAACTTGACCTCTGACTAAACATACAGGTTTCCTAACTAACAACTGGGATCAGCCTAGTGCTGTCCTAGTCCCTAAGTCCCTGGTTTTAAATGTCCAAGCAAATAGCCACACAGGCTTTGTCTCACCGCACAGGGGTTCACTCTCCCTAGACAGTCCACACAGGTCTGGTTCCAGGCATGAGCAAACACCTAATGAAGCTGGGAGTTCTTATAGAGGCCTAAATGAGCTGACGAGCTTCAGCTGGTCTCATCAACTCCCTGTCTGCACGACGCCCCACACTCTCCCTAGAGGTATGAGTCATCCATGAGCCCACTAGCCTCAGCTGGGCTTATACAACTCTCCACCTAGTTGTATAAGTCGGCGTAAAGCCTGAATCTGGGCGAAATATATCTACCCCCCTGGAGGCAACCAGGTGACTTTACCTTCCTGCTGTCACATACCCCCCCCTCTTGTTTTAACCTCGGGGTTGGAACACCAGCAATCAGGCATTCATGTACTCGAGACAAAGCATCCACATTCCCCATTTGAACGCCAGGGCGATGCTTTACTGTGAAGTTGAATTCCTGGAGGGCCAGGAACCACCTATTCACTCTTCTATTTGTTTCCTTGTTTTGAGCCATCCACTTTAACGGAGCGTGATCCGTAACCATGTCAAAGTGCCTACCTAGCAGGTAGTACCGAAGGGAATCTAGAGCCCACTTCACCGCTAAACACTCCTTTTCAACGGTGGCGTAATTTACCTCATGGGACTTCAACTTCCTGCTGAGGTAAATGACTGGGTGCTCTTCCCCGTTCCAGACCTGGGACAATACTGCTCCTAACCCCACATCTGACGCATCACTTTGTACGACAAAGTCTTTAGAGAAGTCGGGTGAGTACAACACTGGCTGGATACATAAGGCTTGTTTCAAGAATTGGAATGCTGCCTCAGCCTCGGGGGTCCATTTAATCATGACCGACCCTTTCCCCTTCGTCAGGTTGGTTAGGGGCACAGCCTTAGAAGCAAAGTGGGGAATGAATCGCCGATAATACCCAGCGATTCCCAGAAAGGCTCGTACCTGCTTCTTGCTGTTGGGACGTGGCCAACTCTGGATGGCCTCGACTTTGTTGAGTTGGGGTTTTATTACTCCCCTCCCAATGGTGTACCCAAGATATTTGGCCTCCTCCTGCCCAATGGTACACTTCTTGGGGTTAGCCGTAAACCCCGCTTCCCGAACAGAGTCCAGGACTGCTTGCACTTTTGGCAGATGTGAGGCCCAATCTGTGCTATGGACAATTACGTCATCCAGGTAAGCCGCAGCATACTTCCGATGGGGCCTCAGCATCTGGTCCATTTTCCGCTGGAATGTGGCCGGCGCATTCTGTAACCCGAACGGCATTCTTTTATATTGGAACGCCCCGTCTGGGGTTACAAATGCGGTTTTCTCTTTGGCCGACTTGGCCAGGGGGATTTGCCAATACCCTTTTGTGAAGTCAAGAGTCGTCATGTATCGGGCTGTTCCCAGCCGGTCGATCAACTCATCTATACGTGGCATGGGGTAGGTGTCAAATTTTGTAACTTTGTTCAACTGACGAAAATCGTTACAAAATCGCCAGCTCCCATCCGGTTTAGGCACCAACACAATGGGACTAGACCAATCACTTTGGGACTCCTCTATCACCCCTAAGTTCAGCATTTTCTGTACTTCCTCCCGTATTGCCTCCCGTCGGGCCTCTGGGATCCGATAGGGTTTTAACTTCACCCTTTCACCGGGCGGGGTAATGATGTCATGCTCTACCCCAGATGTTTGTCCCGGCAGCTCAGAGAATACCTCCTTGTTGCGAAGCACAAACTCCTTAACCTCCTGTTGTTGGGGTTGTGACAAGGTGGCTGCTATTCCAACCTCAGGAATCACGCAACCAGTTTGAGCTGGTGACCAAGTGTCTGGGACTAGGGACTCTCTATCCCTCCAGGCTTTCAACAGATTAACGTGATAGATCTGTTCGGGCTTTCGCCTTCCTGGTTGTCTGACCTTGTAATTCACTTCGCTCACTTTTTCCATTATCTCGTAGGGGCCTTGCCATTTGGCAAGGAATTTACTTTCAACCGTAGGGACAAGTACCAGTATCCTATCCCCCGGGGAAAAGGTACGGGTCTTGGCTCCACGGTTGTACACTCTCTGCTGTGCTAACTGCGCTTGGGCCAAATGTTCCTTCACGATGGGCATTACCTGTGCAATTCGGTCTTGCATCAGGGCGACATGCTCAATCACACTCCTGTGGGGAGAACTCTCACTTTCCCAAGTTTCCTTGGCAATATCCAACAGCCCTCTTGGGTGTCTCCCATACAGTAACTCAAAGGGGGAGAATCCCGTAGAGGATTGGGGCACCTCCCTAATAGCAAACATCAGATAAGGAAGTAGACAGTCCCAATCCTTTCCATCTCTATCCACCACTTTCTTCAACATTTGTTTTAGGGTTTTGTTGAATCTTTCAACCAGCCCATCGGTTTGGGGGTGATACACAGATGTACGTAATTGCGTCACTTTGAACAATTTACACAGCTCCTTCATAACCCGGGACATAAAGGGTGTACCTTGGTCCGTAAGCAGTTCTTTACAAATACCCACCCGGCTAAACACAAGAGATAGCTCTTTGGCTATGGTTTTGGCCGAGGTATTTCGGAGAGGGATCGCTTCTGGATAACGGGTGGCATAGTCCATTATAACTAATATGTACTGGTGCCCCCTAGCGGACTTGATTATAGGACCTACCAAATCCATGGCGATCCTCTCAAACGGGACCTCAATGATGGGTAGAGGGACCAGCGGGCTACGGAAATGTGGCATCGGGGCCGACCTCTGACACACAGGGCAGGAGGAACAATAATTTTCTATGTCCTTCATCACCCCCGGCCAATAGAATCTCTGTAATACCCTCTCTCGGGTTTTCTCTGTCCCCAGATGACCTCCAAGAATGTGCCCATGGGCCAACTCCAACACCAACTTCCTGTAAGGTTTGGGCACCACAAGCTGCTCAACGGTTTCTTCTGCCCTTTTTGCCACCCGATACAGTAGGTCCTTCTCTACGCTGAAGTATGGGTAAGTGCAGGTATTATCTGGGTTCACTAACTCGCCATCTATTTTCACTACGTTTTCCCGTGCCTTTATTAGGGCGGGGTCTTTCAACTGTTCTGTGGCAAAGTTTTCCCTGTGAACCTCAAGATCAGAAAACTCCACAGACGGTAGGTTTTCGTCTGAGGAGGTGGGCTCCTCTCCAGTTTCTTGAGTCTCCCCTGCCAATACTGATAAGGGAAATTCCGGAGAGTCCTCACCACTCTCAGGGGAGTTCTGGCTATCACATTCCTGGTACATAGGGGCACCAGTGGGGGGCTCAGGATCATCCCACAGTTCCCAGAACTTCGGAAAATCCCTTCCCACAATGGCGTCATGCGGTAACTGAGATACTAAGCCCACTGGATGAGAGAGGGTACCTTTGGGGGTCTCGAAACACACTGTAGTCACTGGATACTCTCGGGTGTCCCCATGCACACAAATAACAGCTACCTTGCTATTCCCAGAGACCTCTGTTTTAACTAACTCAGCCTTTATCAGGGTCACAAGGCTACCTGAATCCAGCAATACCACAACATTTCTACCATTAACACACATTTTGCATAAATGTTTCTCAGTTCCTCGAATGGCAGTGCATGCGACTGTCGCACACAGCGACTGACGTCTGCCCGTCAGAAAGTCACACTGCATGGGTTCCTCCACAACCGGGCAATTGGCTGCAATATGTCCCGCTTGCCGGCAGCGGTAGCAAATGATCCTTCTTGCCGCCTCTTGAGCCGCTGATTTCCCAGGCTGTTCTCGCCAAACTTGGGGTAGAGCTCCCACCCTCTCACTCTCTCCACCCTCACCCCTTGGAATCCTCTTATCCGCCCCTGGGGATGGTCTGGTCTTAGGGTGGAAAGTCCGAGTGTCTCTGGAAGAGGCCGTCAGGTTCTCTGTAGCCAAGTATTTCTCCACACGATCCACAAGACCATCGGCCGTCTCTGGGTCTCCATGGCTTACCCACTTTTGGATGGCAGTAGGAAGAGCTCTCAAAAACCGATCCATTACAACACGTTCCACAATCTTTGGTGCGGACAAAGTCTCTGGCTGTAGCCACTTTCTGCTCAGGTGAATGAGATCATACATTTGAGACCTGGGGGGTTTTCCAAGCTGGAAAGTCCAGTTATGCACACGCTGAGCCCGGACAGCCTGGGTGACACCCAGCCTTGCCAATATTTCAGCTTTTAGCATCACATAGTCTTTTGCTTGGTTAGGCTCTAGGTCATAGTAAGCTTTCTGCGATTCACCAGTTAACAGAGGAGCCACCAGTCCAGCCCACTGCTCCTCAGGCCACTTTTCTCTTTCAGCGGTCCTTTCAAATGTGGTCAAAAATACCTCTGGATCATCCTCTCCAGTCATTTTTGTCAATAAACGACTCACCCCAAAGGACGCGGTATTAGTGGGACGGCTTTCCTCACTGGTCTGCGGACGTTGCTGCATTACTGCTTCCATCTGTTGTTGTAGTCTCTGCTCTTGCTTCTGCAACAGGTCTATGAAGCGGGCCTCAGATTGCTGCTGGGCTTGTTGCTGAGCCTCCAGACTCTGTTGCAAAGTTGCGTTTGTCTGCTGCTGGGCTGCAAGGCTCTGTTGATGAGCTTGCTGCTGGGCTGCGAAGTTCTGTTGTTGAGCTGCAAGGCTCTTTTGCAAACCTGCATTTGTCTGCTGTTGATTGGCATTTGCTAGAGCCAGCTGCTTCAGTATCTCCTCCATGCTGGCTTAAAAAAACTGCCCGTATTCTCCACCAACTGTGAGGGGGTTAGCTCGGCAGCGGGTGTGTGTGACCCCCGGGATGGGCTCCCCACACAAAAACAGGCCCAGCAAACGGAGGTTGTGGTTTTCAAAATCAAAAAGGTGCGGTTTATTTTCTATTTACAGTGACAAAACACAGCAAAGCAAAAGAAACATAAACAAAATAAATCCTGGTCAACTTGACCTCTGACTAAACATACAGGTTTCCTAACTAACAACTGGGATCAGCCTAGTGCTGTCCTAGTCCCTAAGTCCCTGGTTTTAAATGTCCAAGCAAATAGCCACACAGGCTTTGTCTCACCGCACAGGGGTTCACTCTCCCTAGACAGTCCACACAGGTCTGGTTCCAGGCATGAGCAAACACCTAATGAAGCTGGGAGTTCTTATAGAGGCCTAAATGAGCTGACGAGCTTCAGCTGGTCTCATCAACTCCCTGTCTGCACGACGCCCCACACTCTCCCTAGAGGTATGAGTCATCCATGAGCCCACTAGCCTCAGCTGGGCTTATACAACTCTCCACCTAGTTGTATAAGTCGGCGTAAAGCCTGAATCTGGGCGAAATATATCTACCCCCCTGGAGGCAACCAGGTGACTTTACCTTCCTGCTGTCACAGTAGTTAGAGTTTTTTTTTTACTTTCGATAGTCTTGCCAGATATTTTCCCGGTTTATTTCCCCATTTATATCTTTCTTTTGCTATGTTGCTAAATATTTTTCTTGTTTCCTGTTCCATCAGGTCTCTGAGTTGGCCTCTCTTGATTACTATCTTTTGGTGCGTTTCTCTTTCTTGATGTATTTTATGTTTATGTTCCAGACCTTGTAATTCCTTTATTATATTTTTCATCTGCAGTTCTCTTTCCTTCTTTTTTCCTGACCCAATGGAGATCAATTTACCCCTGTAAGCCTTATGGGCTTCCCATATTATAGCTGAGCTCACATCTGGTGTGTTGTTTATCTTGAAATATTGTTCGATTTCCCTTGTTATTATTTTTCCTACTTCTAGGTCTTCTATCAGGTCTTTATTTAAGTTCCATTGTCAGGGTCACCTGTGGCCAGGTGACAGATGCACACCGTAGGGGGACAGGAGTGCACCGCGAGGTAGTGAACCCTATGGCTGGCTTCTGTGGGTAGGAAACTGGGTGGTTGTGGAAAGCGGGACCAGAGGAGCACAACCGGGATCCCAACGGAAGCGAGAGCCAAGATTCCCCAGGGCGCGGAGTCTAAGACCCAGCTGGTCTTCTCCAGGGCCTCTAGTGGTGAGGATGTTACGCTGCAGGCTGGGACCAGGTCGCGGCCCCTGGAGTTTCCTAGCTCACGCCCCGTAGGATAAGGGGAAGCAGCGGCACACGATAGAGAGAACCGAATAACAAGCCGAAGGTCAGGGGCCACAAGCAGACAAGGATAACGAAGAACGAGCCGAAGGTCAAGGGTCACGAGCAGACAGGGATGGTCGGGGACAAGCCAATAACGTAACAGAGAGACAGACGTAGCACACGGCAGGCAGGAACCCAAACACACAATGCCTAACAAACACGTTGATCAGCAAAGCAGGCTTGCAGTGCACAGGTTAATATAGTGTTCAGTGATAGGGCCTGGGGTGGAGTCAGGCTGGGAGGAGATTATAAAGGAAGCCAGGTGAAGGAGGTCTGGTCCCTAGATGAACACATGAGGAGGAAGGTAAGATGGCAGACAGACATTAATGCATATCCATGACAGTACCCTCCCTCTTACGAGGCCTCCCCCTTCCCCGCCTGGGCCCAGGTTTAGAGGGAAACTTCAGATGAAACTCCTTTAACAGACGAGGTGCAAAGACCTCAGATGCAGTGATCCAAGACCTCTCCTCAGGACCAAACCCTTTCCAATGAACGAGGTACTGAAGAACGCCTTTACAGAGTCGGGAGTCCAGAATTTGACTGATCTCGTACTCCTGATTATCCTCCGAGACAGGCGCCACGGTAGGAAGAGGACGAGAGAATTTATTGAGGACTAAAGGCTTTAGAAGAGCAACATGAAAGGAGTTAGTGATTTTAAGGCTCTTAGGAATCTGGAGTTTGAAACAAACCGGATTCAGTTTAGCAGTTACCGTGTATGGACCGATGAATCGTGGAGCAAACTTCAGAGAAGGAACTCGGAGCTTGATGTTCCTGGTAGAGAGCCAGACTTTGTCCCCTGGCTGAAGAGAAGGCGGTTTACGCCTGCGGCGGTCTGCAAAGCCTTTGAATTTTTCAGCAGCTGCCTGGAGGGAATCATGAACGTGACCCCAAACGGAATTGAGAGACTCCTGAACCGAAGCCAAAGCTGGAATGTCTGGAGAACAGATCATAGGAAGAGGAAGTTGAGGGTGTTTTCCATAAACTGTGAAAAAGGGTGTCTTCTGCGAACTGGTATTCACATGATTGTTATGGGAGAATTCTGCCCACGGGAGTAGAGAGGACCAATCGTCATGGTGAGAAGACACAAAGGTGCGAAGAAAGACCTCTAACTCCTGATTAACCCTCTCAGTCTGTCCATTGGATTGGGGATGGTAAGAAGAAGAAAAATCCAAGACAATATTGAGGGATTTGCAAAAGGCTCTCCAAAAACGAGACGTGAATTGGACTCCCCTGTCGGAAACAATATGAGAAGGGACCCCATGTAGGCGGAGAATTTCTCGAATGAAAATGGGAACCAAGGCAGGGGCAGAAGGAAGACCAGGAAGAGGAACAAAATGAGCCATCTTGGAGAATCGATCGATTACCACCCAAATGACTGTATTATTCTCAGACAGTGGGAGATCGGTGATAAAATCCATGGCAATATGGGCCCAGGGTTCCTTAGGAATAGGCAAGGGCATGAGGAGACCAGCAGGAGCTTGTGTGGAGGATTTGGACTGAGCACAGACATGACAAGCTTTAACGTAGTCTTTGACGTCTGAGCGGAGATTAGGCCACCAGTAGTGACGACTGATGAGTAGGAAGGATCGGAGGAATCCAGAATGCCCTGCCACCTTGGAATCATGTCCCCAACGAAGGATCTTAGCTCTTAGCTCAGTGGGGACAAAGGTCTTACCAGGCGGAATTTTAGACTTCAGGGTGGTAGAGTGGGCAACAATGCATGAGGTGGGAATGATCGGCTCAGGTTCAGGGGCGGACTCCTCGTCCAAAGTGTCAAATGACCTAGAGAGCGCATCAGCCCGACCGTTGCAGGAACCAGGTTTGTAAGTAATCGTGAAATTAAAACGGGCAAAGAAGAGACTCCACCTGGCCTGTCTAGGATTCAGACGTTTAGCATTCTGTAGATACTGTAAATTCTTGTGATCGGTAAAGATCGTTATGGAGTGAGGGGAACCCTCCAAGAGATGACGCCACTCCTCTAACGCCAATTTAATAGCGAGAAGTTCCCGATCACCGATGGCATAATTCCTCTCTGCCTGAGAAATTTTTTTGGAGAAGAACGCACATGGTTGGCGTCTCTTCTCAAAGATTTGAAGAAGCACAGCTCCCACCCCCATTGAGGAAGCGTCCACTTCAATAAAAAATGCATTCCCAGGATTTGGTCTCCTCAAGAGGGGGCCAGAAACAAAGGCCTGTTTCAGGTTGTGAAATGCAGAGACAGCTTCGGGAGGCCAGTCTCTGGCATTCACACCCTTCTTGGTCAAAGCGATAATAGGCGCGGCAATGGAAGAGTAATTCCTTATGAACTGCCTATAATAATTAGTGAAGCCAAGAAAGCGCTGTGTGGCCTTGAGGCTAGCAGGAAGAGGCCAGTTGGTGATAGCCAAGACCTTCCCAGGGTCCATACGAAGCCCCGAACATGAGACAAAGCACCCCAAAAACAGGACCTCAGAACATTCAAAGGAACATTTCTCCAGCTTGGCATAGAGATTGTTCTCTCTAAGACGTTGAAGTACAGTGCGGACATGGTTTCTGTGGACGAGCAGATTTTCAGAAAAGATCAGAATGTCATCCAGATAGATGACAACAAACTGGTACAGCAGATCTCTGAAGATTTCATTGACAAAGTTTTGAAACACGGCTGGAGCATTACACAGACCAAAAGGCATCACCAGATATTCGTAATGCCCGTCTCTAGTGTTAAATGCAGTCTTCCATTCGTCACCCTCCCGTATTCGAATGAGATTGTACGCGCCTCTGAGATCCAACTTGGTGAAAATGGAGGCACCCTTCAACCTATCGAATAGCTCAGATATTAAGGGTAAGGGGTATCGATTTTTAATAGTAACCGCATTTAAACCCCGATAATCGATGCAGGGTCTTAAGGCACCATCCTTTTTGGCAACAAAAAAGAACCCTGCCCCTGCAGGCGATGAGGATTTCCGGATGAACCCTCTCTCCAGATTCTCTGCTACATACTCCGACATGGCCTGGGTCTCTGGGATGGACAGAGGGTAGGTACGACCCCTGGGTAGAGTTGCTCCGGGGACAAGATCAATAGCACAGTCAAAAGACCTGTGGGGAGGAAGCACCTCAGCTGATTTTTTACAGAACACATCCCGGTAATCGCTGTATGCGGCGGGAAGATCAGAAGAAACAGAAGTGGCAGCAACCGGAAGACTCTCCTTGGGGGTCACCTTGAGAAGACACGACGAGAAACATGAGGAACCCCAGGCCAGGATCTGCCCAGAGACCCAGTCCACATGTGGAGAGTGGAGCTGTAGCCAAGGGAGGCCCAATACAACTGGGGTAGAGGCCTTGGGTAGAATAAGAAAGGATATCCACTCCTGGTGGAGAATCCCTACCGACATCCTAATGGGTAGCGTCTGGAAGCGAATAGGGCCCCCTGGGAGAACAGTGCCATCAATTGCCGAGACTACCAATGGGGTAGTGAGAGGTGAAAGGGTAAGCTTCATAGAAGAAGCAGTTCTCCAATCCATGAAATTGCCGGCAGCCCCGGAATCCAGGTATGCAAGGGTTGACTGAGGAGAAGTGCCTACATGAAGGGACACCGGCAAGAGCAGGCGAGAAGGTGATGTTTCTGGGTCCAATACTCCACCTTCCAAATGTATTAGACCCGAGCGTTTCCCGGACGAAGCGAGCAGGAGTCACGAAAATGACCCTTGCCCCCACAATAGAGGCACAAGCCCAGAGTTCTGCGCCTAGCACGTTCTTCGGGGGTTAGTCTGGTCCGGCCCAGCTGCATAGGTTCCTCAGCAGGTAGAGGATGCTCCACGGAATGAAGGGAGGGGAGCTCAGACTGGCTAGGGCCCAGAGAGTGCTGGGGTCTTTTTCCTAAGGACCTCTCTTGAAAACGAATGTCGATCTGGTTGCATAATGAAATTACATCGTCCAGACCGACGGGAATGGCTCTTCCCGCTAATTCGTCTTTCACTCGGTCAGAGAGGCCATGTAAAAAGGTAGCGACCAGGGCCTCATTATTCCAGCTCAATTCAGCTGTGTGGATACGGAACTGAAGAGCATATTGCCCCACTGAACTAGATTCTTGGCGAAGACGTAAGACAGCACTAGCCGCTGAAGAAGCCCGAGCCGGCTCTTCGAAGATATTACGAAAGAGCTTCAAGAATTCGGACAGACTGGAAACCACCGGATCGTTCCTCTCCCACAGGGGGGCAGCCCAGGCCAAAGCTTCACCGGAGAGGAGGGAAATGATATAGGCTACCTTAGCCCGGTCAGATAGGAAGCTTTGAGGCTGAAGCTCAAAATGAATAGTGCATTGGCTGAGAAACCCCCTGCAGGCCTTGGAGTCCCCAGAGAAACGGAACGGAGCTGGCAATCTTAGTGAGTGTGAGGCTGCGACTGGTGCGATAGGTACAGCCGCTGGTTGTACTTGGGGTTGCGGATTCGGGGTTCCCAAGGAGACCTGAAGCTGCTCGAATCGAGAAGCCAGATCCTGGAGGAATCGCATCACCTGGGTCTGATTTGATTCCTGGGTCTCAAGTCTGCGAACTATGCCCTGCAATGGATCATCCGCGGGAAGCGGGATGTCAGCCGGGTTCATGGCTGATCAAACTGTCAGGGTCACCTGTGGCCAGGTGACAGATGCACACCGTAGGGGGACAGGAGTGCACCGCGAGGTAGTGAACCCTATGGCTGGCTTCTGTGGGTAGGAAACTGGGTGGTTGTGGAAAGCGGGACCAGAGGAGCACAACCGGGATCCCAACGGAAGCGAGAGCCAAGATTCCCCAGGGCGCGGAGTCTAAGACCCAGCTGGTCTTCTCCAGGGCCTCTAGTGGTGAGGATGTTACGCTGCAGGCTGGGACCAGGTCGCGGCCCCTGGAGTTTCCTAGCTCACGCCCCGTAGGATAAGGGGAAGCAGCGGCACACGATAGAGAGAACCGAATAACAAGCCGAAGGTCAGGGGCCACAAGCAGACAAGGATAACGAAGAACGAGCCGAAGGTCAAGGGTCACGAGCAGACAGGGATGGTCGGGGACAAGCCAATAACGTAACAGAGAGACAGACGTAGCACACGGCAGGCAGGAACCCAAACACACAATGCCTAACAAACACGTTGATCAGCAAAGCAGGCTTGCAGTGCACAGGTTAATATAGTGTTCAGTGATAGGGCCTGGGGTGGAGTCAGGCTGGGAGGAGATTATAAAGGAAGCCAGGTGAAGGAGGTCTGGTCTCTAGATGAACACATGAGGAGGAAGGTAAGATGGCAGACAGACATTAATGCATATCCATGACATCCATGTCCCCGTTCCTTGTTCTATTTCTTTAAATCGTATTTTAACTGTTACTGGGGCATGGTCCGAGATTGATGTTATGCCAATTGAGGCTTCGACTACATTTTCTAAGACTGCATGGTCTACCAGTATGTAGTCGAGCCTGGAATACTTGTTGTGCACCGGTGAGTGGTAGGTGTAGTCTTTTGTGGCTGGGTGTGTTATTCTCCATGGATCAACCAATTGCTGGTTATATAATTTTTTCTTAACCAGTTTTGACTGCTTTGTGTCTCGCATTGGTGCATTGAACGTATTATCGAGCTCGTGTTCCATTGAAAAATTAAAGTCTCCGGCCAGTATCACATAGCCCTGTTTGAAATCCATTAGAATATTTAGGATTCCCTTTAGAAATTTTTTAGGATGTCTGTTTGGACAATAAACATTTGCTAGGGTGTATTTTTTCCCTTGTAGTATCCCCTTCAAAAACAGGTACCGACCTTCCGGGTCTACTCTCCTTTCTTCCACAGTGAAACTAATATTTTTCCCCACCCCTATGGCTACTCCCTTTGCTCTTTTGTTTGGGGAATCTCCATAGTACCAGGTTGGGATCGCCCGTGAATATAGTTTTGTGTTAGAATCCAACGCTATGTGTAGAAAAATTATTTCTCCTGAATATCTTTTCATTTCCCTTAATACCATGTGTCTTTTTTCTGAAGAGTTGAGTCCTCTAACATTATATGAGATGAAATTTACGTCAGTCATATGCTTTCTTTTTCTTTGTCCTTGTTCTGCCACTTCTTACTCCTTCAAATGTTTTTTTTTTTTGTTCTGAGATGTGTAGATCGTGCTCCCCTTCTCTTTTCCCCCCTCCCCCCTACTCCTCCCTCCCTCCCACCCTCACCCTCCCCTCCCCCCTCCATCCTGCCCCCTCCTTTCCCTCCCCCCTCCTACCCCCACCACCTCCCCCCTCCCTCCTCCCCCCTCCCTTGTTGGAACCTTGACCTCATGGTCTTAGTGCAGGGTTTTCGTTCTAGGTACCACTTTGGGCACTCTGCACCCTAAGCCCCAGGTGGCGTTCTGTTTGGCGCTGTTGCTACCCACTCCCCTATTTCTGGGAGTGTTGCTAGTGCAGTAAGCGAGCCTAGGTCTCCCACTCCCTCTCTGTAACTATATCTGCTTTCTTTAACTCCCCGTGCTCCGCTCCTCCCGTCCCCTAATTATCGAAAGAACAGCAGGATTGTTTATATATCCGTCTCGTACCATCTTTTTTGTCACCTTTACGGTTTTTTTTTGTTTAGTTAACTGGTATAGGGATTTCTAGCTTTCTACAGAACTCGGGTACATCTTCGATAAATCTCAGTCTTGCCGAGATCCCATTTTTCCTCCCAATCAAACATGCTGGAAAGCCCCAATTATACTGTATTTCGTGCTCCAAAAGGACCTTCAATAGTGGTTTTTTTCACTTCCTCTACTCTTCCCCGCATGTATCCCATGTTTTCCTGTATTACTTCCATTTGTGCTTTCATCACTTTTTACAGGGCTGCGAACATTCCCTCTATTTCCTTTTTTGTAGGGAGTTGTCTCTTATTTTGTTGTTCCTCCTCTTTTCTCTGCTCAGGCTCTGTTTCTGTTTCTGTTTCTTGTTCTATTGTGGACTCTGATAATGTATCTGTTTCTGCTGTATTTTTATTCTGGGCTTTCTTCTTTTCCTTCTTCTTTTCCTTGGTGTCGGTCTGGTTGCTTTTAGCTCCTTGTTGTTTTTCATTTGCCTGTTTGTCTCCGTTTCCTCCGTGGGTTACATATTTATTCATGGGACCCGGGCTAGGGATCAAACTTAACCGTGGTGACTTTGGAGTTGCCCCC
Organism: Rana muscosa; assembly: GCA_029206835.1. Taxonomy (NCBI): domain Eukaryota; kingdom Metazoa; phylum Chordata; class Amphibia; order Anura; family Ranidae; genus Rana; species Rana muscosa. The sequence goes on along the minus strand of CM055120.1, from coordinate 113,269,657 downwards.
CCTCTTGCCCCCCTTCCTCTCACACTCATATTGCTCGTATTGTTTCTTCTGTTGGGGGGTCTAGATGCTCTGAGATGGCTAGTCTGGAATACGTTTCCCCCACCCTTTCCCCTCCCCCTCTCCCTCCCTCCCCCTCACCTATAGTACTTTTTACTGCTTATTCCCGGGCCCTCATCTAGTCCCCATCGAGCCAAAAGGAGTCCCCAGACAAGCAGCTACTTATTTCTTAGGTTTTTATCTTCAATTTTTACAAGTAATCAGTTCCACTTCGGGGGTTCTTTTTTCTTTTTCTTTTTTCCTTACCCCCTCCTCCCCTCCTGATACTCCTTACGGGCTCAAGCTCTGGTTCAAGACTTCAGGGGGGAGCGATCCTTTAACAGCTTTATGCCTTTGCTACCTGTTTTCTGTGTTTTGTGATGCTCCTGTCAGCTAGATCGCTGCGGCGCCTGGTAACAGATAATGCGGTTTTATGTAGACCTCTATTAATCGTTTGGGAGGAAGAAAAGAAGGGAAGAAAAGAAAAAGGGGGGGGGGAAGAAAAAAAAAAAAAAGTGCGACTTAATTCGTGCAAAAACAGACTTGTTTCTTGCTTATTGTAACTATAGGTCCAATTTTGAGGAGAGAGCGATTTGATCCTCTGGTTGCTTTCATCCCAAAGGGTATAGTCATCATTACGCAGTTCTTTTTCTTTTTTTTTTTCTCCCCTCTTTCCTCTCTTTTTATGTTTTTTATAATATTTTTTATGATGTTCTATTATGTTCGCATCTCACAGGTTTAGGGAACATTTTCTGGGGACATTTCCAAAGTTCATTGGGGTTCACTTCATATAGGACCTTTATCTTTGTTACCATTCCAGGTTATGCTTAGGATAAACAGAAATCATCATCAGTAAACAGTCCCGGACGCCCAAGGGGGGGGGGGGTTCCTCCTCCTACTCCCCTATGCTTTCCAGTCAACACACCCCTCTAAGTCAGTTAGGACAGTTAGTCTCCGGACATTATAGTCTCCTTACATACTAATTATCAGGTCCACAGGCATTAGTATCACAGTGGCAAGGTAGTTGTATTTTATCATACCTCTATATCTCTTCTCTCTTCTTCTTTATTTTACTCACCACTACCTCTTTCTGGGGAATGGAAGGGAAATCCGCCCGTCGGCCAGTCAAGAACTGCAGGAGGCTCCGGGGGGAAGACCAAGCGCTGCTTTAGTGGAGGGTGGTGCAGCGCTCGTCGCTCTCTCCTCCCTGTTGCATTTTGTTAGCTGGCTTCAGGCTTCTGACTTCAGGCTTCCGGCCCTGACTTTCTTCACTCCTTGCTTGTTCCTTGTTGGTCCCCCGTGGCGTCCCTGCTCCTCCTGCCCGACTGCGGGTTTTTCCGGGATCCCTCTCCCACCACCTCGCGCAGAGCAGAGGACCGAGGGCATAGGGCATAGGGGACGTGCAGATGGATCGGTGCGATGCGGAGCGGTACGGCGGGGATCAGCGGCGGTGTTCAGACGGCGCTGGGCATTTTCTTAGGGCGGAGAGGGCTGGAGACCTGTTGTCTCACCTACGTGCTCCAGCACGATAGCGGCGCCATTACGAGACTCCTCCCTCTGTTCGTGCCGCCCCGTTTGGCTACGGGTATTAACGAGCGCTGATGCACTTTTAATGACAATTGTGCGCTCATACAACACTGTAACCCAATGAAAATGTTTTATTTGTTGGCACACAAATAGAGCTTGCTTTTGGTGCTATTTGATCACCTTTGTGTTTTATTTTTATTTATTTTTTCTATAAATACAAAAGACCGAGTTTAAAAAAAAAAATGGATATTTTACCCACTTCAGCACTGGGCCTATTCTGGCACTTCTCTCCTTCATGTAAAAATCATAAATTTATGGCTATAAAATTACTTCTAAACACCAAACATTATATATGTTTTTGGAGCAGACACCCTAAGGAATAAGATGGCGGTCATTGCAAATTTTTATCTCGCTCGGTATTTGCGCAATTAACTTTCAAACGCCTTTTGTTTGCTAAAAATATTACAAAACAGTAAAGTTACGGCCAATTTTTTGGTATAATGTGAAAGATGTTGTTATGCTGAGTAAATAGATACCTAACACATCACGCTTTAAAATTGCGCACACTCATGGCATGACACCAAACTTCAGTAATTAAAAATCTCCCTAGGCGATGCTTTAAATTTTTTTACACGTTACCATTTTGGCATTACAGAGGAGGTCTAGTGCTAGAATTGTTGCACTCGTTCTAACACACGCAGCAATAACTCACATGTGTGGTTTGAACGGCGTTTACATATGTGGGCGGGACTTACGTGTGTGTTCGCTTCTGAGCGCGAGCTACCGGGGACATGGGCGTTTTTTCGTATTTTTGCTTATTTTTTTTATTTTGTTTTTTTACTTTTTTGTATTTCTTAGGCCCCTTTCACACTGGGGCGTTTTTCATGCGGTTTAGCGCTAATAATAGCGCTGTTATACCGCATGAAAAAATCCTGCCCTGTGCCTTCAATGTGAAAGCCCGAAGGCTTTCACACTGAAGCGGTGCGCTAGCAGGACCGCTCCAAAAGTCCTGCTAGCCGCTTCTTTACAGCGGTAAAGGAGCGGTGTGTTCACCGCTCCTTTACCGCGGTCTCCCATTGAAATCAATAGGACAGCGCGGTAATACCGCCCGCATCATTCAGATGTCACCGCCCAAAGCCAAGGATGTCATTTGACGGTGGGCGGTAGGAAACTGGTTAATATTTTAAAAAAAGGTAATTTTTCTTCTTCATTCATGTACACTGATGAGACTGCACTGATGGGCACCGATAAGGTGGCAAGGGTGGGCACTGAGAGGTGGCATTTCTATATGGCACTGGTGGGCAGTGAGAAGTGGCACTGCTAGGTGGCAATGATAGTTGGCAGTGATGGGCACTGATAGGCAGCACTGCTAGGTGCCACTGATTGGCACCAGTGGTGGGCATTGATAGGTGGCACTGGCAGGGGCTACTAATTGTCACAGTTGATGCAGAATTGCCTCTTCCTCTTCGGGCCCCATGTCCCTTGCACATAAGCCGGTGATTGCCTTTTTTTATGCTCACGCTGTCAGCACAAGGAGAAAACAAAAACCATTACCCAGCTTTTGTTTACATCACATGATCAGCTGTCATTGGCTGACAGCTGATCACATGGTAAAGTGACCACAGCGCGCGCAAAGGAGAGGACGTTTATTGACGGACTCCCGGCAATTGAGGACCATGCTGTGGCCGTCGATCAGTTATAGCGCTGATCTCAAGTGATTAAAGAGGGTCTAAATGGGCCATTGACATGCATCACAATTCAACTTAGGAATGAGTCTTTGAAAAGTTAAACTAAATAATTTGGCCACTTTATCCTTCCAAATAATTCACTTCCTGTCACATAGCCACACAGGAAGTGAGGGAAAATCCCTAACAATGTCTTTCCTTGGGGACACACAGGTCAGTCTAAATACTTTTCCCATTATGCACATTGCACCAAATTATTAGGTATTTTGGACTTTGGGGTTTATTTACTAAAGGCAAATCTACTTTGCACTACAAGTGTACTTGCTGTATATCTGAGGGGGACATGCAAGCCAAAAAAATACACCATCTTTGCTTTTACATGATTGAAACCGCCAATCACCAGTACTTTCCCTCAGATTTTCAGCAGCTACACTTTTACTGCAGAGTGGATTTGTCTTTACTAAACCCCAAACTATACATTGATTTGGGGTGTACACAACAAAGTGCTAGAGTGCAATTTGCTCAATGGGGACACTAGTTAGATTGATCTGTGTGTCCCCAAGAAAAGACATTGGTAGGGTTTTACCTTCACTTCCTGTTTAGCTGTGTGACAGGAAGTGAAGCCAATTTTAAGAAAAGGAGACACAAAGGCCAAACTACAAAAAAAGTAAAAAAAATAATAAAAAAAAACACACACGCAGGGGTTCTAACACTTACTTTGTTTCCCTCAAAATGCCCACAATTAGAATTGTATGGCCTTGAGCTATTTTTAAGTGCAGTGCTCCTCAAGTACCCCCAACAGGCCATGTTTGCAGGTTTTCCTTCATCTTGCACATGTGCTTTAAATCACAGTCAATGGTTTTGATTTTTGGACAGCAATTCTCGATAAGATAAATTCACAAAACATGTCCTGTTGGGGGTACTTGAGGACTGAGGCTGAGAACCACTGCAGTAAAAAAGGAAAATTTAATACTTACCGCTCTGTATTTTTCATTTCCTGGTGACTTTCCATGGCAGCACACAATACAATCCATGCATATGCTAGCATGAAGGCACCAGATTAGACAAATCACACCAGTTTTGTTTTGACATGCCAATCAGCTGTCACATTTGTTGCAAAGAAAACACAAAACAAACATCAAAACTTTGCATCAAATTTTATTGGTCAACAAAATAAAAGGGAAGGCAAAATAAAAAACATGGTCAATTTGAAACAGTTACAGACTCAACATCTTGAGAAATTTGGCCAAAAAAAAAGGCAGCAGACAATTAAATCAAAGTGAACAAACGACACACATTAACAACATCAGAATTATTTCAGGGGAACATGTCCCCCACACAAAAAATATACAATCCACAAAAGTTAACCAATCACCTGTTTTGCAAAGACATAACAAATAAAATACATGTGTTACAAACTCGATAAAGACACCAACTTGTACATTTTGCCCCCCACACACACATACTTGCCTCTTCTCAGGGCAAGCGAACGAATGCTCCTTGTGAGCTTTATATAACATAGGTTTGTGTGCTAATGAGGCAATTGAAAACACATGCACAGCCCATGAAACACCCAAAATGCAAGTTCACTCAATGTAGAGACTGAAATTCAAAGTGGGTACACCTGTTAAGGATGTCCTTCAATTACTAACCCATCAAAACACTCTCTGAGTGAGCATGGCCAGAAATATCCAGGCGCTGTTCACACACAAAAAGCATGCAAAAAAAAACTAACTGGCTGGGCATGTGCAGAACAACACCAATGCAGCTAGCAAAAAATAACGCCCCCCCCCCCCGTCCAAAATTAAGCACATCATCCAGCATGCTACAAAATTAGAGATGGGACAATCACCCCTCCCCCCACCAACAAATACCATTGCAGTCTATGGGAACTGACTTGTTAATTTTGCTAGTCCCCACTTGGCTGGCTTATCTTCTAGTTATTGGCCTTAAAATGGGGGCCCAGGTCCCACCCTAAGGGACATAAATCATTGTCACCAATTTGGAAAACACCAAAAACAAAACAAGGAGAAGTGCCTTTAAATATGCCAAATTGCTTAAGGGCCATTTCACACCACATGCAGTGCATTGCGTTTTTTATGCATCCAAAATGCATGGAAAGATGGTTATTTGGTTCTAAATGGCAGTGTTTGCTCCAGTGCGTTCCAGTTCCACCAAAAAAGTAGAACATGCTGCATTTTACCTGCACTGGACTGTACTGGAACGCATCAAAACGCATCATAAACGCACTGGAACGCACAGGAACACACCTAAATGCAACAAAAACGCACTGGAACACACTTGTCCTTATCTATGGTTAATAAAAAAGAGGGGGGAAAAAAGCACTGGACTGCATCAAAAACGTACCAAAAATGCACTGGAACGCATGAAAAACGTGCATGCAGAAAAGCACCTGGAACACATCCGGATTGTGTTTCTATGGTGTGAACTGGCCCTAGTTCACACTATAGAAACGCAGTCTGGGTGCGTTCAAGGTGCTTTTCTGCATGCGCGTTTTTGACACATTCCAGTGCATTTTTGATGCGTTTTTTATGCAGTCCAGTGTTTTTTTCCCCCTCTTTTCACTTAGGACAAGTGTGTTGCAGTGCGTCTTTGGTGCATTTAGGTGCGTTGCGGTGCATTCTAGTGCATTTTTGGTACGTTCCGTTGCGTTTTTGATGTGTTTTACTGAGGTCCAGTACAGTTTTGTACCTAAAAAATGCAGCATGACCAATTTTCTTTGGCTTTCTGAAACGCACTGGAACGCACTGCAGTGGTGTGAACTATGCCATTGGCATTAATGTGATCAACTTTCTTTGCATTTTTCAGGCATCAAAAAAACGCACTGCACTGCATCCGGTGTGAACTGGCCCTAAATATCATACCCGGGGGGTGTCTATAGTATGCCTGTAAAGTAGCACATGTTTTCCATGTTTATAACAGTTGGAGAGCAAAATGACATTTCTAAAGTAAAATAATAGTCATTTAAAAGTACTCGCGGCTGTAATGAATTGCTGGTTCCCGTCAATACAGATAAAAGTCATTGAAAGTCTTTGCTAACCCAAAAAAAAAATGCGTGGGGGTCCCCCAAATTCCATAACCAGGCCCTTCAGGTCTGGAATGGATATTAAGGGGAACCCCGCTGCAAATTTTTAATAAAAATGACGTGGGGTTCCCCCCAAATATCCATACCAGGCCCTTCAGATCTGGCATGGATTTTAAGGGGAACTCCACCCCAAATTTAAAAAAAAAATGTGGAGTCCCCCTAAAAATTCACACCAGACCCTTTATCCGAGCACATAACCTGGCCGGCCGCAGGAAAAGAGGGGGGGGGACGAGAGCGGCCCCTCCTCCCTCCTGAACCTGGAAGAAGATGGAGGATGATGGAAGAAGAAGATGGAAGAAGAAGATGGAAGAAAGGAAAACACATTAATAAAGGAATTTTCAAAAACCGGCTCTTGTCATTTTTTACATTTTTGACACTTTCCTTGTGAAATGGTAGGGGTACAATGTACCCCATTACCATTTCACATAGGGGGGGCGGAATCTGGGGGTCCCCTTTGTTAAGGGGGTCTTCCAGATTCCGATAAGCCCCCTGCCCGCAGACCCCCACAACCACCGGGCAAGGGTTGTGGGGATGAGGCCCTTGTCCCCATCAACATGGGGACATCCTCCCCATGTTGAGGGCATGTGGCCTGGTATGGTTCAGGAGGGAGGGGGGGCCGCTCTCTCGTCCCCCCCTCTTCCCCTGCGGCCGGCCAGGTTATGTGCTCGGATAAGGGTCTGGTGTGGATTTTTGGGGGGACTCCACGCCATTTTTTTTAAAAATTTGGGGTGGAGTTCCCCTTAAAATCCATGCCAGATCTGAAGGGCCTGGTATGGATATTTAGGGGGAAACCCCACGTCATTTTTTTAAGAAATTTGCAGCGGGGTTCCCCTTAATATCCATTCCAGACCTGAAGGGCCTGGTTATGGAATTTTTTTTTTTGGTTGGCAATGACTTTCTATGACTTTTCTCTATATTGCGGGGAGCCGACAATTCATTATAGCCGCCGCTGCTTTTAAATGGTTTTTTTTTTCCTTTAGAAATGTCATTTTGCTGGCGCAATGGAAAGTTCAGAGCTGTGCCTGTTCAACTTATGCAAATTGACATAGGTGACTTGACATTTACTAAGATTTTGCCGGCGGAGTGTCTTGGCGCATTTGAACCATTGAAATTCCCGCGCTGAGCACAAAAAAACCTCCCGCAGCTCGAATCGTACTTGCCGGCGCAGCGGGCTGGTTTTGAAAAAGTTACTTTATCACTCAATTTTGGCCATGTTTGTTATTTGGGCAGGTGTCACTACACTTCCTCACACCACCCCATGTCACCCCCATTATATTCTCACTTCCAGTTTCTTTATATTTAGTGTTTAATATGCTGTGCGCCAGGTCCATAGTGGCGCACTGAGCGCCTCCTCCTGTCCGCCGACAACACTATAGTAAATGGGAAATAGGGCTGCGCTACAGGCGCTAATGTTTTGTAAATACCAAAACAGCCATTGCGCACGCAGATGCGCCAATACTCATGGCGCAAACGTTTCGTAAATCAGCCCCTATCTGTTAGTTAAAAGCTTCATGTGGGTTGGATTCACTATTTGTCATGTAAATGGCAATCATTTGTAAATAGCAAAAAAAAAAAAAAATGAGTAGCTGCCATTTTATAGGTACTTTTTCTACTAATCCTTGCAGAACTATTAATTATAGTTTTTGCCTTTTCAGAAACCTAATTTTCTAGTCCAATGTGGCCCCCTTCAAGGAAAGTCTGACAACATTTGTTGGAACTTAAAACTGTAGGTCTTTAATGGAGATCTAACAGTTCATGTAAACCTAACCCAATTTAAACTTAATCCAAAAAAAAAAAAAAATTACTTTTGTAGCTTAGCATTCCTTAGATGTGGTGGCTGTATTTGTTTCCTTGTTCATGGTAAGAACATTTCTTGCAAGTACAAAAAAATAGGCTTTTTGACTTATAATCCTTTTTTTGGAGTACATTACGGGACACAGGGTAAGTATTCCAGAAAATTGGGTCCAAAAGTAGTCCAAGTGACGGGTGGGCAACAGAGCAAACAAGGGCTAAATTAAACTACAAAAGCCAACAAGGAAACTAAGGAGGCTCAACAGCCATGTTGAGATGAAAAAAAGAATCGCCTTGAGAAGAAAAGGCCCTGGGCCTCAAAACAACTTTGTCCATCCATGTGCAGCACAAGAAGGGGTTCTTTAAAGTTTTAGTCCAGCAACTCAAAAACTTGCCATGCAGAAGGTAAGCTTGCGAGTAAGAACAGATAGAGGAATCCTTGATACTTTCAAAGTGTGGTCTTTGAAGAACCAACAGGACCAGGGTGAAATCCCACTGGGTCACTGGGGAACATACAGTCTCTGTAAAAAGATCCATTAAAGTGGTTGTAAATAGGGATGAGCTCGGTGTTCGAGTCGAACATAGGTTCGACTCGAACATCGGCTGTTCGCGCGTTCGGCGAACAACGAACGATTTGGGCCGTTCGCGCCAAATTCAAGTGACGCGAACGGCCCACAATACACTGCGCCATAGCGCCACTGTGACCCTGCATGCTTGGCCAATCACAGCGCCGGCAGCGAGGAGAGCAATAATTGGCCACAGGCAGGATGCCTGTGGCCAATTATTGCTGAAGGGGTTTAGTACACGCCCCACACTATAAAAGGCCGCCAGCGCGGCGGCCTCGTGCAGTGTGTTCCGGCGCAGGGAAAGAGAAGGATAGGCAGGGACAGTGTCATATTTTTTCTTTGCTAAACCTTGTGTGTAGGGACAGAGAAGGATAGGTAGGGAGAGTGTCAGTGTCATATTCTTTGCTAAACCTTGTTTGTAGGGACAGAGAAGGATAGGCAGGGAGAGTGTCAGTTTCATATTCTTTGCTAAACCTTGTGTGCTGAACCATATTGCTAAACCTTGTGTGTAGGGACAGACAAGGATAGGCAGGGAGAGTGTCAGTGTCATATTCTTTGCTAAAACTTGTGTGCTGAACCATATTGCTAAACCTTGTGTGTAGGGACAGACAAGGATAGGTAGGGAGAGTGTCAGTGTCATATTCTTTGCTAAACCTTGTGTGTAGGGACAGAGAAGGATAGGCAGGGAAAGTGTCAGTTTCATATTCTTTGCTAAACCTTGTGTGCTGAATCATACTGCTAAACCTTGTGTGTAGGGACAGACAAGGATAGGCAGGGAGAGTGTCAGTGTCATATTCTTTGCTAAACCTTATGTGCTGAACCATATTGCTAAACCTTGTGTGTAGGGACAGACAAGGATAGGCAGTCGAGAGTGTCAGTGTCATAATCTTTGCTAAACCTAGTGTGCTGAACCATATTGCTAAACCTTGTGTGTAGGGACAGACAAGGATAGGCAGTCGAGAGTGTCAGTGTCATAATCTTTGCTAAACCTAGTGCGCTGAACCATATTGCTAAACCTTGTGTGTAGGGACAGACAAGGATAGGCAGTCGAGAGTGTCAGTGTCATAATCTTTGCTAAACCTAGTGTGCTGAACCATATTGCTAAACCTTGTGTGTAGGGACAGACAAGGATAGGCAGGGAGAGTGTCAGTTTCATATTCTTTGCTAAACCTTGTGTGCTGAACCATATTGCTAAACCTTGTGTGTAGGGACAGACAAGGATAGGCAGGGAGAGTGTCAGTTTCATATTCTTTGCTAAACCTAGTGCACTGAACCATATTGCTAAACCTTGTGTGTAGGGACAGACAAGGATAAGCAGTTGAGAGTGTCAGTGTCATAATCTTTGCTAAACCTAGTGTGCTGAACCATAATACTAAACCTTGTGTGTAGGGACAGACAAGGATAGGCAGTCGAGAGTGTCAGTGTCATAATCTTTGCTAAACCTAGTGCGCTGAACCATATTGCTAAACCTTGTGTGTAGGGACAGACAAGTATAGGCAGTCGAGAGTGTCAGTGTCATAATCTTTGCTAAACCTAGTGCGCTGAACCATATTGCTAAACCTTGTGTGTAGGGACAGACAAGGATAGGCAGTTGAGAGTGTCAGTGTCATAATCTTTGCTAAACCTAGTGTGCTGAACCATATTGCTAAACCTTGTGTGTAGGGACAGACAAGGATAGGCAGTCGAGAGTGTCAGTGTCATAATCTTTGCTAAACCTAGTGTGCTGAACCATATTGCTAAACCTTGTGTGTAGGGACAGACAAGGATAGGCAGTCGAGAGTGTCAGTGTCATAATCTTTGCTAAACCTAGTGTGCTGAACCATATTGCTAAACCTTGTGTGTAGGGACAGACAAGGATAGGCAGGGAGAGTGTCAGTTTCATATTCTTTGCTAAACCTTGTGTGCTGAACCATATTGCTAAACCTTGTGTGTAGGGACAGACAAGGATAGGCAGTCGAGAGTGTCAGTGTCATAATGTTTGCTAAACCTAGTGCGCTGAACCATATTGCTAAACCTTGTGTGTAGGGACAGACAAGGATAGGCAGTCGAGAGTGTCAGTGTCATAATCTTTGCTAAACCTAGTGTGCTGAACCATATTGCTAAACCTTGTGTGTAGGGACAGACAAGAATTGGCAGTCGAGAGTGTCAGTGTCATAATCTTTGCTAAACCTAGTGCGCTGAACCATATTGCTAAACCTTGTGTGTAGGGACAGACAAGTATAGGCAGTCGAGAGTGTCAGTGTCATAATCTTTGCTAAACCTAGTGCGCTGAACCATATTGCTAAACCTTGTGTGTAGGGACAGACAAGGATAGGCAGTCGAGAGTGTCAGTGTCATAATCTTTGCTAAACCTAGTGTGCTGAACCATATTGCTAAACCTTGTGTCAGGGTCACCTGTGGCCAGGTGACAGATGCACACCGTAGGGGGACAGGAGTGCACCGCGAGGTAGTGAACCCTATGGCTGGCTTCTGCGGATAGGAAACTGGGTGGTTGTGGAAAGCGGGACCAGAGGAGCACAACCGGGATCCAAACGGAAGCTAGAGCCAAGATTCCCCAGGGCGCGGAGTCTAAGACCCAGCTGGTCTTCTCCAGGGCCTCTAGTGGTGAGGATGTTAGCTGCAGGCTGGGACCAGGTCGCGGCCCCTGGAGTTTCCTAGCTCACGCCCCGTAGGATAAGGGGAAAAGAGGGGAAGCAGCAGCACACGATAAGAGAGAACCGAATAACAAGCTGAAGGTCAGGGGCCACAAGCAGACAAGGATAACGAAGAACGAGCCGAAGGTCAAGGGTCACGAGCAGACAGGGATAGTCAGGGACAAGCCAATAACGTAACAGAGAGACAGACGTAGCACACGGCAGGCAGGAACCCAAACACACAATGCCTAACAAACACGTTGATCAGCAAAGCAGGCTTGCAGTGCACAGGTTAATATAGTGTTCTGTGATAGGGCCTGGGGTGGAGTCTGGCTGGGAGGAGATTATAAAGGAAGCCAGGTGAAAGGGCTCAGGCCTCTAAGATGAACACATGGGAAGGAAGGTAAGCTGACAGACAAACACTACTGCATATCCATGACACCTTGTGTGTAGGGACAGACAAGGATAGGCAGTCGAGAGTATCAGTGTCATAATCTTTGCTAAACCTAGTGCGCTGAACCATATTGCTAAACCTTGTGTGTAGGGACAGACAAGTATAGGCAGTCGAGAGTGTCAGTGTCATAATCTTTGCTAAACCTAGTGTGCTGAACCATATTGCTAAACTGCTAAACCTTGTGTGCAGGGAGAGAGAAGGATAGGCAGGGGACAGTGTCAGTGTCATTGTTGCTAAGCCTCCTGCACAGTATACACCTGAAGCTAGCCCTTATTGCTGGTTTTCCCATCTCCCTGCAGGCCATTAGAATGTCTGGAAGGCAAACAAGTAGAGGCAGACAGTCAGGAGCCAATAAAAGAGGGCAAGCAGGCTCTGTGTCTGGGGGCAACAGTGCTGGTCGTGGACACGGTGCATTGTCATCAGCACATGGCCATGGGACACGCTTGTCCTTCTTTTCGGCAGCTGGACATGTTGAGCCACATCATGCCGAAGACTTGGTAGAGTGGATGACTAAGCCCTCCTCATCCTCCTCATCCTCTCTCACCCAGGCTCAGGGTACTGGCAAAGCAGCTGCCAAAGCGTCCTCTTCCCTGGTATCAATGTCATCATCAGTCACTCCTTCCCTAGACCCACCATGTCCTCCTCCTGAGGAGTCCCCCGAACTGTTTGAGCACAGTGTTGGGTACATGCTCCAGGAGGATGCCCAGCGTTTCGAAGGGTCTGATGATGATACCCAGCTAGAGGAAGGCAGTAGCGTGAGAGCAGAGAGAGGGGATGCTCAAGAAGGACACCAATCTGGCAGTCATGTTCCAGCAGCTGCAGCATACTGCCAGATTGGCTCCAGTGATGAGGAGGGAGGGGATGATGAGGTCACTGACTCCACGTGGGTGCCTAATAGGAGAGAGGAGGAGGAGGAGGATGAGGAGGAGGCACATCTCCAACGAGGCAGGATGCCCTTGGGTGGCCAGTGTAAGGGCAGCACACCGACGGAATCACACCGCAGAGCTCCGCCTGTGCAGGGCGCTGCCTCTGCCCGTTATTCAAAAAGTTCTTTGGTGTGGGCCTTTTTTGAGGCGAGTGCATCAGATCGCACAGCTGCTGTTTGCAACATATGTCTCAAGCGTATATCGCGTGGCCAAAACATCAGCCGCTTGGGCACCACATGCTTGACCAGACATATGTTGACCTGCCATGCAGCTCGTTGGCAAGCCTACCTTAAAGACCCACACCAAAGAACAAAGCGGACCTCTCCTTGCACCGCATCAGCTGGGATCTCCAACCCCACTATACCTTCAGTCCTCTCTGAAACCTGCACTGAGAGGAATGAAGGTGTAGAATTAGGTGTGTCACAGCCAAGTACTTGCGGCCACTCTGCTAGCAGTACACTGACGTCCGATTCTAGCAGGCAAATTTCCCTGCCCCAGCTGCTGGACCGTCGAAAGAAGTTCACTCCCAGCCATCCACATGCCCAGCGGTTGAATGCTAGCTTGGCTAAATTGCTAGCGCTTCAACTGCTGCCTTTTCAGTTGGTAGACTCGGCCCCCTTCCGTGAGTTTGTGCAATATGCGGTTCCTCAGTGGCAGGTTCCCAAACGCCACTTTTTCTCACGGAAGGCGATTACGGCTCTCTACCGGCATGTGGAAGGCAATGTCTTGGCCTCGCTGGACAGGGCGGTCAGCGGTAAGGTGCATATTACCGCTGACTCATGGTCCAGCAGGCATGGACAGGGACGTTACCTTTCTTTCACGGCCCATTGGGTCACTCTTTTGGCAGCTGGGAAGGATGCAGGACAAGGTGCAGTAGTGTTGGAGGTTGTTCCACCGCCACGCCTCCAAAATGCTACTACTGGTTGTGACACACCTCTATCCTCCACCCCCTCCTCTTCTTCTTCCTCCGTGGCCTCTTCCTGTGCTTTGTCCTCGGAACCAGCGGTGCTCCGTAGGCGTTCAAGGGGCTACGCAAGTACGCAGGCAAAAAGATGCCATGCCGTGCTTGCGCTGGTGTGTTTGGGGGACAGGAGCCACACTGGGGCAGAGGTTCTGTCTGCTCTGCAGGGGCAGGCCGAGAGGTGGTTGACGCCACGCCAGCTTAAGCCAGGAATGGTAGTTTGCGACAATGGCACCAACCTCCTCTCCGCTCTCCGACAGGGACAACTGACCCATGTGCCCTGTGGCTCACGTCCTTAACCTGGTGGTGCAGCGGTTCTTGGGAAGGTACCCGGGCTTACAGGATGTCCTGAGGCAGGCCAGGAAAGTCTGTGTGCATTTCCGCAGATCTTATAATGCCAGTGCTCGCCTGGCTGAGCTGCAAAAGGAGTTGAACCTGCCCAAGAACCGCCTTATATGTGACATGCCCACCAGGTGGAACTCAACGTTGGCCATGCTGCAGTGGCTGCACACGCAGCAGAGGGCCATCAATGAGTACCTGTGCGACTACGGCACCAGGACAGGGTCAGGGGAGCTCGGGTTTTTTTCACCACGCCAGTGGGGCATGATCAGGGATGCATGCACTGTCCTGGCACCATTTGAGGAGGCCACGAGGATGGTGAGCAGTGACAGTGCATGCATCAGTGACACTGTACCTCTTGTCCACCTGTTGGAACATACGCTGCGTGGAATAATGGACAGGGCACTTGAGGCAGAACAGAGGCAGGAAGAGGAGGACTTCCTTGCCTCTCAAGGCCCCCTTTACCCAGACAGTGTTCCTTCTGTCCCACCCATCGCACAGGAAGAAGAGGAGGAGGAGGAGGAGGAGGAGGAGGATTGTGTCAGCATGGAGGTGGAGCCTGGCACTCAGCATCATCAGCAGCAGTCTTTTAGGGATGATTTACAGTCCCAAGAAACCAGTGGACTTGTACGTGGCTGGGAGGAGGTGGCTGCGGATCATGTCGTCCTTAGTGACCCAGAGGACTCCGGACTGAATGCCTCAGCTAACCTACGCTGCATGGCCTCCCTGATCCTGCAAAGTCTGCGGAAGGATCCTCGTATTCTTCGGATCAAGGAGAGGGACCATTACTGGCTGGCCACTCTCCTTGATCCACGGTACAAGGGTAAGTTTGCGGACCTTATCTTACCGTCGCAGAGGGAGCAGAGGATGAGACAACTCCGGGAGGCCTTGCAGAAAGGTCTGTGCAACGCGTTCCCAGAGACTGGGAGGTTACAAACTCCTGGTCTTGGACAACGAGTTGCTGAGGCTTCGGTCAGTCAAAGAAGGAGCGGTGGGGAAGTTGGCCGTTTGACCGAAGCGTTCAGACAATTCTTTAGTCGGCAGCCCCAAGGTATGATCGGTTCCAGCAACCATCGCCAGCGTCTGATATACATGGTGCAGGAATACCTAGGGGCAAGGTCAGACTTGGACACCTTCCCCACCGAAAATCCTCTGGCTTACTGGGTCTTGAGGATGGATCACTGGCCAGAGCTTGCACAGTATGCAATTGAGCTACTGGCCTGTCCTGCATCCAGCGTTCTTTCAGAACGCACATTCAGTGCTGCTGGAGGATTTGTCACGGATCACAGGGTGCGCCTGTCCACCGACTGTTGATCGGCTGACCTTCATAAAGATGAACCAGTCTTGGATCACCACCAGCTACCAAACACCTGAAGCTGATATAACAGACTAATTTATTTTCAAATGTCACATCCCTTCAAGACTGATGCTGATGCTGAGAGTTTGTCCTGTTATGTTGACTGACTATCCTCCTCCTCCTCAATGATCCGATTGACGCTGATAGCTTGGAAGAACATTTTTGTTTCTGGGTGCCGCCACTAGTGGCTAAGGCCCAATTTTTCAGCCCCTGTTTAACAGGGGTGTGTTATTACAATTTTTTATGCAATGCTTTGCAGCAGGGCTCATTCCTGCACTCCAACTAGAGTATCTGGGAGTGGTTGCAGTGTCGTGGCACCAGCACCAGTGGCTAAGGCCCAATTTTTCAGCCCCTGTTTAACAGGGGCGTGTAATTACAATTTTTGATGCAATACTTTGCAACAGGGCTCATTGCTGTGCTCCAAGTACAGTATATGTGAGGGGTTGCAGTGTTGTGGCACCAGTGCCTAAGGCTCAATTTTTCTGCCCCTGTTTAACAGGGGCATGTAATTACAATTCTTGATCTAATAATTCACAGCAGGGCCCATTCCTGCGCCCACCAAGACTAACTGTGAGGCCTTACAGTGTTGTGTCAACACCACCACCACCACCAAAGGCCCAATTTTTCAGCCCCTGTTCAACAGGGGCATGCAATTACAATTCTTGATCTAATAATTCACAGCAGGGCCCATTCATGCGCCCACCAAGAGTAACTGTGAGGGCTCACAGTGTTGTGGCAACACCAACATGTAAGGGGCAAATTTCAGCTGAGTATATACGGCAGGCCCCTACTTTCAAACATCCAACTTACAAACGACTCCTCCTTGCAAACGGAAGGATACAACAGGAAGTGAGAGGAAATCTACCCCTAGGAAGGCAAATTCTCTCCTGTAAGTGTTAATATGGGAAAAAAAGTGTCTCCTCTCCACTGATTCTTTATCACCAATTCTTGTTTCAATAAAAACCCCAATTTTTAAAAACACATTTGTCATTAGGACGGAAAGTGAGGTGAACTGTTCTGAACAGGTGCACACTGCACAGACAGCAAAACAAATGTTACAGGGGTGATAACCCTTCCCTATGTTTTCCAAAAAGCTTAAAAATAGATTTTTTGGCTGGAGCTACACTTAAACAATGTACCTGTTCAAAATTACAAACAGATTCTACATAAGAACAAACCTACAGTCCCTGTCTTGTATGCACCGCCTGTATACGGCTGTTCAGAGTATATAGGGCCTTTTTTATTTTGTGTGCGGGGTTCCCCTTAATATCCATACAAGACCCAAAGGGGCTGGTAATGGGCTGGGGTAAGGGGGGGGGGGGGTGTTATGGGGTAGCTATGTAATTTTTCTTAAAGATTTTCATCCATATTACCGGGACCAGACATTACATTAAAGCCGCAAGCAGTTTTAAATGGCTTTTTTTCCTTTAGAAATGTAATTTTGTGCAGGGACAGTTCTAAACACGGGAAACACGTGGCACTTCACAGGCATACTTTAGACACCCCCCAGGTACGATATTTAAAGGAATATTTGACTTTTTTTTTTTTTCACTTTATGCATCATTAAAATGACTGCTCCAGAAAAACAGACGTTTTTAAAACTTCTTTTTGCATTGATACATGTCCCCTGGTGCAGAACCCGGGTTCCCAAACCCTTTTTAGGACAATAACATGCATAATAGTCATTATAATTAGCACTTTAGATTTCGAACGTTCGCATCTATTGTATTTAATAGGGTTCTAAAGTTCGTGCGAACTTTCGGTCCGTTCGCAGGTTCTGGTGCGAACCGAACCCGGGGGTGTTCGGCTCATCACTAGTTGTAAACTCTCCCACACACCTTTATTGTATTGTAATCCTCATAAAACACAGTAATGATTGCTGCTTGTAACTGTCTCCTTACTTGTTTTGTTGTAATCCATCCCGTTTTGTTTAATGACGTCACTGAAACTTGCGCTTCCCTTTCCTTGATTCATGGCACGCTCTTTGTGCAGTCCGCCTATTGACAGGGTGCGGTGAATGGGATTTACTCTCCCAGTGGCAGAGCTATTAAAGCTTGCGAGACTGCAGAGTGTTTCCTAGCATCCTGTTCCTCCCCATGTGACCATGTGATGTCACATGGGGAGTAAACCTTGGCAATTGTACTGCATCCTAGAGTGGCGATCAGCTGCAGCATGACTGAAAGGCACACATATACCCAGAATGGGTAAAAGGTGAAGTCGGCTAGGAGTGGCGGCGCTCGGTTGCCACAGTAATGTTGAATCACGCATGCACAAGATTATAACGAAGGGAAACATGAAAGGGCGGAAATTATATTCTAAACCGACTCAGAAAACAGTACTGAAGATGGCGCCGCCTTATCCTGAAAGACAACATTTTTCAAAGTTTGAAAAAAAAGTAAGTAATAGGCGATTGTGGATGGATTAGACTATGTAATGCTTGCACCATAGGGACGGCAGAGTTTACTTCCGCTTTAAAGCCAAGATTTTATCCATAATAGTACTGGAGGCCAAATTCTGATCCAGACCAGACTGGAGAGCTTCCTGAGATGGAATTTCAGTGTCCTGCACCAAGAGAAATATGTTTTTTTTTTCAAGTGAGATTGTAGACTTTGTGAGAAGTTGAGTTCCTAGCTTTCAAGAGCTTAGAGATAGCCAAATCTAATAGGCCCCTTTCCCTATGGATCTGGCCCTAACGGAGTAATTGTTAAAGCTAACAACTGAGAAGCAGAGTAGTAAGCCAGCCTTTGAGAGAGAGGATGATCCTCTAGCCCTGCTCTCTCAGCTCACCAGCATGCCGCCCGCAGCCGCCGCCTACCGCCAGGATACACCGGGATACGGACGTAAGTGCAGGAGCTCAAGCTCCATCCAGGGCTGCACAGTTCCCCCCCCACGGTTCACCCCCCCAGCCAGAGTTGCGGCTTCTGCTCCCCATAGACCCCGGGCCTCCCCCCAGCCCAGTTCCCCCATCTCACCAGCCACTGCCGAGGCCTGCACCAGCCGCCTTTCAGCATCTCCTTAACCTGCAGCCGCCGGCAGGAAAGTCCGCCGCTGCGGCCTAGCTCCGCAAAAAATCCTCCTCCAGCATCCGGATTACCCAGCGATCCACCAGGATCGCCCTCACTGCCCCCGCTCTCTGAGCTCCCCCCAGCCAGTAGCGGGCCGCCGAAGCAGCACCAGCAGCTGCCTGGCCCGTCAGGATAGACCGCGGCTTCGGCCTAGCCCCGGCGGCCATCTTGGTCCACCCAGCCTTGGCTCTAAACACCTTCTCCCGGCCCCCCTGGAACATACTCACCCGGTATTACTACCGGATTGCACCCCCTCACTGGTAGATTGCCTGTGCCCCCCACTGTGTCACTTTGAAGCGGCAGCCGGAAGGACGGAACTGAGATCTGGCCTGGTAAGCAGTGGCCATCTTGGTATACCCAGGAAGTTCTCCTCCAACACTGACACTTAAAAAAAAATGTTTTATTTTTTCCTACTTCTACTGACATTCCCACCCCCCAACATAACCGGGCTGCCCCAACCTGCAACACCAGTCACCACTATTCTTCAAAACTCTTCTAAACTTTTTTTTTCTACTCGTTACGGATATCTCCCCCCCGACGTACCCAGGCTACCCCGACCTACAGCACCGACCACCGCTACTCCGCTATCTCCCCAGATCCATACACACGGTCAAGCGTAATGGACATATGTGACAGGAGCGCTAGCCTCACTGCTTCACAAAGCAATCCACACACATGGTCAAGCGTAATGGACGTGTGTGGCAGGAGCTTTGGTCTCACCGCTTCACAGAGCAATCCACACACATGGTCTAGCGAAAAAGGACGTGTGTGACAGGAGCGCTGACCTCACCGCTTCACAGAGCAATCCACACACACGGTCAAGCATAACGGACGTGTGTGACAGGAGCTCTGGCCATCAGGCCATCTAGGACTCATTTTTGGACTCCTGCGTTTTCTCTCCCCCAGCAAACGCGAACCTGATGACCTGTGGCTTCCCTTGGACCCCACTCTCCCCTATCTCAGGTCCCCCAGCTCACCATCGCACTGCCCGCAGCCGCCGACTACCGCCTGCCGCCATCCGGGCACCCGCCTCTAGACCTCTAGACCTGCAGGACAGACCGCGGCTGCGGCCTAGCTCCAGCCAACCCATTATCCTCTCCCCAATTCTCTTTCCAGCTGGCCCACGTGCGCCGACCTGGTAAGTACATTGGGGCACCTCCAACCAGTAGGAAGTTGATCCAGGGTTCATCCGATCGCCTGCATCCTAACCGAGCATATAATAGAACAACGATGAGGAGGCCTAGCATTGATCTTCAAATCTCACCTCTCTATCATTAAACCGACGCCGCAGAACTCATTGCCTTTCATGGAGACACTCACTCTGCATCTTCAAACAACACCTCAAGACATCATTCACATACTGCTATGCTACAGACCACCAGGACCAAAGACAAATTTCCTCACACCCTTCACCAAATTCATCTCGACATACACCTTGAAAACCAAAAACTTTCTATTACTCTGGGACTTCAACCTCTGGGCTAACTCCACTCAGGACCCCATCGCCACCTCCTGCATCGACCAACTGGAAGAACTAGGTCTGCAGCAACTGGTAAATGCCCCCACGCATGGGTCGGGTCACATTCTTGACCTCATCTTCAAACAAAATATGGACCTCAACACACTGGACAACATGCCGTTACCATGGACGGACCACCACGCTATCAAATTTAAAATCACCACCAACACCATCTCCCAAAAGCCGAAACACTCAATAACAACACACTGGACAAGATCTCAGAAGAAACTACACTCTGAACTCTTAAAAACGACACTATCAAAAAAAATAGGAACACTAAATCAAAACCACTCAACGGAACAAACACTCAATTCCCTAAACAAAGCATTACTACAAACAGCAGACACAGTTGCTCCGAGACGCAGAGCAATCATCCGCAGAAACAATTCGGGCTGGTTTAATGACACTCTTATTCTACTAAAGCAAGAACGCAGAAGAGCTGAAGGAGCCTGGAGAAGAAACCCAACTGAGGAAAACCTCACAAACTACAAAGCACTCACAAATAAATACCACAAAGCGGTCTTCAAAGCAAAAAAAGAACATTTCTCAAACACCATCTCAAAAGCCCTAAACAGACCTCACAAACTTTTCAAACTAGTCGCTCAAACTATGAACCCCACCTGTTTAGAGCCCCCAGCAAACGAAACTCAAGAATTCTGCAATGAACTATCGGACTTTTTTAACGACAAAATCGAAAACATTTGAGAAATAATTTAACAGAAAAAAACAACCAACCTCACTCAGCCTAAACAAGAAGAGGAAATCAATATACAATCGATTAAATTTTCGCTGGTCCCGATCACCATCGACACCACCAAAAACATCATCAGAGGTCTCCGAGACAGCACATCACCATAATTTCTACAAAACTCCTGAAAGAATGTACCGACATCTTGGCACCCACCATAACTCATCTCCTAAATAAATCGTTCAAAGAAGGCATTGTTTCGATCTCCCTCAAGCAAGGCATAGTCAAACCCCTCCTAAAGAAGCCCAACCTTGACCCAAAAGACCCAAACCACTGCAGACCGGTAGGGATGAGCTTCGTGTTCGAGTCGAACATACGTTCGACTCGAACATCGGCTGTTCGATCGTTCGACGAAGATCGAACGATTTGGGCCGTTCGCGCCAAATTCGAGTGACGCGAACGGCCCACAATGCACTACGCCATCGCAGTGTCATCCAGGCGCTGTGATTGGCCAAGCATGCACTGTGACCCCGCATGCTTGGCCAATCACAGCGCCGGCAGCGAGGAGAGCAATGATTGGCCACAGGCAGGATGCCTGTGGCCAATTATTGCTGAGGGTGTTTAGTACACGCCCCACACTATAAAAGGCCGCCAGCACGGCGGCCTAGTGTAGTGTGTTCCGGAGCAGGGATAGAGCAGCATAGGCAGGGACAGTGACTGTTATTTCTTTCTTGCTTAACCTGGATTCCTTTAGTTTAGGGAAAGAGAAGGATAGGTAGGGAGAGTGTCAGTGTGTTTTGTGCTTGTGCTATAGTGTGCTTAAAAAAAACATTTATTCTAGGGACAGAAAACTGTAGGTAGGGACAGTGTCAGTTTCTTTCACTCTGCAAGTCCTTGTTTCCAGGGACCTGGAAGGACAGTGAGTGAATTGTCCTTGTGCTATATTGTGCTTAAAAAAACATTTATTCTAGGGACAGAAAACTGTAGGTAGGGAGAGTGTCAGTTTCTTTCACTCTGCAAGTCCTTGTTTCCAGGGACCTGGAAGGACAGTGACTGAATTGTCCTTGTGCTATATTGTGATTAAAAAAAACATTTATTCTAGGGACAGAAAACTGTAGGTAGGGAGAGTGTCAGTTTATTTCACTCTGCAAGTCCTTGTTTCCAGGGACCTGGAAGGACAGTGACTGAATTGTCCTTGTGCTATATTGTGATTAAAAAAAACATTTATTCTAGGGACAGAAAACTGTAGGTAGGGAGAGTGTCAGTTTATTTCACTCTGCAAGTCCTTGTTTCCAGGGACCTGGAAGGACAGTGACTGAATTGTCCTTGTGCTATATTGTGATTAAAAAAAACATTTATTCTAGGGACAGAAAACTGTAGGTAGGGAGAGTGTCAGTTTATTTCACTCTGCAAGTCCTTGTTTCCAGGGACCTGGAAGGACAGTGACTGAATTGTCCTTGTGCTATATTGTGATTAAAAAAAACATTTATTCTAGGGACAGAAAACTGTAGGTAGGGAGAGTGTCAGTTTATTTCACTCTGCAAGTCCTTGTTTCCAGGGACCTGGAAGGACAGTGAGTGAATTGTCCTTGTGTTATATTGTGATTAAAAAAAACATTTTTTCTAGGGACAGAAAACTGTAGGTAGGGAGAGTGTTTTTTTTTCTTTCACTCTGCAAGTCCTTGTTTCCAGGGACCTGTAAGGACAGTGAGTGAATTGTCCTTGTGCTATATTGTGCTTAAAAAAAACATTTATTCTAGGGACAGAAAACTGTAGGTAGGGAGAGTGTCAGTTTATTTCACTCTGCAAGTCCTTGTTTCCAGGGACCTGGAAGGACAGTGAGTGAATTGTCCTTGTGTTATATTGTGATTAAAAAAAACATTTTTTCTAGGGACAGAAAACTGTAGGTAGGGAGAGTGTCAGTTTATTTCACTCTGCAAGTCCTTGTTTCCAGGGACCTGGAAGGACAGTGAGTGAATTGTCCTTGTGCTATATTGTGATTAAAAAAAACATTTATTCTAGGGACAGAAAACTGTAGGTAGGGAGAGTGTCAGTTTATTTCACTCTGCAAGTCCTTGTTTCCAGGGACCTGGAAGGACAGTGACTGAATTGTCCTTGTGCTATATTGTGATTAAAAAAAACATTTATTTTAGGGACAGAAAACTGTAGGTAGGGAGAGTGTCAGTTTATTTCACTCTGCAAGTCCTTGTTTCCAGGGACCTGGAAGGACAGTGACTGAATTGTCCTTGTGCTATATTGTGATTAAAAAAAACATTTATTCTAGGGACAGAAAACTGTAGGTAGGGAGAGTGTCAGTTTATTTCACTCTGCAAGTCCTTGTTTCCAGGGACCTGGAAGGACAGTGACTGAATTGTCCTTGTGCTATATTGTGATTAAAAAAAACATTTATTCTAGGGACAGAAAACTGTAGGTAGGGAGAGTGTCAGTTTATTTCACTCTGCAAGTCCTTGTTTCCAGGGACCTGGAAGGACAGTGACTGAATTGTCCTTGTGCTATATTGTGATTAAAAAAAACATTTATTCTAGGGACAGAAAACTGTAGGTAGGGAGAGTGTCAGTTTATTTCACTCTGCAAGTCCTTGTTTCCAGGGACCTGGAAGGACAGTGACTGAATTGTCCTTGTGCTATATTGTGATTAAAAAAAACATTTATTCTAGGGACAGAAAACTGTAGGTAGGGAGAGTGTCAGTTTATTTCACTCTGCAAGTCCTTGTTTCCAGGGACCTGGAAGGACAGTGACTGAATTGTCCTTGTGCTATATTGTGATTAAAAAAAACATTTATTCTAGGGACAGAAAACTGTAGGTAGGGAGAGTGTCAGTTTATTTCACTCTGCAAGTCCTTGTTTCCAGGGACCTGGAAGGACAGTGACTGAATTGTCCTTGTGCTATATTGTGATTAAAAAAAACATTTATTCTAGGGACAGAAAACTGTAGGTAGGGAGAGTGTCAGTTTATTTCACTCTGCAAGTCCTTGTTTCCAGGGACCTGGAAGGACAGTGAGTGAATTGTCCTTGTGTTATATTGTGATTAAAAAAAACATTTTTTCTAGGGACAGAAAACTGTAGGTAGGG
This sequence comes from Rana muscosa, assembly GCA_029206835.1. Classification (NCBI taxonomy): domain Eukaryota; kingdom Metazoa; phylum Chordata; class Amphibia; order Anura; family Ranidae; genus Rana; species Rana muscosa. The sequence goes on along the minus strand of CM055120.1, from coordinate 113,245,913 downwards.
AGAGTGTTTTTTTTCTTTCACTCTGCAAGTCCTTGTTTCCAGGGACCTGTAAGGACAGTGAGTGAATTGTCCTTGTGCTATATTGTGCTTAAAAAAAACATTTATTCTAGGGACAGAAAACTGTAGGTAGGGAGAGTGTCAGTTTATTTCACTCTGCAAGTCCTTGTTTCCAGGGACCTGGAAGGACAGTGAGTGAATTGTCCTTGTGTTATATTGTGATTAAAAAAAACATTTTTTCTAGGGACAGAAAACTGTAGGTAGGGAGAGTTTTTTTTCTTTCACTCTGCAAGTCCTTGTTTCCAGGGACCTGTAAGGACAGTGAGTGAATTGTCCTTGTGCTATATTGTGCTTAAAAAAAACATTTATTCTAGGGACAGAAAACTGTAGGTAGGGAGAGTGTCAGTTTATTTCACTCTGCAAGTCCTTGTTTCCAGGGACCTGGAAGGACAGTGACTGAATTGTCCTTGTGCTATATTGTGATTAAAAAAAACATTTATTTTAGGGACAGAAAACTGTAGGTAGGGAGAGTGTCAGTTTATTTCACTCTGCAAGTCCTTGTTTCCAGGGACCTGGAAGGACAGTGACTGAATTGTCCTTGTGCTATATTGTGATTAAAAAAAACATTTATTCTAGGGACAGAAAACTGTAGGTAGGGAGAGTGTCAGTTTATTTCACTCTGCAAGTCCTTGTTTCCAGGGACCTGGAAGGACAGTGACTGAATTGTCCTTGTGCTATATTGTGATTAAAAAAAACATTTATTCTAGGGACAGAAAACTGTAGGTAGGGAGAGTGTCAGTTTATTTCACTCTGCAAGTCCTTGTTTCCAGGGACCTGGAAGGACAGTGACTGAATTGTCCTTGTGCTATATTGTGATTAAAAAAAACATTTATTCTAGGGACAGAAAACTGTAGGTAGGGAGAGTGTCAGTTTATTTCACTCTGCAAGTCCTTGTTTCCAGGGACCTGGAAGGACAGTGACTGAATTGTCCTTGTGCTATATTGTGATTAAAAAAAACATTTATTCTAGGGACAGAAAACTGTAGGTAGGGAGAGTGTCAGTTTATTTCACTCTGCAAGTCCTTGTTTCCAGGGACCTGGAAGGACAGTGACTGAATTGTCCTTGTGCTATATTGTGATTAAAAAAAACATTTATTCTAGGGACAGAAAACTGTAGGTAGGGAGAGTGTCAGTTTATTTCACTCTGCAAGTCCTTGTTTCCAGGGACCTGGAAGGACAGTGACTGAATTGTCCTTGTGCTATATTGTGATTAAAAAAAACATTTATTCTAGGGACAGAAAACTGTAGGTAGGGAGAGTGTCAGTTTATTTCACTCTGCAAGTCCTTGTTTCCAGGGACCTGGAAGGACAGTGAGTGAATTGTCCTTGTGTTATATTGTGATTAAAAAAAACATTTTTTCTAGGGACAGAAAACTGTAGGTAGGGAGAGTGTTTTTTTTCTTTCACTCTGCAAGTCCTTGTTTCCAGGGACCTGTAAGGACAGTGAGTGAATTGTCCTTGTGCTATATTGTGCTTAAAAAAAACATTTATTCTAGGGACAGAAAACTGTAGGTAGGGAGAGTGTCAGTTTATTTCACTCTGCAAGTCCTTGTTTCCAGGGACCTGGAAGGACAGTGAGTGAATTGTCCTTGTGTTATATTGTGATTAAAAAAAACATTTTTTCTAGGGACAGAAAACTGTAGGTAGGGAGAGTGTTTTTTTCTTTCACTCTGCAAGTCCTTGTTTCCAGGGACCTGTAAGGACAGTGAGTGAATTGTCCTTGTGCTATATTGTGCTTAAAAAAAACATTTATTCTAGGGACAGAAAACTGTAGGTAGGGAGAGTGTCAGTTTATTTCACTCTGCAAGTCCTTGTTTCCAGGGACCTGGAAGGACAGTGACTGAATTGTCCTTGTGCTATATTGTGATTAAAAAAAACATTTATTCTAGGGACAGAAAACTGTAGGTAGGGAGAGTGTCAGTTTATTTCACTCTGCAAGTCCTTGTTTCCAGGGACCTGGAAGGACAGTGAGTGAATTGTCCTTGTGTTATATTGTGATTAAAAAAAACATTTTTTCTAGGGACAGAAAACTGTAGGTAGGGAGAGTGTTTTTTTTCTTTCACTCTGCAAGTCCTTGTTTCCAGGGACCTGTAAGGACAGTGAGTGAATTGTCCTTGTGCTATATTGTGCTTAAAAAAAACATTTATTCTAGGGACAGAAAACTGTAGGTAGGGAGAGTGTCAGTTTATTTCACTCTGCAAGTCCTTGTTTCCAGGGACCTGGAAGGACAGTGAGTGAATTGTCCTTGTGTTATATTGTGATTAAAAAAAACATTTTTTCTAGGGACAGAAAACTGTAGGTAGGGAGAGTGTTTTTTTTCTTTCACTCTGCAAGTCCTTGTTTCCAGGGACCTGTAAGGACAGTGAGTGAATTGTCCTTGTGCTATATTGTGCTTAAAAAAAACATTTATTCTAGGGACAGAAAACTGTAGGTAGGGAGAGTGTCAGTTTATTTCACTCTGCAAGTCCTTGTTTCCAGGGACCTGGAAGGACAGTGAGTGAATTGTCCTTGTGTTATATTGTGATTAAAAAAAACATTTTTTCTAGGGACAGAAAACTGTAGGTAGGGAGAGTGTTTTTTTTCTTTCACTCTGCAAGTCCTTGTTTCCAGGGACCTGTAAGGACAGTGAGTGAATTGTCCTTGTGCTATATTGTGCTTAAAAAAAACATTTATTCTAGGGACAGAAAACTGTAGGTAGGGAGAGTGTCAGTTTATTTCACTCTGCAAGTCCTTGTTTCCAGGGACCTGGAAGGACAGTGACTGAATTGTCCTTGTGCTATATTGTGATTAAAAAAAACATTTATTCTAGGGACAGAAAACTGTAGGTAGGGAGAGTGTCAGTTTATTTCACTCTGCAAGTCCTTGTTTCAAGGGACAGAGAAGGACACCTGAAGGTAGCCCTTATTGCTTTTTTCCCATCTCCCTGCAGGCCATCTATTAGAATGTCTGGAAGGCAAACAAGGAGAGGCAGACAGTCAGGAGGCAATAAAAGAGGGCAAGCAGGCTCTGTGTCTGGGGGCAACAGTGCTGGTCGTGGACGCGGTGCATTGTCATCAGCACATGGCCATGGGACACGCTTGTCCTTCTTTTCGGCAGCTGGACATGTTGAGCCACATCATGCCGAAGACTTGGTAGAGTGGATGACCAAGCCCTCCTCCTCCTCCTCATCCTCTCTCACCCAGGCTCAGGGTACTGGAAAAGCAGCTGCCAAAGCGTCGTCTTCCCTGGTATCAATGTCAGACAAATCATCAGTCACTCCTTCCCTAGACCCACCATGTCCTCCTCCTGAGGAGTCCCCCGAACTGTTTCAGCACAGTGTTGGGTACATGCTCCAGGAGGATGCCCAGCGTTTCGAAGGGTCTGATGATGAAACCCAGCTAGAGGAAGGCAGTAGCGTGAGAGCAGACAGAGGGGATGCTCAAGAAGGACACCAATCTGGCAGTCATGTTCCAGCAGCTGCAGCATACTGCCAGATTGGCTCCAGTGATGAGGAGGGAGGGGATGATGAGGTCACTGACTCCACGTGGGTGCCTAATAGGAGAGAGGAGGAGGAGGAGGATGAGGAGGAGGCACATCTCCAATGAGGCAGGATGCCCTTTGGTGGCCAGCGTAAGGGCAGTACACCGACGGAATCACACCGCAGAGCTCCGCCTGTGCAGGGCGCTGCCTCTGCCCGTCATTCAAAAAGTTCTTTGGTGTGGGCCTTTTTTGAGGCTAGTGCATCAGATCGCACAGCTGCTGTTTGCAACATATGTCTCAAGCGTATATCGCGTGGCCAAAACATCAGCCGCTTGGGTACCACATGCCTGACCAGACATATGTTGACCTGCCATGCAGCTCGTTGGCAAGCCTACCTCAAAGACCCACACCAAAGAACAAAGCGGACCTCTCCTTGCACCGCATCAGCTGGGATCTCCAACCCCACTATAACTTCAGTCCTCTCTGAAACATGCACTGAGAGGAATGAAGGTGTAGAATTAGGTGTGTCACAGCCAAGTACTTGCGCCCACTCTGCTAGCAGTACACCGACGTCCGATTCTAGCAGGCAAATTTCCCTGCCCCAGCTGCTGGACCGTCGAAAGAAGTTCACTCCCAGCCATCCACATGCCCAGCGGTTGAATGCTAGCTTGGCTAAATTGCTAGCGCTTCAACTGCTGCCTTTTCAGTTGGTAGACTCGGCCCCCTTCCGTGAGTTTGTGCAATGTGCAGTTCCTCAGTGGCAGGTTCCCAAACGCCACTTTTTCTCACGGAAGGCTATTCCGGCTCTCTACCGGCATGTGGAAGGCAATGTCTTGGCCTCGCTGGACAGGGCGGTCAGCGGTAAGGTGCATATTACCGCTGACTCATGGTCCAGCAGGCATGGACAGGGACGTTACCTTTCTTTCACGGCCCATTGGGTCACTCTTTTGGCAGCTGGGAAGGATTCAGGACAAGGTGCAGTAGTGTTGGAGGTTGTCCCACCGCCACGCCTCCAAAATGCTACTACTGGTTGTGACACACCTCTCTCCTCCACCCCCTCCTCTTCTTCTTCCTCCATGGCCTCTTCCTGTGGTTTGTCCTATGAACCAGCGGTGCTCCGTAGCCGTTCACGGGGCTACGCAAGTACGCAGGCAAAAAGATGCCATGCCGTGCTTGCGCTGGTGTGTTTGGGGGACAGAAGCCACACTGGGGCAGAGGTCCTGTCTGCTCTGCAGGGCCAGGCCGAGAGGTGGTTGACGCCACGCCAGCTTAAGCCAGGAATGGTGGTTTGCGACAATGGCACCAACCTCCTCTCCGCCCTCCGACAGGGACAACTGACCCATGTGCCCTGTGTGGCTCACGTCCTTAACCTGGTGGTGCAGCGCTTCTTGGGCAGGTACCCGGGCTTACAGGATGTCCTGAGGCAGGCCAGGAAAGTCTGTGTGCATTTCCGCAGATCTTATAATGCCAGTGCTCGCCTGGCTGAGCTGCAAAAGGAGTTGAACCTGCCCAAGAACCGCCTTATATGTGACATGCCCACCAGGTGGAACTCAACGTTGGCCATGCTGCAGCGGCTGCACACGCAGCAGAGGGCCATCAATGAGTACCTGTGCGACTACGGCACCAGGACAGGGTCAGGGGAGCTTGGTTTTTTTTCTCCACGCCAGTGGGGCATGATCAGGGATGCATGCACTGTCCTGGCACCATTTGAGGAGGCCACGAGGATGGTGAGCAGTGACAGTGCATGCATCAGTGACACTGTACCTCTTGTCCACCTGTTGGAGCACACGCTGCGTGGAATAATGGACAGGGCACTTGAGGCAGAACAGAGGCAGGAAGAGGAGGACTTCCTTGCCTCTCAAGGCCCCCTTTACCCAGACAGTGTTCCTTCTGTCCCACCCATCGCACAGGAAGAGGAGGAGGAGGAGGAGGAGGAGGAGGAGGAGGATTGTGTCAGCATGGAGGTGGAGGCTGGCACTCAGCATCATCAGCAGCAGTCTTTTAGGGATGATTTACAGTCCCAAGAAACCAGTGGACTTGTACGTGGCTGGGAGGAGGTGGCTGCGGATCATGTCGTCCTTAGTGACCCAGAGGACTCCGGAGCGAATGCCTCAGCAAACCTACGCTGCATGGCCTCCCTGATCCTGCAAAGTCTGCGGAAGGATCCTCGTATTCTTCGGATCAAGGAGAGGGACCATTACTGGCTGGCCACTCTCCTTGATCCACGGTACAAGGGTAAGGTTGCGGACCTTATGTTACCGTCGCAGAGGGAGCAGAGGATGAGACAACTCCGGGAGGCCTTGCAGAAAGGTCTGTGCAACGCGTTCCCAGAGACTGGGAGGTTGCAAACTCCTGGTCCTGGACAACGAGTTGCTGAGGCTTCGGCCAGTCAAAGAAGGAGCGGTGGGGAAGGTGGCCGTCTGACCGATGCGTTCAGACAATTCTTTAGTCCGCAGCCCCAAAGTATGATCGGTTCCAGCAACCATCGCCAGCGTCTGATAAACATGGTGCAGGAATATCTAGGGGCAAGGTCAGACTTGGACACCTTCCCCACCGAAAATCCTCTGGCTTACTGGGTCTTGAGGATGGATCACTGGCCAGAGCTTGCACAGTATGCAATTGAGCTACTGGCCTGTCCTGCATCCAGCGTTCTTTCGGAACGCACATTCAGTGCTGCTGGAGGATTTGTCACGGATCACAGGGTGCGCCTGTCCACCGACTCGGTTGATCGACTGACTTTCATCAAGATGAACCAGTCTTGGATCACCACCAGCTACCACACACCTGATGCTGATATAACAGACTAATTGATTTTAACATGTCACATCCCTTCAAGACTGATGCTGATGCTGAGTGCCTGTGCTGTTATGTTGACTGGCTATCCTCCTCCTCCGAGTCCTCAATGATACGATTGATGATGATAGCTTGTAAGATCATTTTTGTTTATGGGTGCCGCCACCAGTGCCTAACGCCCAATTTTTCAGCCCCTGTTTAACAGGGGCGTGTAATTACAATTTTTGAAGCAATACTTTGCAACAGGGCTCATTGCTGTGCTCCAAGTACAGTATCTGTGAGGAGTTGCAGTGTTGTGCCACCAGTGCCTAACGCCCAATTTTTCAGCCCCTGTTTAACAGGGGCGTGTAATTACAATTTTTGAAGCAATACTTTGCAACAGGGCTCATTGCTGTGCTCCAAGTACAGTATCTGTGAGGAGTTGCAGTGTTGTGCCACCAGTGCCTAAGGCCCAATTTTTCAGCCCCTGTTTAACAGGGGCGTGTCATTACAATTTTTGAAGCAATACTTTGCAACAGGGCTCATTGGTGTGCTCCAAGTACAGTATCTGTGAGGAGTTGCAGTGTTGTGCCACCAGTGCCTAAGGCCCAATTTTTCAGCCCCTGTTTAACAGGGGCGTGTCATTACAATTTTTGAAGCAATACTTTGCAACAGGGCTCATTGCTGTGCTCCAAGTACAGTTGCTGTGAGGGGTTGCAGTGTTGTGCCACCAGTGCCTAAGGCCCAATTTTTCAGCCCCTGTTCAACAGGGGCATGTAATTACAATTCTTGATCTAATAATTCACAGCAGGGCCCATTGCTGCACCCACCAAGAGTAACTGTCAGGGCTTACAGTGTTGTGGCACCAGCACCACCATCAAAGGCCCAATTTTTACTACCACTGTTCAACAATTATATGTAATTAAAATTCCTGATATAATAGTTGACAGCAGGGCGTTCCAGCACCAACCAAGAGTAACTGTGAGTGCTTACAGTGTTGTGCCAACACCAACAACTAAGGGGCCTATTTCTGCAGAGTATATACGGCAGGTCCCTACTTTCAAACATCCAACTTACAAACGACTCCTACTTGCAAACGCAAGAAGACAACAGGAAGTGAGAGGAAATCTACCACTAGGAAGGAAAATTCTCTCCTGTAAGAATAAATATGGGAGAAAGGTGTCTCCTCTGTACTGATGCTTTATCAGCAATCCTTGTTTCAAGAAAAACACCACATTTCAAAAACAGTTGTCATTGGGACGGAAAGTGAGGTGAAATGTTCTGAACAGGGGCACAGACAGCAAAACAAATGTTACAGGGGTGATAACCCTTACCTATGTTTTCCAAAAAGTTTAAAAATAGATTTTTGGTCTGGAGCTACACTTCAACAATGTACCTGTTCAAAATTACAAACAGACTCTACATAAGAACAAACCTACAGTCCCTGTCTTGTATGCACCGCCTGTATAGGGCTGTTCAGAGTATATAGGGCCTTTTTTATTTTATGTGCGGGGTTCCCCTTAATATCCATACAAGACCCAAAGGGGCTGGTAATGGGCTGGGGTAGGGGGGGGGGTCATGGGGTAGCTATGCCATTTTTCTTAAAGAATTTCATCCATATTACCGGGACCAGACATTACATTAAAGCCGCAAGCAGTTTTAAATGGCTTTTTTTTCCTTTAGAAGTGTCATTTTGTGCAGGGACAGTTCTAAACACGGGAAACACGTGGCACTTCACAGGCATACTTTAGACACCCCCCAGGTACGATATTTAAAGGAATATTTGACTTTTTTTTTTTCACTTTATGCATCATTAAAATGACTGCTCCCGAAAAACGACCGTTTTTAAAACTTCTTTTTGCATTGATACATGTCCCCTGGTGCAGAACCCGGGTTCCCAAACCCTTTTTAGGACAATAACATGCATAATAGTTGTTATTATTAGCACTTTAGAATTCGAACGTTCGCATCCATTGTATTTAATAGGGTTCTAATGTTCGTTCGAACTTTCGGTCCGTTCGCGGGTTCTGGTGCGAACCGAACCCGGGGGTGTTCGGCTCATCACTACAGACCGGTAACAAGTCTCAACACCATCTCAAAGATCATGGAGAAAGCAGTAGTACAACAGCTACAACTCCATTTGGACACTCACAAACTCTTGGATCCACTACAATCAGGCTTCCACCCAGGCCATGGCACAGAAACAGTTTAAAAATAAATTTAAAAAGAAAATTCTCCTTCTTGTTAAAAAAAAAAAAAGAAGAAAATTCTCAGTTTAGGCCGATATGTATCTTCTACATATTTGTCATAATAAAAATCGCAATACGCGTATATTGATTGGTTTGCACAAAATTTATAGCGTCTACAAAATAGGGGATATGTCTATGGCCTTTTTTTTTTTTCTTTTTCTTTCCTAGTAATAGCGGCGATCTGTGATTTTTATCGGGACTGCAACATTATGGCAGACACATCAGACACTTTTGACACATTTTTGGGACCATTGGCATTTATACAGTGATCAGTAGGGATGAGCTTCGTGTTCGAGTCGAACATACGTTCGACTCGAACATCGGCTGTTCGATCGTTCGACGAAGATCGAACGATTTGGGCCGTTCGCGCCAAATTCGAGTGACGCGAACGGCCCACAATGCACTACGCCGTCGCAGTGTCATCCAGGCGCTGTGATTGGCCAAGCGTGCACTGTGACCCCGCATGCTTGGCCAATCACAGCGCCGGCAGCGAGGAGAGCAATGATTGGCCACAGGCAGGATGCCTGTGGCCAATTATTGCTGAGGGTGTTTAGTACACGCCCCACACTATAAAAGGCCGCCAGCACGGCGGCCTAGTGTAGTGTGTTCCGGAGCAGGGAAAGACAAGCATAGGCAGGGACAGTGACATTTATTTCTTTCTTGCTTAACCTGGATTCCTTTAGTTTAGGGAAAGAGAAGGATAGGTAGAGAGTGTCAGTGTGTTTTACTGTGCGAGTCCTTGTTTCTAGGGACAAAGAAGGAAAGTGAGGGGATTTCTCCTTGTGCTATAGTGTGCTTTAAAAAAACATTTTTTCTAGGGACAGAAAACTCTAGGTAGGGAGAGTGTCAGTTTCTTTCACTGTGCCAGTCCTTGTTTCTAGGGACAAAGAAGGAAAGTGAGGGGAATTCTCCTTGTGCTATAGTGTGCTTTAAAAAAACATTTTTTTCTAGGGACAGAAAACTCTAGGTAGGGAGAGTGTCAGTTTCTTTCATTGTGCCAGTCCTTGTTTCTAGGGACAAAGAAGGAAAGTGAGGGGAATTCTCCTTGTGCTATAGTGTGCTTTAAAAAAACATTTTTTCTAGGGACAGAAAACTCTAGGTAGGGAGAGTGTCAGTTTCTTTCACTGTGCCAGTCCTTGTTTCTAGGGACAAAGAAGGAAAGTGAGGGGAATTCTCCTTGTGCTATAGTGTGCTTTAAAAAAACATTTTTTCTAGGGACAGAAAACTCTAGGTAGGGAGAGTGTCAGTTTCTTTCACTGTGCCAGTCCTTGTTTCTAGGGACAAAGAAGGAAAGTGAGGGGAATTCTCCTTGTGCTATAGTGTGCTTTAAAAAAACATTTTTTCTAGGGACAGAAAACTCTAGGTAGGGAGAGTGTCAGTTTCTTTCACTGTGCCAGTCCTTGTTTCTAGGGACAAAGAAGGAAAGTGAGGGGAATTCTCCTTGTGCTATAGTGTGCTTTAAAAAAACATTTTTTCTAGGGACAGAAAACTCTAGGTAGGGAGAGTGTCAGTTTCTTTCACTGTGCCAGTCCTTGTTTCTAGGGACAAAGAAGGAAAGTGAGGGGAATTCTCCTTGTGCTATAGTGTGCTTTAAAAAAACATTTTTTCTAGGGACAGAAAACTCTAGGTAGGGAGAGTGTCAGTTTCTTTCAATGTGCCAGTCCTTGTTTCTAGGGACAAAGAAGGAAAGTGAGGGGAATTCTCCTTGTGCTATAGTGTGCTTTAAAAAAACATTTTTTCTAGGGACAGAAAACTCTAGGTAGGGAGAGTGTCAGTTTCTTTCACTGTGCCAGTCCTTGTTTCTAGGGACAAAGAAGGAAAGTGAGGGGAATTCTCCTTGTGCTATAGTGTGCTTTAAAAAAAACATTTTTTTCTAGGGACAGAAAACTCTAGGTAGGGAGAGTGTCAGTTTCTTTCACTGTGCCAGTCCTTGTTTCTAGGGACAAAGAAGGAAAGTGAGGGGAATTCTCCTTGTGCTATAGTGTGCTTTAAAAAAACATTTTTTCTAGGGACAGAAAACTCTAGGTAGGGAGAGTGTCAGTTTCTTTCACTGTGCCAGTCCTTGTTTCTAGGGACAAAGAAGGAAAGTGAGGAAAATTCTCCTTGTGCTATAGTGTGCTAAAGCATTCCTCATCAACCATCTTTGAAATCCTTGTTTTTTGGACAGTCAGGGAAATTGTCGTTGTGCTATTCTGTGCAAAAGCAATAATCCTCAACCATATTTAGAAATCCTTAAGTAAAGGGACAGAGAAGGACACCTGAAGGTAGCCCTTATTGCTTTTTTCCCATCTCCCTGCAGGCCATCTATTAGAATGTCTGGAAGGCAAACAAGGAGAGGCAGACAGTCAGGAGGCAATAAAAAAGGGCAAGCAGGCTCTGTGTCTGGGGGCAACAGTGCTGGTCGTGGACGCGGTGCATTGTCATCAGCACATGGCCATGGGACACGCTTGTCCTTCTTTTCGGCAGCTGGACATGTTGAGCCACATCATGCCGAAGACTTGGTAGAGTAGATGACCAAGCCCTCCTCCTCCTCCTCATCCTCTCTCACCCAGGCTCAGGGTACTGGCAAAGCAGCTGCCAAAGCATCCTCTTCCCTGGTATCAATGTCAGACTCATCATCAGTCACTCCTTCCCTAGACCCACCATGTCCTCCTCCTGAGGAGTCCCCCGAACTGTTTGAGCACAGTGTTGGGTACATGCTCCAGGAGGATGCCCAGCGTTTCGAAGGGTCTGATGATGAAACCCAGCTACAGGAAGGCAGTAGCGTGAGAGCAGACAGAGGGGATGCTCAAGAAGGACACCAATCTGGCAGTCATGTTCCAGCAGCTGCAGCATACTGCCAGATTGGTTCCAGTGATGAGGAGGGAGGGGATGATGAGGTCACTGACTCCACGTGGGTGCCTAATAGGAGAGAGGAGGAGGAGGAGGATGAGGAGGAGGCACATCTCCAACGAGGCAGGATGCCCTTTGGTGGCCAGCGTAAGGGCAGTACACCGACGGAATCACACCGCAGAGCTCCGCCTGTGCAGGGCGCAGCCTCTGCCCGTCATTCAAAAAGTTCCTTGGTGTGGGCCTTTTTTGAGGCTAGTGCATCAGATCGCACAGCTGCTGTTTGCAACATATGTCTCAAGCGTATATCGCGTGGCCAAAACATCAGCCGCTTGGGTACCACATGCCTGACCAGACATATGTTGACCTGCCATGCAGCTCGTTGGCAAGCCTACCTCAAAGACCCACACCAAAGAACAAAGCGGACCTCTCCTTGCACCGCATCAGCTGGGATCTCCAACCCCACTATAACTTCAGTCCTCTCTGAAACATGCACTGAGAGGAATGAAGGTGTAGAATTAGGTGTGTCACAGCCAAGTACTTGCGGCCACTCTGCTAGCAGTACACCGACGTCCGATTCTAGCAGGCAAATTTCCCTGCCCCAGCTGCTGGACCATCGAAAGAAGTTCACTCCCAGCCATCCACATGCCCAGCGGTTGAATGCTAGCTTGGCTAAATTGCTAGCGCTTCAACTGCTGCCTTTTCAGTTGGTAGACTCGGCCCCCTTCCGTGAGTTTGTGCAATGTGCGGTTCCTCAGTGGCAGGTTCCCAAACGCCACTTTTTCTCACGGAAGGCTATTCCGGCTCTCTACCGGCATGTGGAAGGCAATGTCTTGGCCTCGCTGGACAGGGCGGTCAGCGGTAAGGTGCATATTACCGCTGACTCATGGTCCAGCAGGCATGGACAGGGACGTTACCTTTCTTTCACGGCCCATTGGGTCACTCTTTTGGCAGCTGGGAAGGATGCAGGACAAGGTGCAGTAGTGTTGGAGGTTGTTCCACCGCCACGCCTCCAAAATGCTACTACTGGTTGTGACACACCTCTCTCCTCCACCCCCTCCTCTTCTTCTTCCTCCATGGCCTCTTCCTGTGGTTTGTCCTATGAACCAGCGGTGCTCCGTAGCCGTTCACGGGGCTACGCAAGTACGCAGGCAAAAAGATGCCATGCCGTGCTTGCGCTGGTGTGTTTGGGGGACAGAAGCCACACTGGGGCAGAGGTCCTGTCTGCTCTGCAGGGCCAGGCCGAGAGGTGGTTGACGCCACGCCAGCTTAAGCCAGGAATGGTGGTTTGCGACAATGGCACCAACCTCCTCTCCGCCCTCCGACAGGGACAACTGACCCATGTGCCCTGTGTGGCTCACGTCCTTAACCTGGTGGTGCAGCGGTTCTTGGGCAGGTACCCGGGCTTACAGGATGTCCTGAGGCAGGCCAGGAAAGTCTGTGTGCATTTCCGCAGATCTTATAATGCCAGTGCTCGCCTGGCTGAGCTGCAAAAGGAGTTGAACCTGCCCAAGAACCGCCTTATATGTGACATGCCCACCAGGTGGAACTCAACGTTGGCCATGCTGCAGCGGCTGCACACGCAGCAGAGGACCATCAATGAGTACCTGTGCGACTACGGCACCAGGACAGGGTCAGGGGAGCTTGGTTTTTTTTCTCCACGCCAGTGGGGCATGATCAGGGATGCATGCACTGTCCCGGCACCATTTGAGGAGGCCACGAGGATGGTGAGCAGTGACAGTGCATGCATCAGTGACACTGTACCTCTTGTCCACCTGTTGGAGCACACGCTGCGTGGAATAATGGACAGGGCACTTGAGGCAGAACAGAGGCAGGAAGAGGAGGACTTCCTTGCCTCTCAAGGCCCCCTTTACCCAGACAGTGTTCCTTCTGTCCCACCCATCGCACAGGAAGAGGAAGAGGAGGAGGAGGAGGAGGAGGATTGTGTCAGCATGGAGGTGGAGGCTCAGCATCATCAGCAGCAGTCTTTTAGGGATGATTTACAGTCCCAAGAAACCAGTGGACTTGTACGTGGCTGGGAGGAGGTGGCTGCGGATCATGTCGTCCTTAGTGACCCAGAGGACTCCGGAGCGAATGCCTCAGCAAACCTACGCTGCATGGCCTCCCTGATCCTGCAAAGTCTGCGGAAGGATCCTCGTATTCTTCGGATCAAGGAGAGGGACCATTACTGGCTGGCCACTCTCCTTGATCCACGGTACAAGGGTAAGGTTGCGGACCTTATGTTACCTTCGCAGAGGGAGCAGAGGATGAGACAACTCCGGGAGGCCTTGCAGAAAGGTCTGTGCAACGCGTTCCCAGAGACTGGGAGGTTACAAACTCCTGGTCCTGGACAACGAGTTGCTGAGGCTTCGGCCAGTCAAAGAAGGAGCGGTGGGGAAGGTGGCCGTCTGACCGATGCGTTCAGACAATTCTTTAGTCCGCAGCCCCAAAGTATGATCGGTTCCAGCAACCATCGCCAGCGTCTGATAAACATGGTGCAGGAATATCTAGGGGCAAGGTCAGACTTGGACACCTTCCCCACCGAAAATCCTCTGGCTTACTGGGTCTTGAGGATGGATCACTGGCCAGAGCTTGCACAGTATGCAATTGAGCTACTGGCCTGTCCTGCATCCAGCGTTCTTTCGGAACGCACATTCAGTGCTGCTGGAGGATTTGTCACGGATCACAGGGTGCGCCTGTCCACCGACTCGGTTGATCGACTGACTTTCTTTAAGATGAACCAGTCTTGGATCATCACCAGCTACCACACACCTGATGCTGATATAACAGACTAATTGATTTTAACATGTCACATCCCTTCAAGACTGATGCTGATGCTGAGTGCCTGTGCTGTTATGTTGACTGGCTATCCTCCTCCTCCGAGTCCTCAATGATACGATTGATGATGATAGCTTGGAAGATCATTTTTGTTTATGGGTGCCGCCACCAGTGGCTAAGGCCCAATTTTTCAGCCCCTGTTTTACAGGGGCGTGTAATTACAATTTTTTTAGCAATAATTTGCCATAGGGCTCATTGCTGTGCTCCAAGTACAGTATCTGTGAGGGGTTGGAGTGTTGTGGCACCAGTGCCTAAGGCCCAATTTTTCGGCCCCTGTTTAACAGGGGCGTGTCATTACAATTTTTGAAGCAATACTTTGCAACAGGGCTCATTGCTGTGCTCCAAGTACAGTATCTGTGAGGGGTTGTAGTGTTGTGCCACCAGTGCCTAAGGCCCAATTTTTCAGCCCCTGTTCAACAGGGGCATGCAATTACAATTCTTGATCTAATAATTCACAGCAGGGCCCATTGCTGCACCCACCAAGAGTAACTCTGAGGGCTTACAGTGTTGTGGCAACGCCACCACCACCACCACCACCACGAAAGGCCCAATTTTTCAGCCCCTGTTCAAAAGGGGCATGTAATTACAATTCTTGATCTAATAATTCACAGCAGGGCCCATTCCTGCACCCACCAAGAGTAACTCTGAGGGCTTACAGTGTTGTGGCAACACCACCACCACCACCACCACCACGAAAGGCCCAATTTTTCAGCCCCTGTTCAACAGGGGCATGCAATTACAATTCTTGATCTAATAATTCACAGCAGGGCCCATTGCTGCACCCACCAAGAGTAACTGTCAGGGCTTACAGTGTTGTGGCACCAGCACCACCATCAAAGGCCCAATTTTTACTACCACTGTTCAACAATTATATGTAATTAAAATTCCTGATATAATAGTTGACAGCAGGGCGTTCCAGCACCAACCAAGAGTAACTGTGAGTGCTTACAGTGTTGTGCCAACACCAACAACTAAGGGGCCTATTTCTGCAGAGTATATACGGCAGGTCCCTACTTTCAAACATCCAACTTACAAACGACTCCTACTTGCAAACGCAAGAAGACAACAGGAAGTGAGAGGAAATCTACCACTAGGAAGGAAAATTCTCTCCTGTAAGAATAAATATGGGAGAAAGGTGTCTCCTCTGTACTGATGCTTTATCAGCAATCCTTGTTTCAAGAAAAACACCACATTTCAAAAACAGTTGTCATTGGGACGGAAAGTGAGGTGAAATGTTCTGAACAGGGGCACAGACAGCAAAACAAATGTTACAGGGGTGATAACCCTTACCTATGTTTTCCAAAAAGTTTAAAAATAGATTTTTGGGCTGGAGCTACACTTCAACAATGTACCTGTTCAAAATTACAAACACATTCTACATAAGAACAAACCTACAGTCCCTGTCTTGTATGCACCGCCTGTATACGGCTGTTCAGAGTATATAGGGCCTTTTTTATTTTATGTGCGGGGTTCCCCTTAATATCCATACAAGACCCAAAGGGACTGGTAATGGGCTGGGGTAGGGGGGGTCATGGGGTAGCTATGCCATTTTTCTTAAAGATTTTCATCCATATTACCGGGACCAGACATTACATTAAAGCTGCAAGCAGTTTTAAATGGCTTTTTTTTCCTTTAGAAGTGTCATTTTGTGCAGGGACAGTTCTAAACACGGGAAACACGTGGCACTTCACAGGCATACTTTACACCCCCCAGGTACGATATTTAAAGGAATATTTGACTTTTTTTTTTCACTTTATGCATCATTAAAATGACTGCTCCCGAAAAACGACCGTTTTTAAAACTTCTTTTTGCATTGATACATGTCCCCTGGTGCAGAACCCGGGTTCCCAAACCCTTTTTAGGACAATAACATGCATAATAGTTGTTATAATTAGCACTTTAGAATTCGAACGTTCGCATCCATTGTATTTAATAGGGTTCTAATGTTCGTACGAACTTTCGGTCCGTTCGCGGGTTCTGGTGCGAACCGAACCCGGGGGTGTTCGGCTCATCACTAGTGATCAGTGCTATTAAAATGCACTGATTACTGTAAAAATATCACTGGCAGGGAAGGGGTTAACACTAGGGGCCGATCAAGGGGTTAACTGTGTTCCCTAGTGTGTGCTCTAACTGGGGGGGGGAAACATTACTATAGGAGATGACAGACCGTAATCCATAGCTATTAGGAACTCACAATCTGCATCTCCTCTCCTCACAGAACAGGGACGTGTGTGTTTACACACACACACACGTCCCTGTTCTTCCTCTCGTGCCCGCGATCGCGCGTGGCTGGCTGTCATCGCGACCGTCTATCACGAGCACCGACACCCCCGCAGTGCAGCGGGCACATGCACGCGCCTGCTATGCCACTTAAAGGTGCCGACGTACAGCTACGATGGCTCGCGCCAACCTGCCGCAGTATAATGATGGCGGCAGGTCGGCAAGTGGTTAAGCAATCATTTGCGCCAGTGTTGATAGCATTACTGACACATGGAGCAAATTCAAGTAATTCTAACTACCACTACATGTCACCAATGCAGTGGCAAATTATATTATCTATTACTCCATAAACTTATTATTACTGTCTTCCAAGATTCAGCTCCCGCTGAATACAATTGGGTTAGGATTCAGCATCTAAACTTTCTTAAATTTGTAAACTCACCCTTAATCCGAACCCCTCATTTCTATCTAATACATAGCCTGAAAGGCCTGCCACTGTTTTACTGCAACCTTAAAAACCTTCCTATATTCTTCTATTCTCAGTACATGAGAAGTGGAAAGTACCCCAGGACATTTTTAGGAATATTGGCAACTATGAATTTACTTTCCAAAGTTACCACTTGTAGCATGGAAATCCATGTTAATAATAAATGGAAAAGTGTAAAACCCTCACTAGCTATTAAATATCATAAATATTCACTTCAAGTGGAATGGGGGAAAGAAGGCCCAAAGATCCCAAGGTCATGAAATTGCTTTTTTCAGCAAAACATACTGTAGGCCCCTACAAAAGCAGAAAAATAACCCAAGATATTTTTTAATCTTTTACTCACAGTGAAAGCCCGGTAGGTCATTGAGTTTATTGCTATGTAGCTACAGTCATAACCTACAAAAGTTACATCAGGCAGAATAATGCTATCAATAAGTTGCTAATATACACAACACCTCCCAAGTCCAGTTCTTTCTCTAAAAACAAATAACATTATAGGTAAAGAATAGGAAAATGATGACAGGTGGAAGTATGATAAACTCTATTATATGAAAACTGCTATCTCTCAAATGTAAATCACCTACTGCATTCTATGATTTTTATCTAAACCTATTTTTATGTATTTACAAATGTAAATATCATTGCAGTCATATGTTGACATGGTTCCTAGAATTCGGTAATACAGAACAAATATCAATTCACTGTTTTGAGTTCTTTGTAGTAAGTATATTTAGTTCTCCAGTACCATGTGAAGCATATGAATTGCATCAGAAACTATGTGGCCATATGTGTACCATAGCAGATCACAGGTGCCTGCAACCCACAATGCTTGATCATTTAAAGGGACCACTTTATGGTCTACTCCTTGCCTGTAAAAAAAACTAGTTTGCTATCTTGTTTTGATCATTTGCCCCACCAGATCCGACCTTTCATTCAGCAGAGTATGTTCATATTTTATTACCTGATTGGGCTGAAAATGTATATCACTAAGATATGATAAAACAGTACATAAGACCTCAGGGCATTCAAATATGAAAAATAACACATAAGGTTTCCTGGCACAAATACTGTAGCAGTGGTCAATATGTTTATATATAGACTTATTTTCTTCTGTCCTGTGTTTTATTATTTATTGGGGTGCATAAGCTTTGTAAGGGAAGTATGATTACCCCAGTATGCAGTGGCTTCTGAAGCAAGAAGGGAAGTCCATCCATGAATTTGATTGCTATCATAAAATTCCATAAAGGTGGAGCACAGGAAGTGATGAAGTGGAGAAGGAATCTGCAAGGGAAGTTCTTTGGGACATCAGAATCAGGATAAAGAACCACACAAAACACCCACAACCTTTAATCATTGAATAGATCTTTATTCACATGCATAAAATTGTCTAGAGAACTGGTTAAATTAGTTGGAGACTATAATACAATAATGTCCCATAGCAAGCATTCAAAGTGTTATGAAAATGCCATACATATTTGAGATGTAATCCCAGTAGTATCCAATTACACATTTAGTACGATTTTAGTACAACTGTTGTGAAAACCTAAACCTTATTATCTTGATTGATTACATACAAGCTTATTATTTGATACATTTGCCAATGTCTCAAGTACATGGATACCCAGGAAGCAACCCTGGGAACCTGCAGTATGTAAATTGCAACGTTTGGAAACTTTTGCATTGAAGAAGGCCCACAGCACAATTCAACAATGTCATAGGTGCCTACATCACCCCCTTGAGAGGTATCTAACATTACACAGCGAGATGTAATGCTATTGCTGAATCCTGGAAATCACATATTGTAGGTGACTCTACAATTCAGATGCTCTCAGTGCACCCTGCAGCAACATCATTTTAATCAAGCCAGACTGCACCTTGTGGTTCTAATGCCGCGTACACACGGCCGTTTTTCTCGTCGAAAAAAATGAAATTTTTCCCATTAGACGAGAAAAACGATAGTCTGTGGGCTTTCTGTCGTTTTTTTTCGACGAGAAAAACGGCATTAAAAACGACGAGAAAAATTCGAACATGTTCTTATTTTTCTCGTCGTTTTTTTCGACATGTTTTCCGCGGCAGTGTTTCCCACAGGGAAACACTGCCGCGGAGCCCACAGACGGTCGTTTTTCTCGTCAAGAGAAAAAATGACGTGAAAAAAGACCGTGTGTGGGGAACAAGCTGTTCCCCCGTTTTAAATGACATTATTCACGGCGGTTTTTTAACCGCCATGAATAATGATCGTGTGTACGCGGCATAAGTCTGCCTTTGACTGCTTTTTACTGACTGTTACTTTTGAGATAATACAATTTGGTGAGTGACTGCCAAAAGCAGAGCAGCGTTAGGACTCCAACTACAGCCTTTATGTGAGTATCCTGAGCAGAGAGAGCAGAGAAGCAGAGAGACTGTTAGTTAAAAGCTCCATGTGGGTTGGATTCACTATTTGTCATGTAAATGGCAATCATTTGTAAATAGATAAAAAAAAAAAAATGAGTAGCTGCCATTTTATAGGTACTTTTTCTACTAATCCTTGCAGAACTATTAATTATAGTTTTTGCCCTTTCAGAAACCTAATTTGCTAGTCCAATGTGGCCCCCTTCAAGGAAAGTCTGACAACATTTGTTGGAACTTAAAACTGTAGGAGAAGAAGTGATCTGGACTGCCGCACTCTGGTTAAACGTTTTATTTAATAAAGAAAATTAAAATGCCAAAAAAATCCAAAAAAATAAATAAATAAACAATCCATCCAAAGACAATCGAAGGTGAAGGGACATGCAGGGTGACAGCTAACGCGTTTCACACCCTGATGTGAAACGCGTTAGCTGTCACCCTGCATGTCCCTTCACCTTCGATTGTCTTTGGATGGATTGTTTATTTATTAATTTTTTTGGATTTTTTTGGCATTTTAATTTTCTTTATTAAATAAAACGTTTAACCAGAGTGCGGCAGTCCAGATCACTTCTTCTCCTCAAGCATCAGAGCATAGCCAGCACCTGGAAGTGGAGCAGGGCGGGAGCTAATTGAAGGAACCTGGAACCTTCGAGCGGTACACTTTTCCTTCATAACTTAAAACTGTAGGTCTTTAATGGAGATCTAACAGTTCATGTAAACCTAACCCAATTTAAACTTAATCCAAAAACAAAAAAATGTAACTTTTGTAGCTTAGCATTCCTTAGATGTGGTGGCTGCATTTGTTTCTTTGTTCATGGTAAGAACATTTTCTGCAGGTACAAAAAAATAGGCTTTTTGACTTATAATCCTTTTTTTGGAGTACATTACAGGACACAGGATAAGTATTCCAGAAAATTGGGTCCAAAAGTAGTCCAAGTGACGGGTGGGCAACAGAGCAAACAAGGGCTAAATTAAACTACAAAAGCCAACAAGGAAACTAAGGTGGCTCAACAGCCAGGTTGAGATGAAAAAAATAATCACCTTGATAAGAAAAGGCCCTGGGCCTCAAAACAACTTTGTCCATGTCAGGGGCGGATCCAGAGTCTTTTCTCGGGAGGAGCACTGCCAAAAACTATGTTTTTTTTTGTGGGAAATTTATCGGGGAAATGGCTGGTGTCGGCGCTTCAATCATCCCGGCACCATGGTTGTTATGGTGTCAGGATGATTGAAGCGCATTATTTCTATTATTACATTGTAATATAAAATTAAATAGTTCAATGCAGAACCAGTAGGAGCCCCGAGTGTGTCACTTGTCACGGTCGCCTGCAATTAGTGGGAGCCCTGAGAGTGTCACTTGCCACACATTGCGGATTGTCACTTGCCACGTCACATGCCACACCTTGCGGATTGTCACTAGCCACACCCTGCGGATTGTCACTTGTCACATCACCTGCCACACCTTGCGGATTGTCACTAGCCACACCTTGCGGATTGTCACTTGCCACGTCTCCTGCCACACCTTGCTGATTGTCACTTGCCTGCCACCAGATGCAGATTGTCATTTGCCACGTCACCTGACACAATTTGCGGATTGTCACTTGCCACACCTTGCCGATTGTCACTAACTTGCCTGCTAAGGTGTAGTTTTGGTTGTCTCTTGCTGTGTCCCAGACTCCCAGAGTCAGGCAGCAAAGAGATAATGTAATCTCTCTGCTGCCTGCACAGTGAGGGTCACTGCAGGAATGCAGGGCAGGCACGGGCGGTGAGAGATGATCTCATCTCTCTGCTCCCCCGCTCCCGGCTATCTGATTGGCCAGCTGCCACACTGAGCCTGCTCTCTCACTCTCACCTGCGCTGCCAACACACTGAGCAGCACGGTCTGCCTACGAACCACGCCGCCCGCCCACAAACCGTGCCGCAAGCGGAGCTGCCCGCTTTCTTACCCATCTGTGGAGCCGCACGCTATCGCACCTGCCCGCAGAGCGGCCCAACGTGACTCACTGACGTCACTCGTTGCTAGACGCCAAGTGGCCCAGGCGTTAGCAACGAGTGCAGGGAAGAGGCTCCACCCACCTCCTCCTCCGCTCCTGGTATCGTGTCAGTGTGCCGCGTAACTACATTGGACGAGTCTCTCTCTCGGCGCCGCTGATCGGCTGATGTGAGAAACTGAGAGAGAGACTCAGAGAGGCAGCGGCAGCCGCAGAACAAGTACTGTATACACTCAAGTATAAGCCGACCCGAATATAAGCCGAGGCACCTAATTTTACCCCAAAAAACTGGGAAAATGTATTGACTCGAGTATAAGCCTAGGGTGTCCATCTGCATGCCTCACTGTGCCTCATTGTGCCCATGCCTCACTGTGCCCATGCTTCACTGTGCCCATGACTAGACTGATGTTTAACATGGGAGTCTATGGAAGGAGTGCCCGGCTTTAAAAAATCAGTGCTCCCCGGCCGTAGGTCCCCAGACACCAAACTTTGCACACTTGTAGAGGAGACACGGGGCTACATGTGTGCCATGTTTGGGATCCAGGGGACCTACAGCCGGCCGGTACTGGGTCCCCAAAATTCCGGGAGATCAGGCGCAAAAAACAAACAAAAAAAAAACAGAGCAAGCAAGTGAGTGTGACAGATGGTCTCGGAGGGGGGTCAATTGCCCTGTTGCCCCCCCCCTTGGATCCGCCCCTGGTCCATGTGCAGCACAAGAAGGGGTTCTTTAAAGTTTTAATCCAGCAACTCAAAAACTTGCCATGCAGAAGGAAAGCTTGCGAGTAAGAACAGATAGAGGAATCCTTGATACTTTCAAAGTGTGGTCTTTGAAGAACCAACAGGACCAGGGTGAAATCCCACTGGGTCACTGGGGAACATACAGTCTCTGTAAAAAGATCCATTAAAAAGGTTGTAAACTCTCCCACACACCTTTATTGTATTGTAATCCTCATAAAACACAGTAATGATTGCTGCTTGTAACTGTCTGCTTACTTGTTTTGTTTTGTTGTAATCCATCCTGTTTTGTTTAATGACGTCACAGAAACTTGCGCTTCCCTTTCCTTGAATCATGGCACGCTCTGTGTGCAGTCCACCCATTGGCAGGGTGCGGTGAATGGGATTTACTTTCCCAGTGGCAGAGCTATTAAAGCTCGGGAGACTGCAGAGTGTTTCCTAGCATCCTGTTCCTCCCCATGTGACCATGTGATGTCACATGGGGAGTAAACCTTGGCAATTGTACTGCATCCTAGAGCGCGATCAGCTGCAGCAGGACTGAAAGGCACACATATACCCAGAATGGGTAAAAGGTGAAGTCGGCTAGGAGTGGCGGCGCTCGGTTGCCACAGTAATGTTGAATCACGCATGCACAAGATTATGACGAAGGGAAACATGAAAGGGCAGAAATTATATTCTAAAATCAATCGTTCAAAGAAGGAATTGTTTCGATCTCCCTCAACAAGGCATAGTCAAACCCCTCCTAAAGAAGCCCAACCTCGACCCAAAAGACCCAAACCACCACAGACCGGTAACAAGTCTCAACACCATCTCAAAGATCATGGAGAAAGCAGTAGTACAACAGCTACAACTCCATTTGGACACACACAAACTCTTGGATCCACTACAATCAGGCTTCCGCCCAGGCCATGGCACAGAAACAGCCCTTCTCAAAATATGGGATGACGCCCTTGAAGCTGCAGATGACGGAGAATCATGTCTTCTGGTGCTGCTGGATCTCAGTGCAGCGTTCGACACAGTAGACCACAAAACTCTTCTCATCCGCCTTAAAGAAGTAGCAGGAGTCGCAGACCCTGACCTACCCTGGTTCGCATCCTTCCTAGAAAATCGCTCGCAGACAGTAAAACTAGGAGCCTTACCTCTGAAACTCGCACAATTTCTTGCGGAGTCCCACAAGGATCACCCCTGTCACCCGTGCTCTTTACCATCTACCTCCGCCCGCTCCTCAAAATCATCAGCAAACAGGACTTGTGCTACCACACATATATGGACGACACCCAACTCTACTTTCGTATCACCGGAAAAAAAGACCAATATCACGGACTGGAAAATTGCCTCACATTGATCGATGATTGGATGACTAAGAGCTCCCTCAAACTCAATGGATCCAAAACAGAACTTCTTTTCCTCCACGCAAACCGAAAGACAAAATCAAGGACTTCTTGGACACCACCCACCATTCTGGGACAAACCATTACCCCAAGCACCAAAGTCAAAAGTCGGAGATGTCGATGGATGCACAAATAGGATCAGTAGTCAGCGGATCGCACCATCTCCTCCGCCTGCTGCGTAGACTCATCCCCTTCATCCCAGAAGAAGACACAGCAGTAGTAGTTGGAACAATCATCAACTCCCGACTCGACTACGCAAACTCCCTCTACATAGGACTACCTAAATATCAGATTTCGCGCCTCCAATCGTCCAGAACACGGCAGCCAGACTGGTAACAGGGAAAAAACCTTGGGAATCCATTGCCCCTTCAATCAGGACCCTGCATTGGCTAACCGTAAAGGATCGGATTCAAGACCCTCTGTCTCACCCACAAGTGCACACAAGGAAACGCTCCTCAATATTTATGCGAGAAGATAAAACACTACACCCCTAAACGCATTCTCCGATCAACCAACCAAAACCTCCTCCACATCCCCAAGTCCCGCTACAAATCAAAGGGAGAAAGAAGATTTGCAGTCCAAGGACCACGGCTATGGAAGGCTCTACCCACGGACATCCGTATGGAAGAAAACCATCGGGCCTTCAGGAAAAAACTTAAGACCCACCTCTTCTGAAGGATTAGGACGTCACTGGATGCAAAGCGCCTTGAGGCGACTTAGTTCGCATTTGTAGCGCTATATACTGTAAGTTATTCACTCACTCACTCACTCACTCATAATGCTCATGGAGAGTGTTCGAGGGGCCTGACAAGGTCTGAGTACCACATCCAAATAACCCAGTGCAATAAGAATCACCAAATTACCATCAATTTCAATCCTGTGGAGTAGGCAAAGAAAAGCTTCAGAGGAGAAAAGGCATAGATCAGGTTGATCTGATCCCACAGATTCCCTGCAGCATCTTCGGCGAAGGTCGCGGATGCTCTAGGAGGATCTCTAGATCTCAAAACAAATCTAGGGTCCTTAGGAGGATCCTTAGATCTTGAGACAAATCTGTTCAGTTTGTTACTGGCACCCTCTGCCTTACCTCTGGGTGAAGAGACCACACTCCGGAGTGAGTAAGTGCAACTGAGTAAGTCCAACTGCCAATTTTTCATGCCTAGGATGTGCATAGCAGTCATGGCTGTATATAAAACTTTGTCCAAGCCAGAATCTGGTCGGCTTCACTTTGAGCCGCAAATGCTAGGGACTCCCTGACTGTTAATAGAAGACACTGCCATGGTACTTTTGACCCACAATGTCAAAGCAAACTTTGTCCTGCTGATCAGGAATATAGGATGATCTAAATATTGCACCCTCTTGTTCCACATTGCAAGACTGTTGTGTTGCAACAGTTCGGAGTGAGACTGGCCATATGCAACTGTCTTGAAGGGGGACACCGTCAGTCTGAAGACCCTCATGACAAAACAGGTGGTTGGAAGGCTCTTGGACTGCAGTATCCAAACATAGAAGGTAAAAAATTGGAGTTTGTGCAGGGAGAAGAAAACCTTGGACAAGGTTGTGTCATTACAGCACTGACCTAAAAAGAAGTAGGATCAAATCTCTGTAGGTTCTGCAGTGTGTTGGACATTAGCTGACAAACCCTAAGCTGACTGTTTCCTCGGAAGGTTATTCAGATTTGTGTGCACGGTGCTAGTACCTTGGTGAAAACCCAAGGTACAGAGGAAAGGTCAAAAAGGAAAGAGCAACAAATTTTTTATGTTGTCTGCCCACAGCAAAATGCAAGTAGCATTGATCTGCCAGGAAGATGGGGACGTGCAAGTAGGCATCCTTGATGTTCATAGAGGCCAGGAGGTCTCCTGGATAGAGGAAAGCAATGACTGACTGTATGGATTAACTCACAGGTGTCAAACTGATGGCCCTTAACCGCTTGCCGACCAGCCGCCGCAGTTTTACTGTGGCAACATGGCGCGGCTGCGCAAAACGATGTTATGACACGTCGCTTTGCCCTAAGGGCCACTAGGGGCACGCGCGCGCACCGCCAAGGGAACGCATGCACCCGGTGCTCGCCCCCGGAGCCGATCACTCATGACAGAGCGAGAACCGGGAGCCCCCGGTTCTTTCAGGGGAGAAATGACTGATGGTATGTTCATACAATGTATGAACAGCGATCTGTTATTTCCCCTAGTAAGTCCCACCCCCCCTTCAGTTAGAACACAGAGAGGAAATACAATTAACCCCTTGATCACCCCCTAGTGTTAACCCCTTCACTGCCAGTGTCATTTTTACAGTAATCAGTGCAGTTTTATAGCACTAATCGCTGTATAAATGTGAATGGTCCCAAAAATGTGTCAAAAGTGTCCGATCTGTCCGCCATAATGTCACAGTCCCGATAAAAATTGCAGATCGCCGCTATTACTAGAAAAAAAAAAAATAATAAAAATGCCATAATTCTATCCCCTATTTCATAGACGCTATAACTTTTGCGCAAACCAATCAATATACGCTTTTTGCCTTTTGTTGTTACCAAAAATATGTAGAAGAATACATATCAGTCTAAACTTAGGAAAAAATTTGTTTTTTTGAAAAAAATATTGGGATATTTATTATAGCAAAAAGTAAAAGATATTGGGGTTTATTTACTAAAGTTGGATGGTGCAAAATCAGGCTCACTTTTGCATAGAAACCAATCCGCTTCCAGGTTTTATTGGCAAAGCTTAATTTAACAAGCGGAAGATAGAAGCTGATTGGTTACCATGCACAGCTGCACCAGATTCTGAGTGCTCCAGCTTTAGTAAATCTACCCCTTTGTGTTTTTTACAAAATTGTCGCTGTTCTTTTGTTTATTGCGCAAAAAATAAAAATCGCAGAGGTGATCAAATACAACCAAAAGAAAGCTGTATTTGTGAGAAAAAAAGGATACAAATTTTGTTTGGGTACAACGTCACACGACCGTGCAATTGTCAGTTAAAGAGATGCTGTGCCAAATTGTAAAAAGTGCTCTGGTCAGGAAGGGGGTAAAATCTTCCGGGGCTGAAGCGGTTAAGCTGTTGCGGAACTACAAGTCCCATGAGGTATTGCAAGGCAGACAGTTACAAGCATGACTCCCACAGTCAGAGGCATGATGGGACTTGTAGTTCCGCAACAGCTGGAGGGCCGCCAGTTTGACACCCCTGGATTAATCACTTCCTGCATGTAGGACATCCATGCACCTACAGGCATCATCCGGATATGGATTTTTTCAGACGATGATTCTGTTTGTAGCATAAGTGATTTGAGTAGCTAAATAGCCACTTGATCACTTCTGCGGGTGGCGGAAGGGGGTCCCACCCCCCTCCTGCCTCTGCTGCCGCCTGCGATTGGACAGTAGAGCCCAGGAGCACTGCGGCTGGCGACGATGGCTGCACTGAACAGAGAGAGAGAGGAGGTAATGTTGTTCCTCTCTCTCTGTGACCCCGGAAACAAGGAGCGATGAGTATGTCATCACTTCCGGTTTTGCCTCTATGTTTACCGGGCCCTTAGCGGTCAGGAAAGCAGCCGATCAGACTCCCTGCATTGGAAGCCAGAGGAGATATTTGGGGTCGAATAGACTCCAAATCTCTCAAAAAAGAGGACCTGTCACGGCCGCCCATGCTGTCACAAGGGATGTTGTTGATAGCTTGTGATAGCAATAAAGTTGATCCCCCCAAAAAAATAAATAATAACAAAACAAATTTATTTAAAGCACTGTGCTTACGTGCAAATGCGAGCGCATACGTTACTCCTGCACTCATATGTAAATGGTGATCGTACCACACGTGAGGAATTGTTGCAAACATCAGAACGAGTGCAATAATTCTAGCACTAGGCCCCCTGTGTAACTCTAAACTGGTAACCTGTAAAGGCGTTTAAATCGTTGTCTATGGAGAATTTTAAGCACCATAGTTTGCCGCCATTCCACGGGCAGATGCAATTTTGAATCATGATATTTTAAGTATCTATTTACTCATGTCACATCTTCTTTCACATTATACAAAAAAATTGGGGTAAATATTGTGTTTTGTTTTATCCCAAAAAAGTGGATTTTTTCTCAAGAAATTGAGATTAAAAAACTGCTGCACAAATAACGTGTGACATAAGAAATTGCAACACTCATAATTTTATTCTATAGGCCCTCTGCTAAAAAAAAAGATTTATAATGTTTGGGGGTTCTAAGTCATTTTCTAGCAAAAAAAAAATAGTACATTTTTACAAGTAGGAGCGAAGTGTCAGAATTGGCCCGGATATGAAGTGGTTAAATACAGAATCTTTTTACCAAAGTTTTGAAAGCTTTAGATCCATTATGGATTGCCTTTCTTAGTGAAGTTGCTCAGTGATTTGCCAAAAGGGCATTCCCCCTGAAAGGGCATATGCAAGAGGCATTTCTTGCATTGATTCTATGCAGAACAATATTTGAGCCAAGGGGTCCTTCACATTTGCACAGAATATTGGATATTTGACTTATAATATTTGCTAGCTTCTCAGCACAGTACCGTCACAGGCATGAGCTCCAGTTGCTGGAGAACAACAGCATCCATCAGGATGAATCCAGGATCCTGCAACTTAATTCTTTATGGCTACATCATTGAAACTAATCTTGGCCCAGACAGCTATGGTCTGGCAGATGGATATCATAGCAATGGAAGGCTGCAGGGCAGGACCTATAAAGGAGAATAAAGCCTAAAGCCTCGTACACACGGCCGAGATTCTCGTCGAAAAAAACATGTCGTTTTTTTCGACGAGATTCTTGGACAAGAAACTTGTCTCGGCCGAGTGTACACACGCTCGATTCAAAGAACCCGCGGTTCTTTGAATGGAGCGAACGCGGTGACGTCATCGAATACAACGAGCATGCGCTCGTCACATTCGATGCCGTCGCCGCCATCTTGGTTCACCCTACCTATGCCTAGGAAGCTACCGCGCATGCGTCGAAGTCATTTCGAGCATGCGCGGGCTTCCCGGCGAAAAGGTAAGTGTACACACACACAATTTTCTCGTCGAGAAACAGGCTGACAAGAATCTCGACGAGAAAATAGAGAGCAGGTTCTCTATTTTCTCGTTGAGATTCTTGTCGCTTTTCTTGATGAGAAACCATACACACGAACGAATTTCTTGGCAAAAAATCTCTGCCAGCAAGTTTCTTGCTGGTTTTTGCCGAGAAACTCGTTCGTGTGTACGAGGCTTCAGAAAGGCTTCTAGACTTTTTCCAATAGTTGTTTAACATGGGGATGTCCTCAACAGGAACAGTCATGCCCTGTACACACGATCGGATTTCAGATGAAATAAAATCCGATGGAATTTTCCGTCGGAATTCCGATGAAGCTGACTTTCATCAGTTTTGCCTACACACCATCAGGCAAAATTCCGACCGTCCAAAATGCTGTGACTTAAAACACTCCGACGAGCCGAGAAAATGAAGTTCAATGCTTCTGAGCATGCGTTGACTTGATTCTGAGCATGCGTGGGTTTTTTCTCCATTGGAGCTCCACACAGATGATCAGAATTTCCTATCGGTTTTTTTTTCCATCGGAAAAATTTAAAACATGTTCTATTTTTTAACACCGATGGAAAAAAGTCCGATGGGGCCCACACATGATCGTTTTTTCCGATGAAAAAAGTCCATCTGACTTTTTTCATCGGAAAAACCGACCGTGTGTACAGGGCATAAGTGTCTTGTTAGGGCAGGAAATGGATGGGTCCACAATAGGGATGAGCTCGCTGTTCGAGTCGAACGCATGTTCGACTCGAACATCAACTGTTCGTCTGTTCAGTGAAGCCAGAACTTTGTGGGCTGTTCGCGCCATAATCGTGTGGCGCGAACGGGCCACAATGCACTGCGCCATTGCAGTGCATTCCTGGCTGATGATTGGCCAAGCTTGCACTGTGACCCCGCATGCTTGGCCAATCACAGCGCCGGCAGTGAGGAGAGCCATAATTGGCCACAGGCAGGATGCCTGTGTCCAATTATAGCTCAGGGGGGTTTAGTACACGCCCCACACTATATAAGGCCGCCAGCGCGGCGGCCTTGTGTAGTGTGTTGGCGTGCAGGGAGAGAGCAGGATAGGCAGGGACAGTGTCAGTGTGATCTTTGCCTAACCTAGTGCAGTTACAGTGAGTGTAGTGTGTGCGTGTGCAGGAAGAGAGCAGGATAGGCAGGGACAGTGTCAGTGTCATCTTTGCTTGTTAACCTGCAGCAGTTACAGTGGGTGTAGTGTGCCTGCTGCACAGTATACACCTGAAGCTACCCCTTATTGCTGGTGTTGCTGTTGTTCCGTTGTGTAACACAGGCATCTGCAAGCAGTTACAGTGGGTGTAGTGTGCCTCCTGTACAGTATACACCTGAAGCTACCCCTTATTGCTAGTGTTGGTGTTGTTCTGTTGTGTAACACAGGCATCTGCAAGCAGTTACAGTGGGTGTAGTGTACCTCCTGCACATGCACAGTATACACCGGAAGCTACCCCTTATTGCTGGTGTTGTTCTGTTGTGTAACACAGGCCTCTGCAAGCAGTTACAGTGGGTTTAGTGTGCCTCCTGCACAGTGTACACCTGAAGCTACCCCTTATTGCTGGTGTTGGTGTTGTTCTGTTGTGTAACACAGGCATCTGCAAGCAGTTACAGTGGGTGTAGTGTGACTCCTGCACAGTATACACCTGAAGCTACCCCTTATTGCTGGTGTTGGTGTTGTTCTGTTGTGTAACACAGGCATCTGCAAGCAGTTACAGTGGGTGTAGTGTGCCTCCTGCACAGTATACACCTGAAGCTACCCCTTATTGATGGTGTTGCTCTGCTGTGTAACACAGGCATCTGCAAGCAGTTACAGTGGGTGTAGTGTGCCTCCTGCACAGTATACACCTGAAGCTACCCCTTATTGCTGGTGTTGGTGTTGTTCTGTTGTGTAACACAGGCATCTGCAATCAGTTACAGTGGGTGCAGTGTGCCTCCTGCACAGTATATACCTGAAGCTACCCCTTATTGCTGGTGTTGTTTTGTTGTGTAACACAGGCATCTGCAGCAGTTACAGTGGGTGTAGTGTGCCTCCTGCACAGTATACACCTGAAGCTACCCCTTATTGCTGGTGTTGTTCTGTTGTGTAACACAGGCATCTGCAGCAGTTACAGTGGGTTTAGGTGCCTCCTGCACAGTATACACCTAAAGCTACCCCTTATTGCTGGTTTTCCCATCTCCCTGCAGACCATTAGTATGTCTGGAAGGCCAACAAGGAGAGGCAGACTGTCACAATAAAAGAGGGCAAGCAGGCTCTGTGTCTAGGGGCAACAGTGCTGGTCCTGGACGCGGTGCATCGTCATCAGCACGTGGCCATGGGACACCCTTGTCCTCATTTTCGGCAGCTGGATGCGTTGAGCCACATCATGCCGAAGACTTGGTAGAGTGGATGACCAAGCCCTCCTCATCCTCCTCATCCTCTCTCACCCAGGCTCAGGGTACTGGAAAAGCAGCTGCCAACACGTCCTCCTCCCTCGTATCCATGTCATCAGTCACTCCTTCCCTAGACCCACCATGTCCCCCTGAGAAGTCCATGGAACTCTTTGAGCACAGTGTTAGGTACATGATCCAGGAGGATGCCCAGTGTTTTGAAGGCTCTGATGATGATACTCAGCTAGAGGAAGGCAGTAGCGTGAGCGCAGAGAGAGGGGATACTCAAGAAGGACAGTAATCTGGCAGTCATGTTCCACCAGCTGCAGCATACTGCCAGGTTTGCTCCAGTGATCAAGAGGGAGGGAATGATGAGGTCACTGACTCCACGTGGGTGCCTGATAGGAGAGAGGAGGAGGAGGAGGAGGAGGCACATCTCCAACGAGGCAGGATGCCCTCCGGGGGCCAACTTAAGGGCAGCACACAGATTGAATCACACCGCAGAGCTCTGCCTGTGCAGGGCGCTGCCTTTGCGCGTTATTCCAAACGTTTTTTGGTGTGGGCTTTTTTGAGTCGAGTGCATCAGATCGCACCGCTGCTATTTGCAACATATGTTTTAAGCGTATCTCGCGTGGCCGAAACATCAGCCGCTTGGGCACCACATGCTTGACCAGACATATGTTGACCTGCCATGCAGCTCGTTGGCAAGCGTACCTTAAAGACCCACACCAAAGAACAAAGCGGACCTCTCCTTGCTCCTCATCAGCTGGGATCTCCAACCCCACTATACCTTCAGTTCTCTCTGAAACCTGCACTGAGAGGAATGAAGGTGTAGAATTAGGTGTGTCACAGCCAAGTACTTGCGGGCACTCTGGTAGCAGTACACCGACGTCCGATTGTAGCAAGCAAATTTCCCTGCCCCAGCTGCTGGACCGTCAAAAGAAGTTCACTCCCAGCCATCCACATGCCCAGCGGTTGAATGCTAGCTTGGCTAAATTGCTAGCGCTTCAACTGCTGGTAGACTCGGCCCCCTTCCGTGAGTTTGTGCAATGTGCGGTTCCTCGGTGGCAGGTTCCTAAACGCCACTTTTTTTCACGGAAGGCGATTCCAGCTCTCTACCGGCATGTGGAAGGCAATGTCTTGGCCTCGCTGGACAGGGCGGTCAGCGGTAAGGTGCATATTACCGCTGACTCATGGTCCAGCAGGCATGGACAGGGATGTTACCTATCTTTCACGGCCCATTTTGTCTTTCTTTTGGCAGCTGGGAAGGATGCAGGACAAGGTGCAGTAGTGTTGGAGGTTGTTCCGCCACCACGCCTCCAAAATGCTACTACTGGTTGTGACACACCTCTCTCCTCCACCCCCTCCTTTTCTTCTTCCTCTATGGCCTCTTCCTGTGCTTTGTCCTCGGAACCAGCGGTGCTCCGTAGGCGTTCAAGGGGCTACGCAAGTACGCAGGCAAAATGATGCCATGCCGTGCTTTCGCTGGTGTGTTTGGGGGACAGGAGCCACACTGGGGCAGAGGTTCTGTCAGCTCTGCAGGGACAGGCCGAGAGGTGGTTGACGCCACGCCAGCTTAAGCCAGGAATGGTGGTTTGCTACAATGGCACCAACCTCCTCTCCGCCCTCCGACAGGGACAACTGACCCATGTGCCCTGTGTGGCTCACGTCCTTAACCTGGTGGTGCATCAGTACTTGGGCAGGTACCCGGGCTTACAGGATGTCCTGAGGCAGGCCAGGAAAGTCTGTGTGCATTTCTGCCGATCATATAATGCCAGTGCTCGGCTGGCTGAGCTGCAAAAGGAGTTGAACCTGCCCAAGAACCGCCTTATATGTGACATGCCTACCAGGTGGAACTCAACGTTGGCCATGCTGCAGCGGCTGCACACGCAGCAGAGGGCCATCAATGAGTACCTGTGCGACTACGGCACCAGGACAGGGTCAGGGGAGCTTGGTTTTTGTTCACCACGCCAGTGGGGCATGATCAGGGATGCATGCACTGTCCTGGCACCATTTGAGGAGGCCACGAGGATGGTGAGCAGTGACAGTGCATGCATCAGTGACACTGTACCTCTTGTCCACGTGTTGGAGCATACGCTGCGTGGAATAATGGACAGGGCACTTGAGGCAGAACAGAGGCAGGAAGAGGAGGACTTCCTTGCCTCTCAAGGCCCCCTTTATCCAGTGTTCCTTCTGTCCCTCCCATTACACAGGAAGAGGACGAGGAGGAGGAGGAGGAGGATTGTGTCAGCATGGAGGTGGAGCCTGGCACTCAGCATCAGCAGCAGCAGTCTTTTAGGGATGATTTACAGTCCCAAGAAACCCGTGGACTTGTACGTGGCTGGGAGGAGGTGGCTGCGGATCATGTCGTCCTTAGTGACCCAGAGGACTCCGGACCGAATGCCTCAGCTAACCTACGCTGCACGGCCTCCCTGATCCTGCAAAGCCTGCGGAAGGATCCTCGTATTCTTCGGATCAAGGAGAGGGACCATTACTGGCTGGCCACTCTCCTTGATCCACGGTACAAGGGTAAGGTTGCGGACCTTATCTTGCAGTCGCAGAGGGAGCAGAGAATGAGACATCTCCGGCAGGCCTTGCAGAAAGGTCTGTGCAGCGCGTTCCCAGAGACTGGGAGGTTACAAACTCCTGGTCCTGGACAACGAGTTGCTGAGGCTTCGGTCAGTCACAGAAGGAGCGGTGGAGAAGGTGGCCGTCTGACCGATGCGTTCAGACAATTTTTTAGTCCGCATCCCCAAGGTATGATCGGTTCCAGCAACCATCACCAGTGTCTGATTTACATGGTCCAGGAATACCTAAGGGCAAGGTCAGACGTGGACACCTTTCCCACCGAAAATCCTCTGGCTTACTGGGTCTTGAGGATAGATCACTGGCCAGAGCTTGCACAGTATGCAATTGAGCTACTGGCCTGTCCTGCATCCAGCGTTCTTTCGGAACGCACATTCAGTGCTGCTGGAGGCTTTGTAACCAATCACAGGGTGCGCCTGTCCACCGACTCGGTTGATCGACTGACCTTCATAAAGACGAATCAGTCTTGGATCACCACCAGCTACCAAGCACATGAAGCTTATGTAACCGAATATTTTTTTTTAAATGTCAGATCCCTTCGAAATGCCTATGCTGATGCTGAGTGACTGTCCTGTTATGTTGACTGACTATCCTATTCCTCCTCAATGATCCTGCTGATAGCTTGGAAGAACATTTTTGTTTCTGGGTGCCGCCACCAGTGGCTAAGGCAGAATTTTTCAGCCCCTGTTTAACAGGGGCATGTAATTACAATTTTTTATGCAATGCTTTGCAGCAGGGCTCATTCCTGCACTCCAACTAGAGTATCTGGGAGAGGTTGCAGTGTCGTGGCACCAGCACCAGTGCCTAAGGCCCAATTTTTCAGCCCCTGTTTAACAGGGGCGTGTATTTACAATTTTTTTATGCAATGCTTTGCAGCAGGGCTCATTGCTGCGCTCCAAGTACAGTATCTGTGAGGGGTTGCAGTGTTTTGGCACCAGTGCCTAAGGCCCAATTTTTCTGCCCCTGTTTAACAGGGGCATGTAATTACAATTCTTGATCTAATACTTTGCAACAGGGCTCATTGCTGCGCTCTAAGTACAGTATCTGTAAGGGGTTGCAGTGTTGTGGCACCAGCACCAGTGCCTAAGGCCCAATTTTTCTGCCCCTGTTCAACAGGGGCATGTAATAACAATTCTTGATCTAATATTTCACAGCTGGGCCCATTCTTGCGCCCACCAAGAGTAACTGTGAGGACTTACAGTCTTGTGGCACCAGCACCACCGCCACCACCACCAAAGGCCCAATTTTTCAGCCCCTGTTCAACAGGGGCATGCAATTGCAATTCTTGATATAATAATTCACAGCAGGGCCCATTCATGCGCCCACTAAGAGTAACTAACTGTGAGGGCTTACAGTGTTGTGGCACCAGCACCACCACCAAAGGCCCAATTTTTCCTACCACTGTTCAACAATGGCATGTAATTACAATTCCTGATATAATAGTTCACAGCAGGGCGTTCCAGCGCCCACCAAGAGTAACTGTGAGGGCTTACAGTGTTGTGGCAACACCAACACCTAAGGGCCAAATTTCTGAAGAGTATATACTGCAGGCCCCTACTTTCAAACATCCAACTTACAAACGACTCCTACTTGCAAACGGAAGGAGACCACAGGAAGTGAGAGGAAATCTACCCCAAGGAAGGGAAATTCTCTCCTGTAAGAGTTAATATGGGAAAAAGGTGTCTCCTCTCTACTGATGCTTTATCACCAATCATTGTTTCAAGAAAACCCCCAAATTTTCCAAAAACATTTGTCATTGGGACGGAAAGTGAGGTGAAATGTTCTGAACAGGTGCACAGACAGCAAAACAAATGTTACAGGGGTGTTAACCCTTCCCTATGTTCTCCAAAAAGCTTAAAAATTGATTTTTTGGCTAGAGCTACACTTAAAAAATGTACCTATTCCAAATTACAAACAGATTCTACTTAAGAACAAACCTACAGTCCGTGTCTTGTTTGCACCGCCTGTATACTGCTGTTCAGAGTATATAGGGCCTTTTTTTATTTTGGGTGCGAGGTTCCCCTTAATATCCATACAAGACCCAAATTGGCTGGTAATGGGCTGGGGAAGGGTCTGGGGGGGGGGGGGGGTGATGGGGTAGCCATGCCATTTTTCTCAATGATTTTCATCCATATTGCCGGGACCAGACAATACATTAAAGCTGCAAGCAGTTTTAAATGGCTTTTTTTCCTTTAGAAATGTCAATTTGTGCAGGGACAGTTCTAAACACGGGAAACACGTGCCACTTCACAGGCATACTTTAGACACCCCCCCCCAGGTACGATATTTAAAGGAATATTTCACTTTTTTTTTTCACTTTATGCATCATTAAAATCACTGCTCCCGAAAAAACAGCCGTTTTTAAAACTTCTTTTTGCATTGATACATGTCCCCTGGGGCAGGACCCGGATCCCCAAACCCTTTTTAGGACAATAACATGCATATTAGCCGTTATAATTAGCACTTTAGATTTCAAACGTTCGCGTCCATTGTATTTAATAGGGTTCTAAAGTTTGCGCAAACTTTGGGTCCGTTCGCAGGTTCTGGTGCGAACCGAACCGGGGGGGGGGGGGTGTTCGGCTCATCCCTAGTCCACAACTGGGGCATGCCACTTCTTTTGGCACCCCTCCTTCATAGGGTATTGCTGGCCAAGATGCTTAGGATGAACAAAGACCTTTTCCTGATTAGGGCAATCACCATACGGGGCCAAATGCAACTGGAAAGGTCCTAACAGAATGAAGGCTCTTTAGAGGACCCAATCTAGTCACTTTAGGTGTAGCCAATGCAGGCAGCTCTCAATCTAGGCATGAGCAAACTTCATCAGTAAGGACCGAGATGGTATCCTTAAGTTTTGGAGTAATATCTTCTAACTATGTCTCCTCAAATAAGGAAAGGGCACAGTCCTCCTTAACCTCAGTGGACTGCGCAGAAGCAATTACAGGCATGAAAGCACACTTGGCCCCTGCATTCTGAGTCAGCTATCATGGCTCTTATTTTGACTATAATCTTAAACATAATGGCTGAGAATTTCTCCCTCTCTAAATCCTATCACATAGGTTGAAAGACCTGTCACTGTTTTCCCACCACTTCCGAAACTTTCCCAATTTCTTCTACGCTCATGGTTTGCAATTTAGTTTCAAGACAAGAACAGGAAAGTGTCTCAAGAAATGTTTAAAACTGGTGGCAACTTTAAAGAAATCACCACTTGTAGCATGAAAAGCTACATTATTAATATATTGATGAAAAAAATATAAAACATATTTTCTCTAGCTAGTAAATGTCATAAATATACTCCTTGAGAGCAGTGAGGGAAGGAAGGTCCCAAAGTCCCAAGGTCTGCTTATTACTGTACAGTAAAAAATACTGCAAACCCAATTATGCAGAAAAGTAACCCAATATTTCAAACTTTTGGGCATCAGAAAAAGACAGCTGGCAACTCCATAATCCTCAAGTGTTTTATTTTGCCATAATAATGAGTACACAGACAGTGGCGGACGCGTTTCGGCGTTAAGCCTTAATCACAGCACTGGATTGGAGAACACCACAGTTTTGGCACCAAAACTGCAACTTCCAGCCAACACTTGAATTCCACTGTTCTGAGCGATGCATTGAATCATTTCAAACTCTTGCTTACAGTGGAAGCGTTATAGGTCACTGGGTTTTCCTGTTATCTGCAAAGCATTAGTCACAACATAAACCATACTATCAAGACTGACTAAATCCAAGCTTATTATTTAATACATTTACTGGTGTCTCAAGTACATGAATACCCAGGAAGACAGCACAGCAACTTTGAGCATCAGCCCAGTATGCAATTGGAAGCTTTTGGTAAACTCTGCACTGCACTGAATAGGCCCACAGCACATGCCACAATCTCTAAGCAACCTTTTGGGATCAGGGACTTGCGATGAGGTCAGTGGCTGGTGAGGCACTGGCTAGTATCAGAGCCAGATACACACAGGTTACATACGCTGAAATTGTTAGAGCGAGAGCAATAATTCTAGCACTAGACCTCCTCTCTAACGCTAAACATGTAATCTGTAAAAAAATTAAAAGCGTCGCCTTTGGAGATTTTTAAGTACTGAAAGGGGAGTTCCAGCCTTTTTTATATATATTAAAAGTCAGCAGCTACAAAAAGTGTAGCTGCTGGCTTTTAATAAACAGACACTTACCTGTTCCACTGTCCAGCGACACGGCCAAACGGAGCTTCGCTCCTCTCCCCCCCTCTCCGCCGGCGCCTCCATTCTAACTGTGGGCACCCAGCCGTGACAGCTTTTGGCTTCACGGCCGGGCACTCACTGCGCATGTGCAAGCGGCGCTGCGCAATCTGAGTGGACAGGCGATCGCCTGGGACCTGTCACGTGTCCCAGGTGATCGCCTACAAGGAGGGGCCGCCCAAAAGGCGATATGACGAGTCGCCTAAGCGGTCCCTGGGCGGAAGGAGGAAGTGGGACAGAAAGTCTTACTCCTACTGAAGCCCCCACTCCCCCCCCCAAAAAAAATTACATGCCAAATGTGGCATGTAAGGGGGCGAGGAGTGGTTTAAGCGGAAGTTCCACTTTTGGGTGGAACTCCGCTTGAAGTTTGACGCCATTCCACAAGTGTGCACA
The DNA here is from genome assembly GCA_029206835.1 of Rana muscosa. Classification (NCBI taxonomy): domain Eukaryota; kingdom Metazoa; phylum Chordata; class Amphibia; order Anura; family Ranidae; genus Rana; species Rana muscosa. Next base: position 113,207,919 of record CM055120.1, on the reverse strand, counting down.
ATTTTAAAGCGTGACATGTTTGGTATCTATTTACTTGGCATAACATCATCTTTCACATTATACAAAAAAAATCGTGTTATCTTTAGTGTTTTTTTTTTTTTATATTCATGTAACAGTTTTTTTCCCCCAAAAAACGCGTTTAAAAAACTGCTGTGCAATTACCGTGTAACAAAAAGTTGCAACAACCATTGTTTTTTTCTCTAGGGTGTCTGATAAAACAATATATATAATGTTTGGGGGTTCTGAGTAATTTTCTAGCAAAAAAAAAGTGTGAGAATTGGCCTGGGTGGCAAGGATTTAATTACCAGAAGTAATATACAAATAATTATTATATATTATTTTAAGGTCATTTACTATATTTTCAAAAACTGTACTCAAGCAGGTGGCTTAACGGACAAATTACTGAAGTTTAAAGTTATAACTTTAAACCAGTAATTTCACAGTAAATAGATAAATAATACATTATTATCTTATAGCATAATAATATATGATTTGGCTTGATTATACCAGTACCTTTTTAACAGCAGCAGATTCTCATTCTCCCTCTTAACTGTGTGAGAAAAACATGGGATTATGGGTAAATCTTATACCAATAAACCCATGTTTTTTACTTCTAGTTATAAGGGTTGGGCTGAAAGGGAGCATTTGTCTTTTAGACACATGCCCCTTCTATGACACTGCAGTAAGAGGCGTGCCTCCACAGCAGAATTTTTATTGGACAGCTGGGGCTAATGGTAATTTACCATTGGTCCAAAGCTCTAAGCTGTCCATTGAGCCTCTGACAAGAAGTGAAGAGGGGCACTGTGCGTTCATCCTCTCAGTCTGCTGCAAACAGAGTGTGCCAGCTTATATGTAACCTGGCCGCTCTGTATGTAGCTTCTGACAGGCTGCACAAGGAGCCCCGTATCTCCGGAACAATAGGTCATACCCCACCAGTAGGGATGAGCTAAACACCCCCGTGTTCGGTTCGCACCAGAACCTGCGAACAGCCAGAATGTTTGCGTGAACTTTAGAACCCTATTAAATACAATGGACTCGAAACGTTTAAAATCAAAAGTGCTAATTATAAAGGATAATATGCAAGTTATTGTCCTAAAAAGTGTTTGGGGACCCGGGTCCTGCCCCAGGGGACATGTATCAATGCAAAAAAAAGTTTTAAAAACTGAAGTTTTTTCGGGAGCAGTGATTTTAATAATGCTTAAAATGAAACAATAAAAGTGAAATTTTCCTTTAAATTTCGTACCTAGGGTGTGTGTATAGTATGCATGTAAAGGCGCGCTTCTTTCCCGTGCTTAGAACTGTCCCTGCACAAAGTGTCATTTCTCAAGGCAAAAAAGTCATTTAAAACTCACTCGCGGCTATAATGAATTGTCGGCTCCCGGCAATACATAGAAAAGTCATTGATAATTTTTTTTTTTTAAAAGCGTGGGGGTCTCCCCAAATTCAATTACCAGGCCCCTTCGGTCTGGTATGGATATTAAGGGGAACCCTGACACAAATTTTAAAAAAAAATGCGTGGAGTTTCCCCAAATATCCATACCAGGCCCTTCAGGTCTGGTATGGATTTTAAGGGAAACTCCACCCCAAATTTAAAAAAAAATGGCGTTTAGTTCTCCCAAAAATCTATATCAGACCCTTTATCTGAGCACGCAACCTGGCAGGCCGCAGGAAAAGAGGGGGGGACGAGAGAGAGCCCCCCCTCCTGAACCATACCAGGCCACATGCCCTCAACATGGGGAGGATGTCCCCATGTTGATGGGGACAAGGGCCTCATCCCCACAACCCTTGCCCGGTGGTTGTGGGGGCCTGCGGGCAGGGGGCTTATCGGAATCTGGAAGACCCCTTTAACAAAGGGGACCCCCAGATCCCGGCCCCCCCTATGTGAATTGGTAAGGGGTACATTATACTCCCACCATTTCACAAAGAAAGTGTAAAAAAATGTAAAAAAACACACAGACACCTTGGAAAAGTCCTTTATTAAAAAAATAAAATAAAATAATAATTCCAGCGATGAAATCCAGTGTCCTGCGGCGATCCGGTGTCCAGCGCTGTCCACACGAGACATCATTGGCTGAGCCTGAGTGGACCTGATGGGGAACTTCCTCCGCAGTGTATTAAATGAATAGACCCGCCCCTTCTAAAGTTCCCCATCAGGTCCGCTCAGCCAATAACGTAGGTGTAAGGCTAAGCGGACCAGATGTGGAACGTGAGAAGGGGCGGGTCTATTAATTTATTACACTGTGGAGGAAGTTCCCCATCAAGTATGTCAGACCCCGCCTACGTCATTGGCTGAGCGGACCTGATGGGGAACTGCCTCCGCAGTGTAATAAATGAATAGACCCGCCCCTTCTCACGTTCCGCATCTGGTCCGCTTAGCCTTACACCTACGTCATTGGCTGAGCGGACCTGATGGGGAATTTTAGAAGGGGCGGGTCTATTCATTTATTACACTGCGGAGGAAGTTTCTCATCAGGTTCGCTCAGGCTCAGCCAATGACGTTTCGTGAGGACAGCGCTGGACATCAGATCGCCGCGGGACACTGGATTTCATCGCTGGAATGTTTTTTTTTATTTTTTTATTTTTTATTTTTAATAAAGGACTTTTCCAAGGTGTCTGTGTGTTTTTTTTACATTTTTTTTACACTTTCTTTGTGAAATGGTAGGGGTACAATGTACCCCTTACCAATTCACATGGGGGGGCGGGATCTGGGGGTCTTCCAGATTCCAATAAACCCCCTGCCTGCAGACCCCCACAACCACCGGGCAAGGGTTGTGGGGATGAGGCCCTTGTCCCCATCAACATGGTACGGTTCAGGAGGGGGGGCGCTCTCTCATCCCCCCTCTTTTCCTGCGGCCTGCCAGATTGCGTGCTCGGATAAAGGGTCTGGATTTTTGGGGGAACTCCACGCCATTTTTTTTTTATTTGGGGTGGAGTTCCCCTTAAAATCCATACCAGACCTGAAGCGCCTGGTATGGATATTTGGGGGTACTCCGCGCATTTAAAAAAAAAAATTGCGGCAGGGTTCCCCTTAATATCCATACCAGACCTGAAGGGCCTGGTAATTGAATTTGGGGGGACCCCCACGCTTTTTTTTTTTTTTTATCAATGACTTTTCTCTGTATTGCTGGGAGCCGACAATTCATTAATAGCCGCAAGTGAGTTTTAAATGACTTTTTTTCCTTCAGAAATGACACTTTGTGCAGGGACAGTTCTAAGCACGGGAAACAAGCGCAACTTTAAATGCATACTATACACACACCCTAGGTACGAAATTTAAAGGAATATTTCACTTTTATTGTTTCACTTTAAGCATTATTAAAAGCACTGCTCCCGAAAAAACGTCAGTTTTTAAAACTTTTTTTTGCATTGATACATGTCCCCTGGGGCAGGACCCGGGTCCCCAAACACTTTTTATGACAATAACTTGCATATTAGCCTTTATAATTAGCACTTTAGATTTCACCCATAGACTTTTCGAATTTGCCGCGAACACCCCAAATTGTTCGCTGTTCGGCGAACGGGCGAACAGGCAATGTTCGAGTCGAACATGAGTTCGACTCAAACTCGAAGCTCATCCCTACCCACCAGTGGTGGGGTAGGACTTAGGCTACCTACCCCCCAAATTTGGGGTCTCTGTGACCTCAGGTCATCGAGCTAGGACCCTCAAAGCGCAATTTTTTATTTTTTTATGTTCAGGGCAGGTGCCTCCCCTGACTGCACATCCCTGATTGGGATGCAGCCAGCATTACACTGTGGGATGTGATCAGAATGTTACTCACTGCTACCATTTTTCCCTGAGAATAAGACCTATCGTGATTTTCTAGGGTGGCTGCAATATAAGCCCTACCCCAAAAATAAGCCGTGGATAAAGTCCTTGTAAAATCATTTATTCCGCACTGTAAAAGATTTTATAATGTCCAGTGTGTGTCTTTATGTAACATTATTGTGGAAAATAACCTTATTTGCAGCGCCGCTGGGCGCTCACGTGACCTGCCGGAGCTTTCCTTCTCTTCTCCCAGCAGACATCAGCCCTGCTCAGAGCACTCAGCAGGGATCTCGGCCCCTCCCTCTGCAATGCTCGGAGCGGGGAAGGCGATGTTACATAAAGACACACACTGGACGTTATATAATCATTTGACAGCGTGGATTACATGATTTTACAAAGACTTATGCGGCGTACACACGTACGTTTTTAATGCCATTTTTTTAACCGACGTTTTTCTCGTCGTTTTTTTCATGTTTCCTCTCAAGCCTGTCTTGCATCCACACGATCATTAAAAAAAACGCTCGAGCAAAGCGCAGTGACGTACAACACGTACGACGGCACTATAAAGGGGAAGTTCCGTTCGAATGGCGCCACCCTTCATGTTAGTAAACTTTGTTGAGCTGCGATTCGCGCTTTTCAGCCTCGTGCTTTTCAGTCCGTTACAGTGTGACGAATGTGCTGTCTCCATTACGAACGCTAGTTTTACCAAAACGAGCGCTCCCGTCTCATACTTGATTCTGAGCATGCGCGTTTTTTTCCCCTCGTAAAAGCATACACACTATCATTTTTCACGTCGTTAAAAAAAAACGACATGAAAAACGATGTGAAAAAATAAAGCATGTTCGAAATTTTTAATGGCCGTTTTTCACGCCGTTAAAAATGCTCTGGAGCATACACACGATCGGTTTTAATGGCCATTTTTAAAAATGGCATTTTTAACGGCATGAAAAACGATTGTGTGTACGCTGCATTAGAACTAGGAATTATCTTTGAGATTACAGGATATTATAATGCTGACTCCTAAACTGACAGGGAGGGGGAGAGGGGAGAGAAGACAGGGTACACAGGAACTTTTTTACATACCATAAATAAATAAGACATCCACCGAAAATAAGCCCTATTGTGTTTTTTGTAGCCAAAATTAATATAAGACCCGGTCTTATTTTCAGGGAAACACAAATTGCTGAATCCTGGAAATCACATATTGCAGGTAACTTAAAGCAGAAGTTTTTTCAGTAAGCCCTGCTGATCTGCACTTTGTGGTTTCATGCTTACATTGATCTGTTTTTTTCTACCTGTCACCTCTTGTCACAGGTTTGTTTTATTGGTTTCACAATATAAATAAAGTAGCCCTCTTTGACTTATCTGACTGTACTGTACATTTATAGCTGTTTGGCTGCTATAGGTTACTGCACTTTGTTCATCATCACCACTTTTTGTCTTACTGAATGGGTCCACATCTCTTAGCAGAAGCAAGTAGAAGGGTAGAGTCAGGTTCTTGTATATGGACAGAATAAGGTGGGGCTTTTTTTTATCTTGGTGACATTTGTTTAACACTACTGGAAACTCATAATTCCAAGTGACTTTACCATTAATATCTCTTAGCATGAAAGTCAAACATTGTGACATTGTGTCAAGGATCTTTAGCACAAGTCAACATTATAAATATTACTTACAAAGCACCAAAACTGGTGTCACAGAAAGTGAAAAGGTCTTATGTCTGCTGATAAATTGTTTAGATTGTCTGCGTATGTTAGGTTTAACTGTTGGAAACATTGCTTACAGGCAAAGTGCGGCATTTACAGTTAGCACGTTTGTATAGTTATGATAACAGTGTTTACCTTGAAGTAATTTCTAATGCGACCTTCATATTTTATATAGTTGGTTTTCCATATGTTTATTATTGTATTAAATATATATATTTAGAGATTAGCAACTTGAAGGAGCTCTGTATTTGACATAATAAAATAAGTCACATATGGAACTCATGGAATTAATTGTTTTCAATTAAGGATGAGCCGAACACCCCCCGGTTCAGTTCGCACCAGAACTTGCGAACAGGCAAAAAATTAGTTCGAACACGCGAACACCGTTAAAGTCTATGGGACACGAACATGAAAAATCAAAAGTGCTAATTTTAAAGGCTTATATGCAAGTTATTGTCATAAAAAGTGTTTGGGGACCCGGGTCCTGCCCCAGGGGACATGTATCAATGCAAAAAAAAGTTTTAAAACTGACTTTTTTTGGGAGCAGTGATTTTAATAATGCTTAAAGTGAAACAATAATAGTGAAATATTCCTTTAAATTTCGTACCTGGGGGGGGGGGGTGTATAATATGCCTGTAAAGTGGTGCATTTTTCCCGTGTTTAGAACAGTCCCTGCAAAAAAGGAAAAAAGTAATTTAAAACTGCTTGCGGCTATAATGAATTGTCGGGTCCCGCAATACAGATAAAAGTCATTGAAAAAAACGACATAGGTCCCCCCCCCCAGTCCATTACCAGGCCCTTTGGGTCTGGTATGAATATTAAGGGGAACCCCAAACCAAAATTTTTTAAAAAAATTGCGTGGAGGTCCCCCCAAATTCCATACCAGGCCCTTCAGGTCTGGTATGGATATTAAGGGGAACCCTGTGCCATTTTTTTTTTTAAATGGCGTAGGGTCCCCCCAAAAATCCATACCAGACCCTTATCCGAGCACGCAACCTGGCAGGCCACAGGAAAAGAAAGGGGACGAGAGAGCGCCCCCCCTTCTAAACCGTACCAGGCCACATGCTCTCAAAGCACCTTGTCCCCATGTGGATGGGGCCAAGGGCCTCATCCCTTGCCCGGTGGTTGTGGGAGTCTGCGGGCGGGGGGCTTATCAGAATATGGAAGCCCCCTTTAACAAGGGGACCCCCAGATCCCGCCCCCCATGTAAATTGTTAACGGGGTACATTGTACCCCTACCATTTCACCCAAAAAAGTGTAAAAAATTTAAAAAAAGATAAGAGCCAGCTTGGGACAAGTCCTTTATTAAAAAATAAAATAAAAATTCCAGCGATGTAATCCATTTTCGGGACGACGGGACTATATCGAGGAAAAAAAGAAAGAAAAGAAAACGGAACAGTTCTGCCTCCATGGGAGGTGGCCACCGAGTGACGCTTTCCCGGGGCGTCAGAAGGTGCAGGGTCACCCGTATACTCACCGGGTGGCCCCGCGGCGTTTCCCCATGGCGTCAAAGGGGGCGGGGTCACCCGAACACGTCATCGGGTGGCCCCGCCCACAGCTATATAACAGCTGTTACGGCGGGGGTAGCGTCACTCGGCAGCCACCTCCCATGGAGGCGGAACTGTTCCTTTTTTTTTCTTTTTTTCTTGATATCTTCCCGTTGTCCCGAGAATGGATTACATTGCTGGAATTTTATTTTTATTTTTTTAATAAAGGACTTGTCCCAAGCTGGCTCTTGTGTTTTTTTAACATTTTTGACACTTTTTTGGGTGAAATGGTAGGGGTACAATGTACCCTGTTAAAATTCACATAGGGGGGCCAGGATCTGGGGGTCCCCTTGTTAAAGGGGGTTTTCAGATTCCGATAAGCCCCCCCGCCCACAGACTCCCACAACCACCGGGCAAGGGTTGTGGGGTTGAGGCCCTTGTCCCCATCAACATGGGGACAAGGTGCTTTGGAGGTGACTCTGAAGCACCCTCCCATGTTGAGGGCATGTGGCCTGGTTCGGTTCAGGAGGGGGGGCGCTCTCTCATCCCCCTCATTTTCCTGCGGCCTGCCAGGTTGCGTGCTCAGATAAGGGTTTGGTATGGATTTTGGGGGGGATCCCCACGCCATTTTTTTTATTTTGGCACGGGGTTCCCCTTCAAATCTATACCAGACCTCAAGGGTCTGTTAATGATTTTGAGGGGGACCCCTATGCCATTTTTTTTTAAAATTGACGCAGGGTTCCCCTTAATATTCTACCAGACCTGAAGGGCCTGGTGTGGATTTTGGGGGGACCCCCACGCAATTTTTTTTAAATTTTGGTTCGGGGTTCCCCTTATATTCATACCAAACCCAAAGGACCTGGTAATGGACTGGGGGGGGGGGGCCCATGCCGTTTTTTTCAATGACTTTTATCTGTATTGCGGGACCCGACAATTCATTATGCAGTTTTAAATGACTTTTTTCCTTTATAAATGTCATTTTATTGCAGGGACTGTTCTAAACAAGGGAAAAATGTGCCACTTTACAGGCATACTATAGACACCCCCCAGGTACGAAATTTTAAGGAAAATTTCACTTTTATTGTTTTCACTTTAAGCATTATCAAAATCACTGCTCAGGGAAAAACGTCAGTTTTAAAACTTTTTTTTGCATTGATACATGTCCCCTGGGGCAGGACTCGGGTCCCCAAACCCTTTTTTGACAATAACTTGCATATAAACCTTTAAAATTAGCAATTTTGTCGGGACCCGACAAATCATTACAGCCGCGATCAGTTTGAACCACTTGCCGACCGCTCACGGTATATATACGTTGGCAGAATGTCTCGTACAGGCACAATCACGTACCTGTACGAGGCCCTTTAACTGCCGACGTCGGGGTCGCACGCGCGCCGCCGGCGGCGCGCTCGTGACCCTCCTGCCTTCCCCGTGAGTGGGACCGCGGGTCCCGCGGACTCGCTCGCAGCGGGGATCCCCGCAATCGTCTCACGGAGGCTCGGAGCAGGGAGATGTGTGTGTAAACACAACATCTCCCCGCTCCTCTACTGACAATGTCAGCGATCTCCGCTCTGTGTAATCAGAGCGGAGATCGGTGATGTGTCAGTTGTAGCCACGCCCCCACACAGTAGTAAACACTCCCCTAGGCACACTTAACCCCTTCAGCGCCCCTAGTGGTTAACCCCTTCACTGCCAGTGTCATTTTCACAGTAATCAGTGCATTTTTATTGCACTGATCGCTGTGAAAATGACAATGGTCCCAAAAATGTGTCAAAAGTGTCCGATGTGTCCGCCATAATGTCGCAGTCACGAAAAAAATTGCTGATCGCCGCCATTACTAGTAAAAAAATAATAATTAATAAAAATGCCTTAAAACTATACCCTATTTTGTAAACGCTATAATTTTTGCGCAAACCAATTAATAAACGCCGATTGCGATTTTTTTTACCAAAAATATGTAGAAGAATACGTATCGGCCTAAACTGAGGGAAAAAAAATTATATATATTTTTTGGGGATATTTATTATAGAAAAAGGTAAAAAATGGTAAAAAAAATGTAATTTTTTTCAAAATTTTCGCTCTATTTTTGTTTATAGTGCAAAAAATAAAAAACGCAGAGGTGATCAAATAAAGAAAGCTCTATTAGTGGGAAAAAAAGGACGCCAATTTTGTTTGGGAGCCACGTCGCACGACCGCGCAATTGTCAGTTAAAGCGACGCAGTGCCGAATCGCAAAAAGGGGCCTGGTCATAATGGCCCGTATTGGTCCGTAAATTACTTTTTTCCTTTAGAAATGTCATTTTATTGCAGGGACTGTTCTATTTTTATTGTTTCACATTAAGCATTATTAAAATTACTGCTCCCCAAAAAACTGCCCTTTTTAAAACTTTTTTTTACATGTCCCCTGGGGCAGGACCCAGGTCCCCAAACACTCTTTATGACTCTTTCCCCGTGGCGCCCACAGCTATATAACAGCTTTTCATGGCAGGGGTAGCATCACTCGGCGGCCACCTCCCATAGAGGCGAAACTGTTCCGTTTTTTTCTCGATATCGTCCCGTCGTCCCGAGAATGGATTACATCGCTGGAATTTTTTTTTATTTTTATTTTTTAATAAAGGACTTGTCCCAAGCTGCTCTTGTCATTTTTTAAATTTTTTACACTTTTTTGGGTGAAATGGTAGGGGTACAATGTACTTTTTTTTGCATTGATACATGTCCCCTGGGGCAGGACCCAGGTCCCCAAACACTCTTTATGACAATACCCCTTTAAAATTAGCACTTTTGATTTCTCCCATTGACTTTTAAAGGGTGTTCCGTGGCTTTCGAATTTGCCGCGAACACCGCAAACTGTTCGCTATTCGGCGAACACCCGATGTTCGTCTCGAACTTACGTTCGAGTCGAACATCGGGCTCATCCCTATTTTCAATGGGTTGGTCAGCTCTCAGACAGAGTTGGGCAAACGGTTCAGCCCAAACATCAATTCGGGTCGAACATTTGCTGTTTGCCCTGTTCGGGGAACACCCAAATTTTCTGGGTGTTCAGTGGGTGTTCTCCCCTTTGAACGCCCTGCAATGCACTGCATTGGGCAAAACTTTGTCCTATCAAGTTACAGTATAAGCTGGTTGTTAAGGAGCGGGGCCTGGAAGCCGGCCGCGACATCCTTAACAACCTATGAGTCATCAAATGTCAAAGGGCCCCTTCAGGTCTGGTATGGATTTTAAGGTGACCCCCACGCCCAAAGAAAAAAACAATTGTCGGCTCCCCACAAAATCCATACTAGACCCTTATCCGGGCATGCAGCCTGGCAGGTCAGGAAAGGGTGGGGACCAGCGAGCGCCCCCCCTCTCCTGAACCATATCAGGCCACATGCCCTCAACATGGGGGTGCTCCTGAACCATATCAGGCCACATGCCCTCAACATAGGAGGCCCCCTCACCCCAAAGCACCTTGCCCCCATGTTGAGGGCATGTGGCCTGATATGGTCCTCATCCCTACAATCATGACAGGTGGATGACCCCCAGATCCTGCCCCCCCCATGTGAATGAGTATGGGGTACATAGTACTCATTCACCAATTAAGTGTCAAAAAGTAATAAAAACACACAGCTTTTGACAATTCCTTAATAAAAAATAAAAAACCATTGTCAATCACGCCGCCCCCCGAAAAGTAAAATTAAAAAACCGTTAACACAGAAATGAAGGCTGGCCACCTACTGCAGGCTCTGCAGTTAGACAGTTCTTATATAGTTATGGGGTGGGTCCACCTGGTTACGTTACCTGGTGGCACCGCCCCCCTTCTGACGTCACGGACTGGTGCATGCTTGGACAGTGACAACAGAAGAGGCGGTGCCACCAGGTGACATAGCCAGGTGGCCCTGCCCCTTACCTATATAAGAACTGTCAAATGGCTTAGTCTGCAGTAGGTGGCCAGCCTTCATGTTTTTTATTTGTTGGGTGTGGCGGGGCGGTGTGATTGACAATGGATTTACATCGGGCACATTGTTTTTTTATTTTTTGTAATAAAGGAATTGTCATAAACTGTGTGTGTGTGTGTGTTTTCTATTACTTTTTGACACTTTTTTGGTGAATGGGTAGAGGTACTATGTACCCCATATGCATTGACATGGGGGGGCGGGATCTGGGGGCCCGCTTGCTAAAAGTGGCTTCCAGATTCCGATAATCCCCATTCCTGCAGACTCCCACAACCACCGGCCACGGTTGAGGGGATGAGGCCCTTGTCCTCATCAACATGAGGACAGGGTGCTTTGGGGCAGGGGGGGCAGTGTCAAAAAATAGAACATGTTTTCAATTTTTCCGATGGATAAAAAACCGATAGCAAATTCCGATCGTCTATGGGCAAGTCCATCAGTTAAAAAACCCACACATGCTCAGAATCAAGTCGACGCATGCTCAGAAGCATTGAACTTCATTTTTCTCGGCTCATCGGAGTGTTTTAAGTCACCGCGTTTGGAACGGTCGGTTTTTTGACTGATGGTGTGTAGGCAAGACTGATGGAAGTCAGCTTCATCGGTATTCCGATGGAAAAATCCATCGGTTTAAAAACCATAGGAAATCCGATCGTGTGTACAGGGCTTAAGGGGACTCCCCAGGCACTATATTTAAAGGAATTTTTCATTTTTATTTTTGCACTTTAACCACTTCAATACCAGGCACTTACGCACCTTCCTGCCCAAGCCAATTTTCAGCTTTCAGCGCTGTCGCAATTTGAATGACAATTGCGCGGTCATGCTACACTGTACCCAAACAATTTTTTTATCATTTTGTTCCCACAAATAGAGCTTTCTTTTGGTGGTATTTGATCACCTTTGTGATTTCTATTTTTTGCGCAACGAATAAAAAAAGACCAAAAATTTTGAAAAAAAATATGTTTTTATTTGTTTCTGTTATTTTTTTTTGTAAATAAATAAGTTTTCTTCTTCATTGATGGGCACTGATATGGCTGCACTGACGAGCACTGATAAGACGGCACTGATGGGCACCGATGAGGTGGCACCAATGAGGTGGCACTGATAAGCACTGATGATGGGCACTGATAGGCGGCCCTAAAGGGCACTGATAGGCGGCCCTGATGGGCACTGATAGGTGGCACTGGTATGTGGCACTGATGGGCACTCATAGGCAGCACTGATGGGCACTCATAGGCGGCACTGATGGGCACTCATAGGCGGCACTGATGGGTACTTATGGGTGGCACTGATGGGTAAATATGGGTGGCACTGATAGGTGGCACAGATGGTCACCGATAGGTGGGCACGGATGGGCACTGATGGGTGGCACTGAGGGACACTGATGAGTGGCACTGGTTATTATTGGTGGTGGTATTGCTGGGCATCACTTTTTTTTAATGCCATTATGGTGCCAGTCAGTGCCCATTTGTGGGCACTGATTGGAACATGTTGGGCATGTTTTAAAACATGTGGATGGCCATGGGGGATGTACCTGGCCATCCACATGTTGCCCGCTTCCCTGGTGGTCCTAGCGGCTTCCCTGGTGGTCCAGTGTGGGCATCTGAGGAGGGGCTGCGCTGATTAATAATCAGAGTGAACCCCCCCCTGTCAGGAGAGCCGCCGATCGGCTCTCCTATACTCACGTCTGTCAGACGCGAGTGCGGAAGAGCCGATCAACGGTTCTTCCTGTTTACATCGCGATCAGCCGTGATTGGACACGGCTGATCACGTGGTAAAGAGCCTCCGCTGGAGGCTCGTTACCGAGATCAGTGTTGCGGTGTGTCAGACTGACACACCGCTCCACTGATCGCCGCTATGCACGCCCCCCGTGTGCGCGGCGGCTGTTATCCTGCAGGACGTCAATAGACGTCCAGTCAGGATAACGAAACCACTTCCCGGACGTCAATTGTCTATTGACCAGGCGGAAAGTGGTTAAGCATCATTAAAATCACTGCTCCTGAAAAAATTATCTTGTTTAACCACTTCAATACCAGACACTTTCCACCCTTCCTGCCCAAGCCAATTTTCAGCTTTCAGCACTGTCACTTTTTAAATGACAATTGCACGGTCATGCTACACTGTACCTAAACAACATTTTTATAATTTCATTCCCACAAATAGAGCTTTCTTTTGGTGGTATTTGATCACCTCTGCATCTTCTTTTTTTTTTTGCTACACAAATAAAAATATACCGAAAATGTTGTTTGTGTTATAAAATTTTGTAAATAAGTAAGCCTTCTCCTTCACTAATAGGCACTGATGAGGCTGCACTGACGAGCAACTGATAAGGTGGCACCGATAGGCGGCACTGATAGGCACTCATAGGTGGCACTGATATGCTGCACTGATGGGTACTTATGGGTGGCACTGATAGGTGGCATTGATGGACACTGATAGATGGCACTGATAGATATCACTGATGGCACTGGCACTGGCAGGCATTGCTGATGGGCAATGATTGGAATCATGTCTGGGCACTGATTGGCATCATGTCTGGGCAATGACTAGCATCCCTGGTGGTCCAGGATGGCATACCTGGTAGCCATCCATGATCAGCATCCCTGGTTGTTCTGGCGGCATTCCTGGTGGTCCTGGGCGGGCATCTGTGGGGGGCTGCGCTGATAATCAGTCAGCGCAGACCCCCCCCTGTCAGGAGAGCCGCCGATTGGCTCCTCTCTACTCGCGTCTGTCAGGTGCGAGTGAGGAAAAGCTGATACACTGCTTTTCCTGTTTTTACTGTGATTGGTCATGATTGGACACGGCTGATCACGTGGTAAAGAGCCTCCGTCAGAGGCTCTTTACCAAGATCGGTGATGCAGTGTGTCAGATTGACACACCACACCACCGATCGAGGCGATGCGTGCCCCCGTGTGCGCTGGATCACGGCTTATCCTGCTGGACCTCATATGACGTCCAGTCAGGATAACTGAACCACCGCCCGGCCGTCATGTTGTTATAGGCTTGGGGGAGGTGGTTAAAAAACATTTTTGCATTGACACATGTCCCCCGGGGCAGTACCCGGACCCCCATATCCCTTTTATGGCCAATTACTTGCATATAAGCCTTCAAAATGGGCACTTTTGATTTTTCCTGTTCATCTCCCATAGACTTCAATGGGGTTCATTGTTCGGGTTAGAACTTTTCCCTGTTCAGTAGCTCTGCTCCCCCTGTTTGGCCCATCTCTACTCAGACATATATTATGAAAAGAAGCAGTGAAGCACAACCATTATGTAGGATAAAACAAATACTGAGCATGTAATAAACAATTTCAGCTGCCTCCATGTGCATATAGTGTATATTATACCAGTTGTATCAATACTCCAAGCACGTGATTAGAGCCAGAGGCTCTAATAGGCTTCAAAAAAGGGTGGGCTCGGGGCGCAAGCACTGGTGACCCGACCCGGACAATAGGGGGAATATATCATCAGCTGCCACTGACTTCAGGTTGTACATCATTGTACTAAAACATAACAGAAAGGGCGCATAAAAGCGACACAGCTACTGGTATGAAGCAGCTCTCAGTGAGGGAAAATATACCCACAACAGAAACCTAGATAGTACCGGTAGTTTAAATACATTGACAGTGATTCTAGCATTTGCAAAAAAATTAAAAATTGGCGCACATCATTGTGAACATCACTTTAAATAATGGTGAGAAAAGAGACGCCAATGTGAAATCACTTAAACCATTTATACAGAGTTTTTTATCATTTGTTTCAGTTTGGATATTTATCTGTGTCCCTTTTGGGGGGATTTCTTTCTGCTTTCTGTACCATACCCAAAACAGGAAGTGTATGGAAATCTCTCCAAAGTGAGGGAATCCCATGTTAAAAACAAACAAAAATTCCCAGATCACTTACCAGCCAGCCTGCAACAAACCCAAACTGACCCTTAACAGTTCATGTTAAAAACAACGGGTTTACTGTAGTCGCACATGTAGCGGGGGTTGTTTTTGTGGTTTTTTTTGTACATAGTTCTGAAGGTAAGTTTGCGCCTGCTCAGGATTGAGTGTGCAAATTTGTCTCCCGACACTGAGGACAGTGTCTCTTTAAGAAAGGGGAGTGTGTAGCGGGGGTCCTAAATTTAGGGATTGCTATACTAAATTTAGGGGTGATTCGAGTGGTAGTTGGCTCGAATCTTTCAATTTACTGGACTCTGGCTTGCTGCTGTTTCACCTGGTATGCAGTTTCCCTTTAGAAGTATGGGTGGCGCTGTCGCTTGTACTCGGGGTTGAACCACAGGTGATGGAGTGACGATTGAGTGTCCTCTCTCGGCAGCCGTGCAGTGGGTGTGGGGTACCTGCTGTGCATGCTGGGAGAGGATACATAAGGAGCAGACGCTGCCGGGGAGGGGTCTTCTGTTCTTGGTTCCAGAGTCGGAGTCCTGGTGCGTGGTGCATGGCCTTCCAGGCCATGGGGCCACGTGTGCTTCAGTCCCAGGCACCTTTAGTCCTGGGACTGCAACTTCAGCCCTGGGCCCAGCACCTTTAGCTGGAGCCCACTTCGGGAGGAGGAATTTCAGGGTGCCACCTTGCGAGGGGACCCGTTTCTAGAAGAGGAGGCTGGGGGAGGACCGTTCCGAAGGACTGGTGAGAGATCACAGTAAAGGAAGGGGCCCAGTAACTTTTCGGAGGGATGTCATCCATCCGGAAAAAGGGATCTAAACAACAGGACCATTGTTCGAGCTACATGCCAGCTGCTAGTGCCCTTGGGTGACTACCTGGGTGAGCTATACCCACTCGGGATCGAGTGGCGACGAAGCCAAGAGTGCCTGAATTGATCTGTCTTCCTAACACCTTTCTCTGTTCTGCAAATTTGTGGATGTTCATGCATAAGGAAAAATAAACTCTACGTTGGAGTTGACACTGGTGTGGACCTTGGAGTTACTTGGGGTATAGAGACTTTGTCCTTACATTCTAGGGACAGAAACCAGCTTTACGGAGAACCTTGCTGTAAGACCCGTAAGTTAAATCAAGTATGCTTAACCTCTGCAAACCAGGGGGTAAGGGCATGGTGGCCATTGTGCGCCTTTCTCTCCTGTGAGTGAGCCAAGGATAATAAAGAGAGAAAGGGGCCGTGTCGCTACACGTGGGGGCTCAGAGTCCGGGATTTTACAGCATATACCCCCCGGAAAAGTTGGACTTTATTCCCTGTGAGGCTCCGTGGAGGTCAGCCATGTTTTTTTTTTTAATTCAACCTGCGCCACAAGTAAGAGAATGTAGGATTCAGACCTGGCTGTATATCTGGCTGCATAGTTCGTGGGTGTGTCTCAAGTCTGGAAAAGCCCGCAAAGTAAGTGCAGCAAAGGAACAAGAAAGGGGAGGAGCCCCGCCAAGTGTGAGCTCCTCGTGGTGCATTTGGCGCCAAAAGGAACATTATCTGTTGGACTATTGATGAAGCGACATGTCCGCTCCTTTATGGAAACCTGCTTCACCGGGATCTTGTACTCTCTTGCCCGGTCCAACCATGGATGTGACCCCTATTGCTGCCTCTTTGACTGACACAGGAAACCGGCTGAAACCCAGGGGCCGCTTTGCCCTTTATGCATGCAGAGATGCAGAGGCCTTGGGCATGATCTGTGTAAAGTGTCAGGGACTGATTGTGCACCTTCGGCCTTTTGGGAGATGCACCCGCTGTGGGGAATTCCTGTTTGAGGTAGAGCAGCCAACAGAGAAGCCAAAGGTTTACCGAGTGAACTGGATCTCAGGTGCTGTTACTCCTGAGGAGGAGGTGTGTGCTATCACCGCAATTCCCAAATGCAGTCCTGCAGAGGTGGTGGATGTAAAGACTGAAGCTCCGACCATTGAGGAATTTGAGGCAGAGAATCCAGCGGATGCTGCATCAGTCGGGGCCCTCCCTTCTGCCTGCAAAAAGGAAGGTAGGACTTGTAAAGGCTTCCCGCAGTCACGGTGGAGGCCCACCCCAGCGCCCGCCTGACTTGGATCGTCCAGCCGGAGGAGTTTCCGAACGATCCATGATGGGTAAAGGTCGAGGTCGGCCGGGAAAAGGAACAAAGGTCAGTGTCCGTTCTAATAGGGATGCTTGGGTACCTGACCCAAGGGAACTGTTGAAAGCTGATACTGTGTCCACGAGAGTTTGCCTGCCAGCGGAGTTGTGGGACTCTTCGGACATAGACTCTTCCTCTGATTTGAGAGATATTGCGGAGATTGATGAACTGTTTGTCAGTAAGGGATGGGACAAGATTTCACTAACTTCTCCTCGTAGTGTAAAGGGATCGCCCATGGACTCTGGGGATACTACACCCGGGTGGAAGCCCCTGTTTGTGCTGAAGAAGTTGTCCCCGTACCTGCGTTACAAGCTCCGGTGTTTCCTGTGCCTGCTGTACCGGAGGCTCGTTCACCGTTGAGGCCTCCTATGCCACAGTTGGAGCCTGTAGGCCCAAGGAGATCTCCGGATGCCATCGTCCTGCCAGGAGCTGGAGATCGGGCAACCATGCCGCCTTTAGCCCGGCTGCAACGGCTCTTAAACCAGAAGGTTGCTATGGACTATGGATGGGAGTACCCATACGTCCCAAAGAACTTGCTATTTGAAATCGAAGCCTCTCGAGAACGATGGTACAGTGACTTTATCTGTAATCGTTTGGAGGTAAAGAAAGGCCACAGGTACCTTTCATGTTCGGCCGTAATGACTGGGAGATACAAGGGCTGCTGAAAAGATAGGACTCTTGGTCGTCACATATATGCGGATCGGGTCGTGATCTGCAGTAAGGACAAAGATGATGTGACTTATTCAATTAAGAATTTGGATAAGGACTGGAAGTCTCTGACTCTTCCTGACCCACGCTTTTACCTCTGAAGTGGGACTTGTTTTTTTTTTTTTTGTTACCGCTTCGGACAAATGCCTTGAACTGCTGTGCCGACTCTATTCCCGGGGATTTTTTTACTTTTTGAAGGATTATTTTTCTTTCGTTCCTTCCCTTTTCAAAGAGAAAATAACTTTGGGATAGAGCTAGTCAGGGCAAAGCTGGAAGCCGCCGAGATCAACAAGGGGATCCTTGTAGTGTAGTGCGTTAGTGCGCACTTAGGCTAAAGAGTAATATATGTGTGCTGCCACTAGGTGGTAGTGGTCTGCAAAACTTTTTAAAGCACTTACTCAATACTGCTATTTAAAAATACACTAGGCTTAGTGTGTGCCGTTTAGATGAAGCAAATTATCTTTTCTAGGAGAGATGGTTTGATTCATGTACATACAGTAGTGATAGAATGTTATTTTGTTTGTATGATATGTGTTTTTTCTTTCCCATGCAGGAGACCATCAAGCAACTCACCAGAGATTGGGTGGGATCTAGTAGCGATAGGATGGTGGGAGGGAATGTCATTTTTGTGAAAATGTTTCTGTCTCTCTACTTTTGCTGAAATTTACTTCTTTGATTTAGGCACTCTGGTAGTTTTTTTTTTTGTGTTTTTTTATACATAGTTCTGAAGGTAAGTTTGCGCCTGCTCAGGATTGAGTGTGCAAATTTGTCTCCAGACACTGGGGACAGTGTCTCTTTAAGAAAGGGGAGTGTGTAGCGGGGGTCCTAAATTTAGGGATTGCTATACTAAATTTAGGGGTGAATCGAGTGGTAGTTGGCTCGAATCTTTCAATTTACTGGACTCTGCCTTGCTGCTGTTTCACATGGTATGCAGTTCCCCTTAGAAATATGGGTGGCGCTGTCGCTTGTACTCGGGGTTGAACCACAGGTAATGAAGTGGCGATTGAGTGTCCTCTCTCGGCAGCCGTGCCGTGGGTGTGTGGTACCTGCTGTGCATGCCGGGAGAGGATATATAAGGGGCAGACGCCGCCGGGGAGGGGTCTTCTGTTCTTGGTTCCAGAGTCGGAGTCCTGGTGCGTGGCGCATGGCCCTCCAGGCCATGGGGCCACGTGTGCTTCAGTCCCAGGCACCTTTAGTCCTGGGACTGCAACTTCAGCCCTGGGCCCAGCACCTTTAGCTGGAGCCCACTTCGGGAGGAGGAATCCCAGGGTGCCGCCTTGCGAGGGGACCCGTTTCTAGAAGAGGAGGCTTGGGGAGGACCATTCCAAAGGACTGGTGAGAGATCACAGTGAAGGAAGGGGCCCAGTAACTTTTCGGAGGGATGTCATCCATCCGGAAAAAGGGATCTAAACAACAGGACCATTAGGAGGTTTGGGGCACTATAGATTCTGTGGCAGAGGATCTCCTGAACGCATCCATTAGGGAATCTGATAGACTGTTCGAGCTACATGCCGGCTGCTAGTGCCCTTGGGTGACTATCCGGGTGAGCTATACCCACTCGGGATGAATTGATCTGTCTTCCTAACACCTTTCTCTCTTCTGCGAATTTGTGGATGTTCATGCATAAGGAAAAATAAACTCTACGTTGGAGTTGACACTGGTGTGGACCTTGGAGTTACTTGGGGTATAGAGACTTTGTCCTTACATTCTAGGGACAGAAACCAGCTTTACGGAGAACCTTGCTGTAAGACCCGTAAGTTAAATCAAGTATGCTTAACCTCTGCAAACCAGGGGGTACGGGCATGGTGGCCATGGTGCGCCTTTCTCTCCTGTGAGTGAGCCAAGGATAATAGAGAGAGAAGGGGGCTGTGTCACTACACACACATTTGCAAACATATGTGTAAGCCGCAGTGGCCAGGTCAAGGCACCCCAGTGTACTGCGGTCCTAACTATAATTTTGAGAGTCTCCCAAATTACATATATATCAATGGATAGATTAAGGGCAGGTTTTCCGGGAGGAAGCCCACCCCTCCTTTAAGGTACCTGGCTCACTAGTACTGGTGTCCCCACTGGAAGATTTATCGTGTTCTCCATAACAGGGACACACCAAAAAATAAAGCCCACATTAAAATACTGAATAACACCAGTATGACACTGAGATATGCCTATATAATGTATGTACAGTATATGTAATGTGTATTTAGTGAGTTAATGCTGCCATCTATTGGTAAGGTGAAAAAGATGTTTACATACTGTATGTTTGATTTGATTTTTCCTTTGTACTTGATATGTAAAGATTTTAGCTTGAAAACACTCAATTTTTTAAGATGACTGCACCCTATTTGTTTGTAATGATAAGTAATTTGTAGATTTAGATTTTGCATAAGAAGTGTAAAAGACAAATCTGTTGTTTTTTTCAACTTTTTTTGAATGTGCTTGGTTTTTCAAAAGGAATGTAGTTTCACTTTACAAGTAGAAAGAAATAATAAAAGCCTGCACTGTTTACTTTGGAACTAAAGCATCCAGCATAAAAAGGACGATATACAGTTCAAACCTTTATTGATATTTAGACAAACACTGTATGCAGATCTAAACTTTATATTACCACTTGCCTACTGGGCACTTTCACCCCCTTCCTGCCCAGGCCAATTTTCAGCTTTCAGTGTTGTCGCACTTTGAATGACAATTGCACGGTCATGCAATATTATACCTAAATAAAAATTTTATAATTTTTTTTTGCACACAAATAGTTTTTGTTTATTGGTAGATAATCACCACTTTTTTTATTGTTTGATAAACAAACAAAAAAATACCAAAAAATTTTAAAAGAAAAAAAAAATCATAGTTTGCTATAAAACTATGCATACAGGTAATTTTTCTCTTTCACATGTACACTGATGAGACTGAACTGACGGGCACTGATCAGGCGGCACTGATGAGGAAGCACTGATAAGCGGGACTAATGGGCACTGATAGGTGGCATTGATGGACACTGATAGGCAGCACTGAAGGGCACTTATAGGTGGCACTGATAGGCAGCACTAATAGGTGACACTGATCAGGAGGCACTGATGGGCACATTGGTGGGCACTGATAAGCAGCACTGGTGGGCACTTTTGGGACTGCATTGATAATCAGGACACAGATAATCAGTGCCCTGATTATTTGTGCCAATGTCCCTTTAACTCAAACCAGTTATCGGCTCTCTTCATCTCTCCTCACGCTGTGAGCATTAGGATAGAAAGGCCAACAACCGGCTTCTGTTTACTCCATGATCAGCTGTCATTGGAGACAGCTAATTATGTGGTAAAGGGCCACTGTGATTGTCCCTTTACCCCGATCTGTGATCAGCTGAGTTCTGAGGACTCAGTTATCACAGAGCGCGCCTCCCGCGTCAATCCCGGCAAAGTAAGCCCACAATGTAGCCATCATTCGGCTATAGCGCAAGTGTGAAGGAGTTAAAAGTAATGTTATGAAAAGGTTTTCTCAGTAGGTCACTGGATTGATAATGTAAAGTGCAACTACACCCAAAAGTGTAAGTTCTGCTTGTTTGCATCCTCCCTCTCTTTAAAAATTGTCAGTCTTTGGGGTGGGGGGGGCATGTACCTGGTTTTGACAGGTACCCACTCCCACTTTTGGTTGGATCGCCACAGTGATCAGAGCAGAAGTTCGGCCCCCCTACTTCCCCCGCAGCTTTCTGGGACACATCAGAGGTACCAGAAGACTGCAGGACCATTCACAAAGTGCAGCACGACTCGCACATGCTCAGTCGCAAACCGGCTGTGAAGCCACAAGACTTCGCTGCTGGTTTCTCATAGTTCAGATGCTGGCGCTTGGAGCCAAAGTGGATTGAATAATTGGCTTGGTGAGGGTAGTGCTGGATCCCTGGACAGGTACAGTAAGTGTCCTTAGATTAAAAGTCAACAGGGACAGTGTTTGTAGCTACTGATTTTGAATTTTTTTGGGGGGAGACTGGAAGTAGGTTTTACCATCTACACTTTAGTGTATTGTTTGATGACATCTAACTTAACACACTCAATTTGTAGACTTCCATGACTCCATTTGTCTTCTAAGAAAACCAGCTCAGTGGCATAAGGATAAGGTCTTCACAGAGGTCCCCTTGCTGGTGCACCACTTTTTGAAAGCGGTCTTCACAGAGGTCCTCTTGCTGGTGCACCACTTTTGGAAAGCTGTTCATCTGTTATGTTGCGACAGAAACTCAGAAACTCTTCATCTGAAATGTACAAAAAAAATTATGTTGAGACACAATGCATAAAAAAAACATACTTCAGGCACTTCACCTAACATTTGTGACCTTGCATGCAACATAAATCTTTATAAGCGCACTCTTCACGAAATACACTAGTATGTGTCTCAATTCATGCTCTGTGTGATACACTCTGTAGCAGGCATCATAAGACATTAGTACTTACCACTTGGCTTTGATCCCTACAACTTAAAGTGATTGTAAAGTCTCCTTTTTATTTTGGTAAAAATAGCAAACATGTTATACTTACCTGCTCTGTGCAGTTGTTTTGCACAGAGCAGCTCAGAGCCTTCTCTTCTCGGGTCCCTCTTTGGTGCTCCTGGCCCCTCCCTCCTATTGAGTGCCCCCACAGCAAACAGCTTGCTATGGGGGCACCCAAGCCGAGTTGCAGCTATGTATGTCCATTCAGACATGGAGCTGCAGCCTGGCCCCGCCCCCTTTTTCTCTATATTGACTGACTGACTTTGACAGCAGCGGGAGCCAGTGGTGCCGCGCTGCTGTCTCAGCTAATAAGGAGGGGAGTCCCGGGCAACTAAGACAGTGCTGCAACATCGTTAGATAGAGATGGGGTTCAGGTAAATATTAGGGGTGCCTTAAGATAAAAAAACCCTCTGCCCTTACAATCTACAAAAGGTCTCAGAACAAGAGCTGCATTTTCTCAAGGTGTACAGGACACAGCTTCCTCTTGCCCTGAGGGAGACTAAAGAGTGCACATAGCTGTCCAGTATGCACCATCACTGCTGCATTTCGGCAGCCTGAGCAGGATCCAGAGTGCTGATTACTACACCCCCTTACATTGGTGGTCAGTGTCTGCACCCCCCTTACATTGGTGGCCAGTATGAATGAGCTGGTGACACAAGTCCCAACCCACCTAAGAAATCCCACCAGGAAGCCGTCATAGCTGACAGCAAAATGTAGGCTGCAGTGATATTCCCTGCCCGCAGCTGCACGTATGCAAGGGGCATGTGTACGTGTGGCTGCGGGACAAAGAATACCTCCACCGCTGATGATTAGCTGCCGGCTTTGACGACTTCCCAGTGCGATAGCTCAGGTAGGTTTGTCTTGGTAGGTAGGATAGGTTGTCAATGAGAAAGAGCACCCTCTGTGGGGGCCAGAGACACTGACCACCAAGGGGAGCACAGACACTGACCACCAAGGGGATACATACATGAACACCAAAGGGGCATTGCTGCTGTCACCCTTTTCCACTCTCACTAATTGTCGCTTTCATCAGTTTCAGCGTCCTTACCAGCTCTAGTCTCCTCCTCTGCCAATAGGTCTCGACACTCAAACTGCCCATCCTGCTCACACCGCTTAACACGTGAGCACATGTGTTGCAGCCACACACCCAACTTCTGCCCTTGGTCTCGTGCAGCTTTGGCTGGGGGTGATTCTTCTTATTAGTGCAGACAATTGTCTGTCACTCTGCCAGCAACACCCTTTTGGCTGTGCACCGAGAGGAGGCAGGGGGAGGCAGTACAAATAGGAGAAAGCAGGAGGTGGTAGAAAAACAACAAATAGCCAAGAGCATCACAGTGGGAGGGAACCCAAGACTTGCTGTAATAAATATTTATGACTGTTTGGGCAGTGCTTTAACCACTTACTCATTGGACACCTAAACCCCCTTCCTAACCAGTCCAATTTTCAGATTTTAGTGCTCTCACATTTTCAATGACAATTACTCAGTCATGCAGCACTGTACCCATATGAAATTTTTGTCCTTTTTTTCACACAAATTGAGCTTTCTTTTGGTGGTATTTAATTACCGCTGGATCTTTTATTTTTTGCGCCATAAAAGAAAAAAATACTGAAAATTCTGCAATAAAAATGCATCTCTTTGTTTCTGTTGTAAAATTTGTAAAGTTTGTAATTTTTCTTCATAAATTTCGGACAAAATGTATACTGCTACATATATCTTTGGTAAAAATAACCCAAATCCGTATATGATATTTGGTCTTTGTGAAAGTTAGAGTCTACAATCTATGGTGCCAATCATTGAAAATTAATCGCACCTGACGGCCTATCTCATTTTTTGAGACACTAACAAGTCAGGAAAGTACAAATACCCCCCAAATGACCCCTTTTTGGAAAGTAGATATTCCAAAGTATGTAGTCAGAGGCATGGTGAGGTTTTTGAAGTTGTATTTTTTTCCCACAATTCTTTGCAAAATTAAGATTTTGTTTTCCTTTTTTTTTCTCAGAATTGTCATTTTAACAGGTTATTTCTCACACACAGCATATGCATACCACAAATTACACCCCAAAACACCCAAAAAATTCTACTACTCCTCTTGAGTATGGAGATACCACATGTGTGAAATCTTTACACAGCCTGGCCACATACAGAGGCCCAACAAGCAAGGAGCACCATCAAGTGTTCAAGGAGCATAAATTACACATTTCATTTCTACCTCTTGCACTTTTGAAGGCCCTGGAGCACCAGGACAATGGAAACGCCCAAAAAATGACCCAATTTTGGAAAGCAAATACCCCAAAGTATATTCTAGGAGGCATAATGAGTCTTTTGAACATGTCATTTTTCCACAAGTTTTTGGAAAATGTGGGAAGAAAATTAAAACACTTTTTTTTTTTTACACAAAGTTGTCCATTTATACAATATTTCTAACACATAGCATGTACATAGCTAAAATTACACCCCAAAATATATTCTGCTACTCTTCCCGAATATACCGATACCACATGTGTGAGACTTTTACACAGCCAGGTCACATACAGAGGCCAAACACGCAGGAAGCACAATAAGGTGTTCTAGGGGCATAAATGTCAAATCTAATTTGACTACTGTGACAGCAGGAAGGTAAAGTCACCTGGTTGCATCCAGGGGGGCAGATATATTTCGCCCAGATTCAGGCTTTACGCCGACTTATACAACTAGGTGGAGAGTTGTATAAGGCTAGTGGGCTCATGGATGACTCATACCTCTAGGGAGAGGGCTGGGCGTCGTGCAGACAGGGAGTTGAGGAGACCAGCTGAAGCTTGTCAGCTCATTTAGGCCTCTATAAGAACTCCCAGCTTCATTAGATGTTAGCTCATGCCTGGAACCAGACCTGTGTGGACTGTCTAGGGAGAGTGAACCCCTGTGCGGTGAGAAAAAGCCTGTGTGGCTATTTGCTTGGACACTTAAAACCAGGGACTTAGGGACTAGGACAGCACTAGGCTGATCCCATTTGTTAGTTAGGAAACCTGTATGTTTAGTCAGAGGTCAACTTGACCAGGATTTATTTTGGTTATGTTTCTTTTGCTTTGCTGTGTTTTGTCACTGTAAATAGAAAATAAACCGCACCTTTTTGATTTTGAAAACCACAACCTCCGTTTGCTGGGCCTGTTTTGTGTGGGGAGCCCATCCCGGGGGTCACACACACCCGCTGCCGAGCTAACCCCCTCACAGTTGGTGGAGAACCAGTGGCAGTTTTTTTTTAAGCCAGCATGGAGGAGATACTGAAACAGCTGGCTCTAGCAAATGCCAATCAACAGCAGACAAATGCAGGTTTGCAAAGGAGCCTTGCAGCCCAGCAGCAAGCTCATCAACAAGCCCAGCAGCAATCTGAGGCCCGCTTCATAGACCTGTTACAGAAGCAAGAGCAGAGACTACAACAAATGGAAGCAGTAATGCAGCAACGTCCGCAGACCAGTGAGGAAAGCCGTCCCACTAATACCGCGTCCTTTGGGGTGAGTCGTTTATTGACAAAAATGACTGGAGAGGATGATCCAGAGGTATTTTTGACCACATTTGAAAGGACTGCTGAAAGAGAAAAGTGGCCTGAGGAGCAGTGGGCTGGACTGGTGGCTCCTCTGTTAACTGGTGAATCGCAGAAGGCTTACTATGACCTAGAGCCTGACCAAGCAAAAGACTATGTGATGCTAAAAGCTGAAATATTGGCAAGGCTGGGTGTCACCCAGGCTGTCCGGGCTCAGCGTGTGCATAACTGGACTTTCCAGCTTGGAAAACCCCCCAGGTCTCAAATGTATGATCTCATTCACCTGAGCAGAAAGTGGCTACAGCCAGAGACTTTGTCCGCACCAAAGATTGTGGAACGTGTTGTAATGGATCGGTTTTTGAGAGCTCTTCCTACTGCCATCCAAAAATGGGTAAGCCATGGAGACCCAGAGACGGCCGATGGTCTTGTGGATCATGTGGAGAAATACTTGGCTACAGAGAACCTGACGGCCTCTTCCAGAGACACTCGGACTTTCCACCCTAAGACCAGACCATCCCCAGGGGCGGATAAGAGGATTCCAAGGGGTGAGGGTGGAGAGAGTGAGAGGGTGGGAGCTCTACCCCAAGTTTGGCGAGAACAGCCTGGGAAATCAGCGGCTCAAGAGGCGGCAAGAAGGATCGTTTGCTACCGCTGCCGGCAAGCGGGACATATTGCAGCCAATTGCCCGGTTGTGGAGGAACCCATGCAGTGTGACTTTCTGACGGGCAGACGTCAGTCGCTGTGTGCGACAGTCGCATGCACTGCCATTCGAGGAACTGAGAAACATTTATGCAAAATGTGTGTTAATGGTAGAAATGTTGTGGTATTGCTGGATTCAGGTAGCCTTGTGACCCTGATAAAGGCTGAGTTAGTTAAAACAGAGGTCTCTGGGAATAGCAAGGTAGCTGTTATTTGTGTGCATGGGGACACCCGAGAGTATCCAGTGACTACAGTGTGTTTCGAGACCCCCAAAGGTACCCTCTCTCATCCAGTGGGCTTAGTATCTCAGTTACCGTATGACGCCATTGTGGGAAGGGATTTTCCGAAGTTCTGGGAACTGTGGGATGATCCTGAGCCCCTCACTGGTGCCCCTATGTACCAGGAATGTGATAGCCAGAACTCCCCTGAGAATGGTGAGGACTCTCCGGAATTTCCCTTATCAGTATTGGCAGGGGAGACTCAAGAAACTGGAGAGGAGCCCACCTCCTCAGACGAAAACCTACCGTCTGTGGAGTTTTCTGATCTTGAGGTTCACAGGGAAAACTTTGCCACAGAACAGTTGAAAGACCCCGCCCTAATAAAGGCACGGGAAAACGTAGTGAAAATAGATGGCGAGTTAGTGAACCCAGATAATACCTGCACTTACCCATACTTCAGCGTAGAGAAGGACCTACTGTATCGGGTGGCAAAAAGGGCAGAAGAAACCGTTGAGCAGCTTGTGGTGCCCAAACCTTACAGGAAGTTGGTGTTGGAGTTGGCCCATGGGCACATTCTTGGAGGTCATCTGGGGACAGAGAAAACCCGAGAGAGGGTATTACAGAGATTCTATTGGCCGGGGGTGATGAAGGACGTAGAAAATTATTGTTCCTCCTGCCCTGTGTGTCAGAGGTTGGCCCCGATGCCACATTTCCGTAGCCCGCTGGTCCCTCTACCCATCATTGAGGTCCCGTTTGAGAGGATCGCCATGGATTTGGTAGGTCCTATAATCAAGTCCGCTAGGGGGCACCAGTACATATTAGTTATAATGGACTATGCCACCCGTTATCCAGAAGCGATCCCTCTCCGAAATACCTCGGCCAAAACCATAGCCAAAGAGCTATCTCTTGTTTTTAGCCGGGTGGGTATTTGTAAAGAACTGCTTACGGACCAAGGTACACCCTTTATGTCCCGGGTTATGAAAGAGCTGTGTAAATTGTTCAAAGTGACGCAATTGCGTACGTCTGTGTATCACCCCCAAACCGATGGGCTGGTTGAAAGATTCAACAAAACCCTAAAACAAATGTTGAAGAAAGTGGTGGATAGAGATGGAAAGGATTGGGACTGTTTACTTCCTTATTTGATGTTTGCTATTAGGGAGGTGCCCCAATCCTCTACGGGATTCTCCCCCTTTGAGTTACTGTATGGGAGACACCCAAGAGGGCTGTTGGATATTGCCAAGGAAACTTGGGAAAGTGAGAGTTCTCCCCACAGGAGTGTGATTGAGCATGTCGCCCTGATGCAAGATCGAATTGCACAGGTAATGCCCATCGTGAAGGAACATTTGGCCCAAGCGCAGTTGGCACAGCAGAGAGTGTACAACCGTGGAGCCAAGACCCGTACCTTTTCCCCGGGGGATAGGATATTGGTACTTGTCCCTACGGTTGAAAGTAAATTCCTTGCCAAATGGCAAGGCCCCTACGAGATAATGGAAAAAGTGAGCGAAGTGAATTACAAGGTCAGACAACCAGGAAGGCGAAAGCCCGAACAGATCTATCACGTTAATCTGTTGAAAGCCTGGAGGGATAGAGAGTCCCTAGTCGCAGACACTTGGTCACCAGCTCAAACTGGTTGCGTGATTCCTGAGGTTGGAATAGCAGCCACCTTGTCACAACCCCAACAACAGGAGGTTAAGGAGTTTGTGCTTCGCAACAAGGAGGTATTCTCTGAGCTGCCGGGACAAACATCTTGGGTAGAGCATGACATCATTACCCCACCCGGTGAAAGGGTGAAGTTAAAACCCTATCGGATCCCAGAGGCTCGACGGGAGGCAATACGGGAGGAAGTACAGAAAATGCTGAACTTAGGGGTGATAGAGGAGTCCCAAAGTGATTGGTCTAGTCCCATCGTGTTGGTGCCTAAACCGGATGGGAGCTGGCGATTTTGTAACGATTTTCGTCAGTTGAACAAAGTTACAAAATTTGACACCTACCCCATGCCACATATAGATGAGTTGATCGACCGGCTGGGAACAGCCCGATACATGACGACTCTTGACCTCACAAAAGGGTATTGGCAAATCCCCCTGGCCAAGTCGGCCAAAGAGAAAACCGCATTTGTAACCCCAGACGGGGCGTTCCAATATAAAAGAATGCCGTTCGGGTTACAGAATGCGCCGGCCACATTCCAGCGGAAAATGGACCAGATGCTGAGGCCCCATCGGAAGTATGCTGCGGCTTACCTGGATGACGTAATTGTCCATAGCACAGATTGGGCCTCACATCTGCCAAAAGTGCAAGCAGTCCTGGACTCTGTTCGGGAAGCGGGGTTTACGGCTAACCCCAAGAAGTGTACCATTGGGCAGGAGGAGGCCAAATATCTTGGGTACACCATTGGGAGGGGAGTAATAAAACCCCAACTCAACAAAGTCGAGGCCATCCAGAGTTGGCCACGTCCCAACAGCAAGAAGCAGGTACGAGCCTTTCTGGGAATCGCTGGGTATTATCGGCGATTCATTCCCCACTTTGCTTCTAAGGCTGTGCCCCTAACCAACCTGATGAAGGGGAAAGGGTCGGTCATGATTAAATGGACCCCCGAGGCTGAGGCAGCATTCCAATTCTTGAAACAAGCCTTATGTAGCCAGCCAGTGTTGTACTCACCCGACTTCTCTAAAGACTTTGTCGTACAAAGTGATGCGTCAGATGTGGGGTTAGGAGCAGTATTGTCCCAGGTCTGGAACGGGGAAGAGCACCCAGTCATTTACCTCAGCAGGAAGTTGAAGTCCCATGAGGTAAATTACGCCACCGTTGAAAAGGAGTGTTTAGCGGTGAAGTGGGCTCTAGATTCCCTTCGGTACTACCTGCTAGGTAGGCACTTTGACATGGTTACGGATCACGCTCCGTTAAAGTGGATGGCTCAAAACAAGGAAACAAATAGAAGAGTGAATAGGTGGTTCCTGGCCCTCCAGGAATTCAACTTCACAGTAAAGCATCGCCCTGGCGTTCAAATGGGGAATGTGGATGCTTTGTCTCGAGTACATGAATGCCTGATTGCTGGTGTTCCAACCCCGAGGTTAAAACAAGAGGGGGGGTATGTGACAGCAGGAAGGTAAAGTCACCTGGTTGCATCCAGGGGGGCAGATATATTTCGCCCAGATTCAGGCTTTACGCCGACTTATACAACTAGGTGGAGAGTTGTATAAGGCTAGTGGGCTCATGGATGACTCATACCTCTAGGGAGAGGGCTGGGCGTCGTGCAGACAGGGAGTTGAGGAGACCAGCTGAAGCTTGTCAGCTCATTTAGGCCTCTATAAGAACTCCCAGCTTCATTAGATGTTAGCTCATGCCTGGAACCAGACCTGTGTGGACTGTCTAGGGAGAGTGAACCCCTGTGCGGTGAGAAAAAGCCTGTGTGGCTATTTGCTTGGACACTTAAAACCAGGGACTTAGGGACTAGGACAGCACTAGGCTGATCCCAGTTGTTAGTTAGGAAACCTGTATGTTTAGTCAGAGGTCAACTTGACCAGGATTTATTTTGGTTATGTTTCTTTTGCTTTGCTGTGTTTTGTCACTGTAAATAGAAAATAAACCGCACCTTTTTGATTTTGAAAACCACAACCTCCGTTTGCTGGGCCTGTTTTGTGTGGGGAGCCCATCCCGGGGGTCACACACACCCGCTGCTGAGCTAACCCCCTCACACTACCTATTACACTTTTGTGAGGCACTGTAGTGGCACTGATAGGCACTGTAGTGGCACCGATGGGCACTGTAGTGGCATGAATGTGGCATGGATTAGAACTGATGTGGCATGGATGAAAAATGGATGAGCATGAATGAGGCATAAATGAGGCATGGATGGGGATGGATAAGCCGTGGAAGGGGATGGCTGAGCCGTGGATGGGGATGGATGAGCCGTGGATGGACGAAGATGAATGAGCATGGATGGGGATGGCTGAGTATGGATGGAATGGCTGAGCATGGATGGGGATGGCTGAGCCTGGATGGGATGACTGAGAATGGATGGGGATGGCTGAGAATAGATGGGGATGGCTGAGTACGAATGGGGATGGCTGAGTATGGATGGGGATGGCTGAGTATGGATGGCATGACTGAGCATGGATGGCATGGCTGAGTATGTATGGCATGTGTGACAGCAGGAAGGTAAAGTCACCTGGTTGCATCCAGGGGGGTAGATATATTTCGCCCAGATTCAGGCTTTACGCCGACTTATACAACTAGGTGGAGAGTTGTATAAGGCTAGTGGGCTCATGGATGACTCATACCTCTAGGGAGAGTGTGGGGCGTCGTGCAGACAGAGATGAGGAGACCAGCTGAACCTTGTCAGCTCATTTAGGCCTCTATAAGAACTCCCAGCTTCATTAGATGTTAGCTCATGCCTGGAACCAGACCTGTGTGGACTGTCTAGGGAGAGTGAACCCCTGTGCGGTGAGAAAAAGCCTGTGTGGCTATTTGCTTGGACATTTAAAACCAGGGACTTAGGGACTAGGACAGCACTAGGCTGATCCCAGTTGTTAGTTAGGAAACCTGTATGTTTAGTCAGAGGTCAACTTGACCAGGATTTATTTTGGTTATGTTTCTTTTGCTTTGCTGTGTTTTGTCACTGTAAATAGAAAATAAACCGCACCTTTTTTTGATTTTGAAAACCACAACCTCCGTTTGCTGGGCCTGTTTTGTGTGGGGAGCCCATCCCGGGGGTCACACACACCCGCTGCCGAGCTAACCCCCTCACACATGGCTGAGTATGGATGGCATGGCTGAGTATGTATGGCATGGCTGAGCATGGATGGGATAGCTGAGTATGGATGGATAGATGAGTTCAACAATGGGCACAGATCAGTGCTGTGGGCACTACAGATCTAGCGTACAGCGCTGCTGCACCTGATCTCTCCCCCTCTCCCTTCGCACTGTACCGATCGGTACGGAAAAAGGAGAGCTGAACCGGGCATGCGCTGGCTTTTTTAATAATGATCGCTCCTTTGAGGGAGTGATCACGTGGTAAAGGGTCTCTGTCGTTGGCCCTTTACCGTGATCCGGCAGTCATAGATATTCCCGGGTGCGCTCCGTCATAGTACATCCTCCCAGAGCTATCCAACCGCGCTGCAGCCGCTTTTCGGCTATGGCACGGTCGGCAACAGGTTAATTTATGCTTATACGTGCAAACCCTTGTGTGCATGCACTTGAATATGCATGTGTATACACGTAAATTGCTGCAGTCAAACATAAAAATTTCATTTTTTTGGGGGGTTCTGAAAGCAGCATTGATTTACTGATCTTTACAACAAGTGTGTGCATTGTGCATTTAGGTTATTTTATGCATTATTTTAGTTTACCTGTAAAATCCTCCCTTGTCTAGATATCCCAAACCCTGAGATATCTGCTGGTTATGTGTATGACAGACTCAGAGTTGTCACTCAAGTGACACTACATAGTATTCCCCTTTGCTTCTTTCCTATCAGCTACATAAAAGATTTTGTAGAGAGGTGAGGGGAGGGGAGTAGCTGGTCCAGACAGTAATTAGACCCTCCCAGAAGAGGAGAGGACTATGACATGCAATGAGGGATAGGGCTTTGCTAGAGAACTGACTCTTCCTAAAGAAGTAGAATTTAAAGCGGTTGTATAGTCAGATTTTACACTTTTACCTACATGTAAGCCTACAATAAGCCTTACCTGTACGTAAAAAAATATCTTCTAAACCTGTATGGTTTAGGAGATATTCCCCTAGCAATGAGGCGCTGACTGCAGCGGCGCATGCGCACAGGTGATTCTTGGCTGAAAAGCCCGGCAGACGCCGTACTTTGCCGGAAAGAAGTCTCCCGCGCGCATGACGACATCGCGGCTACAGCCACTCAGAGCGCTGGAGCCGCGATACCCGGAAGACACGCTGAGGCAACATGTCATCTCCCTTGGCGTGGACCAGGTAAGTTACCGACGCCTCGTTCTAAGGTAAGTATTTCATAATGTGCTAGTATGCGGTGCATACTAGCTCATTATGCCTTTTGCCTTACAGGGGTAAAAAAAAAAAAAAAAAATTCCGAGGGTATACACAGTTTAAAGGCACATTTCAAGTTAATTAAATGTATTTATACAAAGGAAAATGCTGCAAGTAAGCACTTTAATATGAAATATGAAACCAAAATCAAGAACACGGGGACATGACCTCAAACTAACTGGAGGAAAACGAATTCTAGAAAGTATTATTTTACTGAAAGGGTACAGTAGTTGATGCTCGGAATAAACTTCCAGCAGAGGTAGTGAGACAGTCAACAGTAAATGGCTTCACCCATGCTTGGGACAAACATAGACCTATACCCAGACAAAAAAAGGTAACGAAAAAGAAAAACAAAAAAAAAAAAAAAAAAGTAAAGTAAAAATGGGCAGACTTATTGGTCTAATCCGTCTATTTTCTGCCATCACTTTTCTATAATACCATGTTTAAATGCTTAATTTGTTAATTGCTTTTACCTGCAATTTCTTTAAGTTTTGAGGTGAACTGCCTTAAGCAACATCAAAAATGAGGACTACCTATGGTTTGTGATACAATGGTTGGGGACTGGTGTTCTCAAGGAATACCAAAACGTATTGAAAAAAAAATGCTGTTCAGCAGGAATTGTAGTGTTGTCATTCAGTAAATATGGTAGCCATAAATATGTGGCAGGATGTTTTAGTAATTTTGTAATTATATTTGTCCAGTTAGGCAATGATTGGTGACCATGTTGAAGGTTGGGTTTTATCCTAAAGAAAAGGTATGTGTTATTGCAATACACCTTTTCAAACGACTTCCTTCATATTTCCCTATATTCAGTTATATAATATCTCAGAATTGTGAAGAAAGCCAGTGCTGGACGATTTCATCTGCCAGGCAGTGTGATAGCAGGCACAAACAGGGAGCAGATTGCTATATAATGCTCAGCAACTGTAACTGAATGCAGGTTCTGCTATGACAGAGGTCTGATTGAGTGATTATTTATACTCAGGGCCACAAGCCTAAAAAAGAATATTTTACTAACCTGGGGTGGTGGAATAGGGGGTTGTCTACTTTATAGGCAATGTGTTTGCAGCAATGGGTATGTCACATATTAGTGATTTCTGCAATGCCATTTAAGTATTTCCTTCTGCCTGAACATTTCAATAAATAATTAGATAATTTAGGCATTTATGCAAAAAGTTAAAATCGTTTTTTTCAATCAAAACAGTAAAATATTTTTATTAATATTTATCCTTCGCACCTTTGCTAATTCATAGTGAATATACTGTATATGATATGATATGATATGAGATATATATATATACACACACACACACATATACACACACACACACATACATATATATAATTGTACAGCAAAAGAAACAAGTTATGGCCAACCCCGACAGCAGGTGATGAATTAAGCATTTCAAAAGCAAATCCCAGAACAATCACACCCAAAAATGCATCCCAAAAAATCCAGGA
The DNA here is from genome assembly GCA_029206835.1 of Rana muscosa. Classification (NCBI taxonomy): domain Eukaryota; kingdom Metazoa; phylum Chordata; class Amphibia; order Anura; family Ranidae; genus Rana; species Rana muscosa. Next base: position 113,173,911 of record CM055120.1, on the reverse strand, counting down.
AAAGTGGATCTTTAGGCCTCATGCACACTGGACGTTAAAATAACATTATAAAAACGCCAGTAGCTTTGCAGTGAGTTTTTCAGCTTTTTTCAACGTTTTTGCAATAGTGTTTTAGCGTTTTTCCGCGTTAGCGTTTTTTTTTTAAGAATATTTTTTTTTTAAGAATATTTTTTTTTTCAAAGGATCAAAAACATTAAAAAACATTGGTGAGCGATGTTTTTGAGCGTTTATTGATGTTTATTAGCGTTTATAAGCGTTAGAGTATTTTTACAGCTGAAAAAACGTCTCTAAGGACCCACTAGTTTTGGGGTTTTAACTGCTCAAAAACGCCACTGCCCAAAACTGCTGATAACAGCCTATGGGTGCATGAACACATAGGATAACATGATGGAGAGTTTATTGACTGTAGAAAAAAATGTCTACTGCCAAAAACAGCTGCTGTAAAAATGCCCAAAAACGTCCAGTGTGCATGAGGCCTTATAGTTTAGATCAAGTTTCTGATTTCTGTTATTCAAATGTTCAAACATAACATTATGTTTTAAAATTTTTGGTTTAAAAGTAAGCATATTAATTAAGAGGCAAAACAACTGCCACTTCTCTCGCTTCAGATTAGTTTCAAAATTTTTGATTGATTACCGGTATTTATAACTTGTAAAAATATGCAGGAGATAAAAATTCACCCACACAATACATAATACTGGGTTATTTTAATGTTACCATACTATGGTGAAATTTAGAGTAGCAAAATACCCAGAGAAGCTTTCTATTTAACCAATTAAGGACGCCGCACAACGATATACGTCAACAGAATGGCACGGCTGGGCACAAGGGCATACAGGTACGTCCCCTTTAAGATCCCAGCCGTGGGTCACGTGCTTGCGATCCGGTCCGGAGCTCCATGACCGCGCTAGCAGGACTCGCGGACCTGATCGCCGCCGGTGTCCCGCGATTGGGTCACAGAGCTGAAGAGCGGGGAGAGGCAAGTGTAAACAAGCCTTTCCCCATTCTTCTCCGTGGCATGTCAGTGATCGTCTGTTCCCTGTCATAGGGAACGACGATCAGTGACGTCACACGCCAAGCCACGCCCCCTACAGTATGAATCACTGACTAGGGCACACTTAACCCCTACAGCGCCACCCCTAGAAGTTAACCCCTTCACTGCCAGTGTCATTTTCACAGTAATCAGTGCATATTTATAGCACTGATCGCTGTAAAAATTACAATGGTCCCAAAATGTGTCAAAAGTGTCCGATGTGTCTGCCATAATGTCGCAGTCACAATAAAAATCGCAGATCGCCGCCATTAGTAGTAAAAAAAATTTTTTTTATAAAAATGCAAAAAACGATCCCCTATTTTGTAGACGCTATAACTTTTGCGCAAACCAATCAATAAACGCTTATTGTGATTTTTATTTACCAAAAATATGTATAAGAATACATATCAGCCAAAACTGAGGAAAAACATTTTTTTAATATATATTTTTGGGGGGGATATTTATTATAGTAAAAAGTGTATTTGCCCGCATTGTGTTTTTTTCAGAATTGTCGCTCTATTTTTGTTTATAGCGCAAAAAATAAAAACCGCAGAGGTGATCAAATACCACCAAAAGAAAGCTCTATTTGTGGAGAAAAAAAGGACATCTATTTTGTTTAGGTGCTACGTCACACGACCGCGCAATTGTCAGTTAAAGGGACGCAGTGCCGAATCGCAAAAAGGGGCCTGGTCCTTTAGCAACAAAATGGTCCGGGGCTTAAGTGATTAAGCAAAATTTATCAAATTGATAGTTTCCGTGAACAGAGTGAAAACATTTTTACACATAAATTCTAAAGTGCTCTTTAGTTAATAATTGTTGTCATTGTCTCATTCTGTATTCTCCCTCTGCTTACTTTTTACATAAAACATACTTACCAATGTTCACTAACCCCTACTTACTACCTTATACACATAATGATACAGACCATTGAGTTCATTGGCTCCTCTTTATAACATTATCTCTTGGGAGGCCAGGACCTTGTTCTTCTAGCTATAAAAAAAAAAAATATATATCTTTTCACATGTTCTATTATATCTTTGTAAGTCATAAGGCAGAAGACAGGATTTGTTCTGCATTTCATGGCATTGTAAGTATTCATAGTTTTTACTGGGCTAGATGACTTTAATAGATGCACGATATTAGATAAATATTAAAAAATACTGGCTAGCATAGTTTGTCTGTAGAAGCTCAGTACGGAAATAGATACGTTGTCATTAACGCAAACTGATCTAACTAGTGGCACAATTTTTTGCAATGCTAAAGCCTTATGCCGCGTACACACGGCCGTTTTTCTCGTCGAAAAAAACGACATTTTTCCCATTTGACGAGAAAAACGATAGTCTGTGGGCTTTCTGTTGTTTTTTTCGACGAGAAAAACGGCATTAAAAACGACGAGAAAAATTAGAACATGTTCTAATTTTTCTCGTCGTTTTTTTCGACATGTTTTCCGCGGCAGTGTTTTCCATAGGGAAACACTGCCGCGGAGCCCACAGACGGTCGTTTTTCTCGTCAAGAGAAAAAATGACGTGAAAAACTACCGTGTGTGGGGAACAAGCTGTTCCCCCGTTTTAAATGACATTATTCACGGCGGTTTTTTAGCCGCCGTGAATAATGATCGTGTGTACGCGGCATAAGAACTTAAATATAATAGAAACATCCATACACATATGTGAATGAGTGTATTTAATACATTTAATAGGCGTGGTAGAATTATTCATGTTCATGGGCTCTTTAGATTCATGCTTGTTACATTGGTATAAAACAATCTGATGTTGATTTACATATTTATTGAATTTGTTTGATATATTATACTGTTAAATTGTTACTTCTTATCTAATTATGTGTGATTAGTTACTATAGTAAGCTTGGAGGATATTTGTCATATTGTGGAGCACAAGCAGAGTAGTAGGGATTTAAAAATTATGGTCACTGTTTTTGTAAAAAAAAATTGATTCTTTTAGGAGGATTGTTTTGTAAACTAAATTTTGATGTAGTAAAGGTGACTAATACAATCTAATTGTTTATTCAGTACCTTTGAATATTCTTTTAGTAAGTTATTTCATAAAAAGTTGTATTTTAATACAAAAAATGCAACAGTATTTTTAAATGCTCTACAAAATCATGCAGCTCTGTGCTGACAATCTGGGGCTTTTATCAATAAATCTGAAAAGTGTGTATAGCAAAAGAAATTTTCTAAAAGATAAGTGCAATTTAAATGCTTATATGATGTCAGTGTTTAAAGGAGAAGTTCTGAGATTTATAAAAAACAAAAATTGGTCTGATGCTGCAGCTGTCCCACATTGGCTCTAAGATCAAGAACTGAGCAGTCACATGACCTTGTATTGTTCTGTTCTCGGTCTGCCCGAAGTGGAGAGCAGTGATTGTTAGTAACCCCTCACCACTCTGAAATAAAGTACAGCCTCAAAAGTAAAATACATAAACATTGTAGAGGGTAGTACCATCATGCAGAATTTTGAGTATAGAGAAATTGGGTCTGTGGTCCCCAAACCAGAGAACCAAAAGGGAGGGGGGCGATTGGACTATTGGGGTACTGGTGAGTAGATGAAATCAAATGTAAAGATACAGGTATAAAACAAAGGAAAAAGTTTTATTGAATACAACATCAACAAGACACATAAAAATGGGCAGGATTAAAAATGACTAGTCAAGATTTTTGTCGTGACCCTCAAACCCATTGTGATTTTTCCCCCCTGAGGGGATTATTTCCCTGGCGTTATGTATGGTCGTTATTTTTAATCCTGCCCATTTTTATGTGTCTTGTTGATGTATTCAATAAAACTTTTTCCTTTGTTTTATACCTGTATCCTTACGTTTGATTTCATCTACTCACCAGTACCGCAATAGTCCAATCTCCGCCCTCCCTTTTGGCTCTCTGGTTTGGGGACCACAGACCCAATTTCTCTACCCTCACCACTCTGCTACTGCAGAACTCACTGGAGAGTTGGGCTTGAGAAGGGGTGGACACAGCTGGCTCTGGCTGTCAGCTGAGTGCTGAGAGCCAGAGTCAGCTGTCAACCAGGCAACTTGTTAGAACCTGACAATATTGTTGGGATACTTCCAGGTCTGGAGTGGCTCTACTACGTCAGATGGTACTCAGATGGAGGGAGTCTTTATAAGGTTGTGTCATGTACCTGGGTGTATTTGAACCGGGATCTGGCTTGTCAAATACAGTCTGGAGAGAAGCCAGAAATTTGTCCCAAAGCTGCAGCCTTACCTGTTGCGCTACTGAGCAGATCTAGACTTTTGGAAATGTCCTCTCAGTATTAAACATTACCTTGGACTCACCAGCCCCACCTACTGCCAGCTGTGGACAATTTTCAATCAAAGCAGCCCTTAAAAAGGAAGTGATGCTATCTCTCAGCGCCCGTTTGTGTGGAATAGCTCCCTGGGTGTTGTGACTGCTTTTTGATCCTGATTTTCGTGTTGAACTTCTGCCTGAATTCCTGACTACTCTCCAGCCTGCTGATTTTGTACTTCACTGCCAGCTCGTGTATGACCTTTGCCTGCCTGACCACTCTCTGGATTTCGATCGTGTACCATTTTGCCTGATCTGTTGCCAACCTAATCTGCCTGACTACGTTTTCGCCTGAATCCTCAGCACACAAGTTCCACTTCGGACACTACCTATCACAGGTACCTTACATTACAAACGGGCCACAATGACAGTGGACCCTGCTGAGATTGTTAAGGCGATTTCACGTCAGGGACAATTGATTGGAGCTCATGAACAGCATCTTTCTTCCCTGGACGCCAAGTTAGATGAACTTTGTACTATGCTTAAATCTTGTTTGCCTGCTTCCTCTGCAACGGTCCAGACTCTGGATCCTACTCCTGCTACGATCCAACCCACCTCTTCTGTACCACCCAAACTTCCTATGCCTGACAAATTTGGTGGTGATACTGAGGACTGCAGAGGCTTTTTAAATGTTTGCCGTTTGCATTTCGGCAACAACCCTGGGACCTTTAGCACTTCTTCTGCCAAAGTGACTTTTGTAATTTCCTTGTTAAAGGAGAAGGCCCTGGCCTGGGTCTCTCCTTATCTGGAACGCAATGATCCTGTGCTGCAAGACGCTGACAAATTTCTGGCTTCTCTCCAGACTGTATTTGACAAGCCAGATAGAGCTTCTGCAGCTGAGTGCTCACTCTTGGACATGCAACAAGGCACCAGGTCTGTGGCACAATATGCTATTGAGTTTCGTACCCTTGCTGCTGAGACTACTTGGGACTCAAGGGCATTACGTGCAGCCTTCCGAAAAGGTCTTGCAGATCGCATCAAAGACGAATTAGTCTATAAGGATTCCCCAGAAGACCTAGAGAAATTCATAGAGCTCTGTGTTCGTCTGGATGTCCGGTATCATGAAAGATGCCAAGAGAGACTTAGAACTCGCAAGTTTCCTCGGCCAGTCTACCGTTTGGCCCCTAACTTCCAATCACCACCTCAGCCAGAACCTGAAATCTCAGTTGAACCCCAGACACCTGTGGAACCCATGGATGTAAGCCGTCTCCACCTAACTGAGTCTGAGAAACAAAGGAGGCGTGCATTGGGCCTATGCCTATACTGTGGACTTAAAGGACATTTATTATCTGTCTGCCCTTCCCGTCCAGTAAAAGGCAGGGTCTAACCAGTGTTGGAGGAGCTGGCTTAGACCTTACAGGTATATCCTCCAAGACCAAGATTATCATTCCTGCAATTATCCATTTACCCTCTAAACTTGTCTCCTGTGAGGCTTTTGTGGATTCTGGAGCTGCTGGCATATTCTTGGACTACACTTTTGCAAAAAAAAATAATATCCCATTTGTTCCAAAATCTAGACCCCTGAACATTACCACCGTGAATGGACAACCCTTGGGAGATGGCATTGTAAAATTTGAGACTATGACAATCACCCTTCAGGTAGGCGTACTCCACAAAGAGGAAGTTGTCTTGTCTCTTATTGATTCTCCACTTTTGCCTGTTATCCTTGGTTACCCATGGTTACAACAACATAACCCTTCTTTTGATTGGGAAAATGGAGAACTAACCTCTTGGGGGTCGTTCTGTCATTCAAACTGTTTGTCTCAACCCAAAAGACTTCCTGCTTGTATGTTGGCTTCCGTGGCCGTCCCACCTACCTTGCCTCATGAATACCATGCGTTTGCAGACGTATTTTGCAAGCAAAAGGCAGAGGTTTTACCTCCACATCGTTCTTTTGACTGTGCAATTAAATTGATTCCTGGAGCACCTCTTCCCAAAGGAAGGACCTATCCCCTGTCTTTGCCTGAACAAAAATCCATGGAGGAATACATAAAAGACAACTTGGAAAGAGGTTTTATCCGACCCTCTTCTTCTCCAGTAGGGGCAGGTTTTTTCTTTGTTGAAAAAAAAGATGGGGGTCTTCGACCATGCATAGACTATCGAGGGTTAAATCAAATCACTGTAAAAGACTCCTACCCTTTGCCTCTCATTCTTGAACTGTTTGATGTACTTAAGGGGGCTGTTATCTTCTCCAAGCTAGACCTACGAGGGGCTTATAATCTAATTCGAATTAAAGATGGGGACGAGTGGAAGACAGCATTCAACACTCGTAATGGACATTTTGAATATCTGGTTATGCCATTTGGGTTGTGTAACGCCCCTGCTGTCTTCCAACGTTTCATGAATGAAATTTTTCATGATTTCAGCAACAGTTTTGTGATCATCTACTTGGACGACATTTTAATCTTTTCCAAGACTCATCTAGAGCACATCTCGCATGTAAAGCAGGTATTGCAACGACTGAGAGAAAACCATCTTTACGCGAAGATTGAGAAATGCAGTTTCCATCAAAGCCGTATTCCTTTCCTTGGATACATTATAAGTGTTGCCGGTTTCCAAATGGACCCTCAAAAACTTTCCGCTGTCTTGCAATGGCCCCAACCGACCACTTTAAGAGGGCTCCAAAGCTTTCTAGGGTTCGCAAATTACTACAGACGCTTCATCAAAGGTTTTGCCTCCATTGCGGCCCCCCTTACTGCTATGACTAAGAAAGGTACAAATTGCAAGGTATGGTCCTCAGAAGCAGAATCGGCTTTCCAGCAATTAAAAGACATGTTCAGCAAAGCTCCAATTCTTCAGCATCCAAATCCCGATCTCCAGTACATAGTTGAGGTTGATGCCTCTGAGGTAGGAGCAGGTGCCGTGCTCTCCCAGAGACAGCCTAAGTCTGGTAGAATCCATCCAGTAGCATTTTTTTCTAGAAAGTTTTCTCCAGCGGAGATGAATTACGATGTTGGGAATCGAGAACTACTGGCCATCAAATTGGCATTGTCTGAATGGCGACATCTTCTGGAAGGGGCTCCCAAACCTTTTTCTATCCTCACTGACCATAAAAACCTACTATACCTTCAGACTGCAAGACGTTTGAACTCACGTCAGGCTCGATGGGCTCTGTTTTTCTCCCGTTTTAATTTTGTTCTTTCTTATGTTCCTGGGCATAAAAACAAGAAATGAGGAAAGGAAGGTGCGCCAAACTAAGTGCAGTATTAACGTTTTAATAACCATTAATAAAAACAGCCAAATGGCTACTCACAAATAGGAAGAAGTAATCAGGCATGTAGAGTGTAAATAGCATACAGGGTCCGGTGTCATCAACAGTCCGAGGGAAAGATGTAGGTCCCAGATGGAGAATAAGGCTGAAGGCTGAAGGCAGATGTAGTGTCAGCAATGGAAGTCCTGGGCGTAGAGATGCTGTATGTATGTTGTTATTCTTCCTGTAGTGGAGGAAGAGCCAGGACGATGCGCATCAGCGTGCGCTTCAGCGTGGAGCGCAGCGTGCCGTCGGACCGGAAGTGACCGGAAGTGACGTGGTAAGAAGAACGGACCAATAGGATAAAAACAAGAAAGCCGATGCTCTTTCCAGACAGTTTGCTACCTCTGAAGAAGACCAACCTACCGAGCAGTATATAATCCCACCTCACAAAATTGTCGCACAGATCTCTACGGCTCTTTCCCAACAGTTACAAGAAACCCAGAATTGTGTTCCCCAAGGCTTGAAGATACCACCAGGTCGCCTGTTCGTAGCCCCTAGCCTCAGAAAACCTGTACTCCTCTGGGCACATGATGGTGTTTTATCTGGTCATCCTGGTGTCACCATCACTCTTAAGACCTTGCAGCGTCATGTCTGGTGGCCTCATATGAAAAGGGATGTTACTGACTATGTGGCCGCCTGTCCAACTTGTGCTGCTAATAAAGTACCCCGTACATTGCCTACTGGACTGTTACAACCACTTTCAGCACCTCGTCAGCCTTGGACCCATTTGACTATGGACTTCATTACAGACTTACCCAAGTCTGAGGGCATGACTGCTATATGGGTCATAGTGGATCGCTTTTCAAAAATGTCTCATTTTGTGCCGCTCCCGGGATTACCTACAGCGGAAGCACTGTCTACTCTCTTCCTTTCCCATATTGTGAGATATCATGGCATACCTACCAATGTCGTCTCAGACCGCGGATCCCAGTTTGTTTCCCGATTCTGGAGAGCGTTCTGCAAGAAACTGGGAGTAACGCTTTCACTCTCTACCTCACATCACCCTCAAACAGATGGTCAAACCGAACGCATGAACCAGACCCTAGAAACCTATCTTCGACATTATGTCAATGCCTTACACTCCAACTGGTCTGAGTATTTGCCTTTAGCTGAGTTCGCCATTAATTCCCGTTGGCACAGTGCTCTTCATACCACACCATTCTACGCAGCCCTAGGCTATCACCCTCAGACTTTTCCCCTACTCCAGCCTTCTTCTGGTGTACCAGCAGCAGATCAGCGGGTTAAAAATATTCTGCTACATTGGAAAAAGATTTGCTTATTACTACGGAAGTCAGCAGGCAAGTATGCACTTTTTTCCAACAAACGAAGACAACATATACCTCCATATGTGGTGGGGGACAGAGTTTGGCTATCAACCAAATATGTGAGACTGAAACAACCTTCTACCAAATTGGGCCCTCGATTCATTGGTCCTTACAGGATTATTGCTCGAGTCGGGCCAGTCTCCTATCGGTTGAAATTACCCTCCTCTCTCCGGATTCATCCTGTGTTCCACGTTTCCCTCCTCAAAAAAGCAATTTTCAATCGCTACTCCAGAACGCAACAGCTACCTCCTCCTGTTCTTGTTGATGGACAAAATGAGTTTGAAGTTTCCAAGATTCTTGATTCTAGAAGACAGGGTCGTGGCCTTCGGTATCTGGTTCATTGGAAGGGATATCCTGTCACAGACCGTTCCTGGGTTCCAGCCAAAGATCTGCATGCCCCTTCTCTTATTCGAGACTTCCATGCCTCCTTTCCCACTAAGCCCCGCTAGGCCCCCGGAGGGGTCCTCTGGGGAGGGGACCCTGTCATGTACCTGGGTGTATTTGAACCGGGATCTTCCTGGTCCCAAAGCTGCAGCCTTACCTGTTGCGCTACTGAGCAGATCTAGACTTTTGGAAATGTCCTCTCAGTATTAAACATTACCTTGGACTCACCAGCCCCACCTACTGCCAGCTGTGGACAATTTTCAATCAAAGCAGCCCTTAAAAAGGAAGTGATGCTATCTCTCAGCGCCCGTTTGTGTGGAATAGCTCCCTGGGTGTTGTGACTGCTTTTTGATCCTGATTTTCGTGTTGAACTTCTGCCTGAATTCCTGACTACTCTCCAGCCTGCTGATTTTGTACTTCACTGCCAGCTCGTGTATGACCTTTGCCTGCCTGACCACTCTCTGGATTTCGATCGTGTACCATTTTGCCTGATCTGTTGCCAACCTAATCTGCCTGACTACGTTTTCGCCTGAATCCTCAGCACACAAGTTCCACTTCGGACACTACCTATCACAGGTACCTTACATTACAAATGGGCCACAATGACAGTGGACCCTGCTGAGATTGTTAAGGCGATTTCACGTCAGGGACAATTGATTGGAGCTCATGAACAGCATCTTTCTTCCCTGGACGCCAAGTTAGATGAACTTTGTACTATGCTTAAATCTTGTTTGCCTGCTTCCTCTGCAACGGTCCAGACTTCGGACACTACCTATCACAGGTACCTTACAGGTTGGTCATTATTCCCTACAAATCAGTCTGAGATGGACACCACTCCTGTTTTCGACCCATTGTGCTCATCACTATTAAAATATACAAAGCAGAACAAGGAAACGGGACTTTAAATGAAGTACGAGGAGGGTCATGCCGCGTACACACGGCCATTTTTCTCGTTGGAAAAAACAAAATTTTTCCCATTCGACGAGAAAAACGATAGTCTGTGGGCTTTCTGTCGTTTTTTTTGACGAGTAAAACGGCATTAAAAACGACGAGAAAAATTAGAACATGTTCTAATTTTTCTCGTCGTTTTTTTCGACATGTTTTCCGCGGCAGTGTTTCCCATAGGGAAACACTGCCGCGGAGCCCACAGACGGTCGTTTTTCTCGTCAAGAGAAAAAATGACGTGAAAAACGACTGTGTGGGGAACAAGCTGTTCCCCCATTTTAAATGACATTATTCACGGCGGTTTTTTAACCGCCGTGAATAATGATCGTGTGCACGCGGCATTAAATGTTGTGTGTAGTTAAATTAACATATCTATAATATGTGTAAAAAAGTAGGACATTTATCTCATAATAATTCATATTCGATAGAAAATTGATATACTACACACATAATTAAATTCCTGCATAGAGTAAAATATTGAATGGGAAACTTTATTTCATACATAAATACAAAATTCATAAATCCCCAAAAAAAGAATAGCACATGATAAATATAGAAACGCCCACAATTTGATAGCACATTATTGGATTATAATCAAATACAATGCATAAACAGAATCCACAATGACGTGGTAGGATACAATATCTTACACATTTACACACTTGCTCCTGATGAGTGACATCAAGTCACGAAACACGTTGAGCCAACAGATGTCGTGTTTAAATCGTATATTGTATCCTACCACGTCATTGTGGATTCTGTTCATGCATTTTGTATTTGATTATATTCCAATCATGTGCTATGAAATTGTGGGCTTTTCTATATGTATCATGTGCTATTCTTTTTTTGGGGGGATTATTTACGAATTATGTATTTATGTATGGAATAATGTTTTTCATTCAATATTTTACTCTATGCAGGTATTTAATTATGTGTGTAGTATATCAATTTTCTATTGAATATGAATTATTATGAGACAAATGTCCTACTTTTTTTACACATATTATAGATACTGTATGTTAATTATAACTCCACACAACAATTGACCCTCCGCATACTTAATTCAAAGTCCCGGTTCCTTGTTCTACTTTGTATATTTTAATAGGGATGGAGGCTGATGACAACGTCATCTCCTCATATAAAGTCCCATAGACCCCTCTTTTAGAAATGTGCTCATTACTATTACCTATTGCCAAAGGATTTAAAGGCCCCATAATGGCTAGGCAAGTAAATGTTAAATGAATTGCTCCTGGCTTCTCACACAGTTAATAATGTATGTCTAAGGGTGGCTTAATTGTTTTTTTAGTTTATATACATTATCATTTATCAGAATTGTATAGAATGGTTCTAGTAAGGTCATACACAGAGCATTACAAAGTTCAGGTGCCTACCTGGGACTTAAAGGGGTTGTAAAGGCAGACGGCTCTTTATCCTAATGTATTACATTAAGGTAAAAAGCCTTCTGTGTGCAGCAGCCCCCCCCCCCCTAATACTTACCTGAGCCCCATTGCTATCCAGCGATGTCCACAAGTCCCTCGGCCTTCCGGGACTCTCCCTCCTAATTGGCTGAAACACAGCAGCAGCACCATTGGCTCCCGTTGCTGTCAATCAAAGTCAGTTAGCCAATCAGGAGAGAGAGAGAGAGGTGGGGCTGAACCGGGGCTCCATGTCTGAATGGACACACGGAGCTGCAGCTCGGCTTGGGTGCCCCCATAGCAATCTGCTTGCTGTGGGGGCACTTAACAGGAGGGAGGGGCCAGGAGCCGTGAAGAGGGACCCGGTAAGAGGAGGATCTGGGCTACTCTGTGCAAATCCACTGCACAAAGCAGGTAAGTATAACATATTTGTTATTTTAAAAAAAACAAGAATTTACAATCGCTCCCAGGGGCCCTTGTTTTTGACAAAAATACCCCACCCTGCTACCATGAAATGTAGTGATGTAAGAGTTGAGATAGAGGGTTCATTTTCTTTTTCGTACATCACGGGACACAGAGCGACTTAGTCATTACTAATGGTTATATAGATTACCTTCAGGTGCTGGCACTGGCAACTTCCAAACCGGAAGTACCCTCCCCTATATAAGCCCCTCCCATCCGGGAGCACCTCAGTTTTTTGCCAGTGTCTAAGGTGTTGGCCAAAGAGTAACATGTGTTTTCACTGGGCTTGCGTACAGGTTCTTTTGGGCCTTAGTAAGCTGTTCCGGATCCCACCAAAAAAGCTTCATAGCTAAACGGTCGGTACCCGGGCCTTGCAGCAGAAGAGCAAGGTTTTGCCTGTAATGCCTCTCTTAGGAGGGCTGGACCCTGGGATCCAGAGCTCTGGTCATACCCACGACCAAGATGTTGTCTGTGCAGGGTGCTATACAGGTCCAGGGGAGTGGAATCCTTGGGAACCCGGTCCCTGAAGGTTTAATTACAATGCCTGCCGTGATAGGTGAAGTTTGGGCTTCTGTGGACCAAACAGAGTCCTGCGGCGGGGAACAGGTAAGTGGGGGCCCCCAGGAACTTGGTTCTATTGGGGGACCCCCAAGCCTAATTTGTCTCTGTCTGTTACCTAACGGTATTCCCGCTAATATCTGTGTATGCCTGTAACTACTGAAAATGTAAAATTTTAATAGTAGTCAAGAAAAAAAAAAAAAAAGAGGACCGCGGTACCTGTGTTAAACCACTAGAGGCCGCTGTGGTCCATTTTTCTTGTCATGTGGATCTTTGGTTTTCTCAAGTCAAAAGATCCAGGCAGTTGGTAAGTTTCTCTGTGGGAATCCACTTCCTCTGCCCTGTTGCTGCGCTCATCCACCGCACAGGCCCTCCGGAAAAAGGGCCCTGGCTCCTAGTCCCTGTTTGATTTCGAAAAGGGCGCCAATGGCGCACGGGCGCGCGCGCGGGCGCGTGCACGTGCACGCGCCTCCTATGGAAAAAAAAAGGGGCGGGGCGGGTGGATGACGCTCGATGCGCGCCACGGCGCTTCTGCGCATGTGCAGGCGTCCCAGCTTGTATAAAGACACAGTACAAGTGTCAGCTGGATGCAAACAGAGCTAGCAACAAACAGTGGCACACAGAGGCGGTTGATGCAGGCATCCCCATAGAAAGGCACTTTAGTGGACACCAGCTGGTATATAGCAGCAACTGTGTTAGACTATTACCAGCAAAATTGGTGTATGACGACGGGAATACCTCAGCTTTGTGCTTAAAGGATATGTCGTCCAGACGCTCCGGGAATAAGTCTTCCAGGAAGCCAAAGGGGTCTCCATCGGGCTCTGAGGATATTGGGCATGCTTGTACTGCACCAATCTCCCCTGAGAATTCAGAGGTCAGTAGCCGTAGAAACCCCGCAGGAGTGCCTGGTGCTGCGGCTGTCCCCAGTCCACCTGCTCCTGTATATATAACAGAGGAGGTTTTATCCTCAACTCTGGGAGGATTGGAAGAGAGATTAACAGCTTTGATCGCTGCTTCCCTGTCACAGGGAAAGCGCGTCCGATCTCCGTCTCCTCCTTCAGAGTGCCTGTTAGTGGAGGAACAGCCCCACACAGAGATCGACCTACCTGAAGGGGATCAGGATGAGGTTGATTCAGTTATGGAGGAATCAACAGTGGAAGAACCTTTCTCAGCATCTCAGGCTGAAAGATTATGGGTTCAGTCTCTGACTAACATGGTCCGATCAGCATTTAAAATGCCTCTGGCGGAACCACCAACCACTACGGTTTCCTTGCTGGGGTCACTAAAAGCTCCCCAGGCTGTCTGTTCCTTCCCAATCCACCCTTTATTAGAAGGGCTTATTTACCAGGATTGGGAGCATCCTGATAAAATATTTGCTCCCCCCAAGAGATTTCCGGTGATCTATCCCATGGAGGATAAGTTCATAAAAAAAATGGAGGGTCCCTACAGTGGACGCAGCCATCTCTTCTGTGAACAAATCACTGACATGTCCAGTAGATAATGTTCCAATGTTCAAAGACCCAATAGATAAAAAATTGGAGTCTTTACTAAAATCTGCTTTCTCTACAGCAAGCATGGTGACACAACCTGCGGTAGCAGCGATTGGAGTCTGCCAAGCAGTGAAAGATCAGTTGAAACAAGTCTTAAGGGACTTACCAGATCAGCAGGCTCTTGCCCTAGCTGACCTGCCTAGAGCCTTGTGTTTTGCGGTGGACGCCATAAAGGATACAATCCAACAGGCCTCCCGCTTTACGCTGTCTGTAGTACATATGCGTAGGCTTCTGTGGCTCAAAAACTGGTCTGCTGAAGCTCCCTGTAAGAAACTGCTGGTTAGCTTCCTATTTCATGGAGAACGCTTATTTGGAGAAGATCTGGACAAATATATCCAGAAAATTTCTGCCGGTAAAAGTTCACTCTTACCGGTTAAGAACAAGAGTAGAAGTCCTTCTTTTAAGAGGCCTACTTCTCCAGTCCCGGGCACATCGGCTGTGAAACAGTTCCGACGGCCTCCGCGGTCAAATTCAGGGGGCAGAAATCAGGGACAATCACAGGGTAACAAGAAACCCTGGGTCAAGAGAGGTACAAAACCTCCCCCCAAGTCATGAAGCGTTGCCCCCACTCAATCGGGTGGGGGGAAGGCTTCAGTTGTTCAGAGACCTGGCGGGACACCATCAGAGACAGATGGGTGCTCTCCGCAGTAAGTCTGGGATACAAGCTGGAGTTAAAAGGCACTCCTCCTGCCCAATTTATGAGGTCAAACGTGCCAAGAGATCCCCAGAAGAGAGGATCCCTCCTTCTGGCACTAGAACAACTATTGCTCCAAGGTGTAATCATGAAGGTTCCCCTGGAAGAAAGCGGATTCGGGTTTTACTCGAACCTTTTCACAGTCCCCAAACCAAATGGGGACGTGAGGCCCATATTAAATCTAAAAGGGCTAAACAAGTTCCTAAATATCAGGACTTTTCGGATGGAGTCGATCCGATCGGTGGCCACCGCCCTACAAGGGCAGGAATGGTTAGCCTCGATCGACATAAGGGATGCTTATCTGCATATTCCCATCTTTCCGGCCCACCAAAAATTTCTACGCTTTGCAGTAGAAGGGCGCCATTTTCAGTTCAGAGCCTTACCTTTCGGTCTGGCCACAGCACCACGAGTGTTCACAAAGGTTCTGGCCCCACTATTGGCCAATCTAAGAACACAAGGTGTAACGATAATGGCATATCTAGATGACCTGCTACTAATAGACCACTCAGTGGAAAAGCTGGAAGTAGCTATTCACAAGACAATCAAGTATCTGGAATATCACGGTTGGATTATCAACCGGGACAAGTCAGCTCTAAGACCAGTCAAAAGTCTGGAATACTTAGGGCTAAGGCTGGATTCAAATCAGAGAAAGATTTTCTTACCTCCAGAGAAGGTGTCGTCTTTAAAAGATTTGACCCACTTAGTGGGTACAAAAAGAAAACCATCCATACGCCTGTGCATGAGGCTGCTGGGAAAAATGGTGGCTTCATTCGAAGCGGTACCCTACGGTCAATTCCATTCAAGGAATTTGCAAAGGGCCATACTGTCAGCCTGGAACAAAAAAGTTCAGGCTTTATACTTACCAATGTCCCTGTCCCCTTCCGTTCGCAAGAGCCTTCATTGGTGGTTGGTGCCCCAGAATCTGGAAAAAGGGAAACCCTTCAGTCCGGTTTCTTGGAAGGTGGTCACTACAGATGCCAGCCTCATAGGCTGGGGGCAGTACTGGAGCAATGGTCTCTCCAGGGCAAGTGGTCAGAAGCAGAAAAGGCCCTGCCCATCAATCTCTTAGAGATACGAGCAGCCCGGTATGCCCTAGTAGCATGGACATCCAAACTCCAAGGGTCCCCTGTCAGAATTCAATCAGACAATGCCACAGCAGTGGCATATATCAATCACCAGGGTGGCACCAGGAGTCGTGCAGCCCAGAGGGAAGCAAATTGCATCCTGGAGTGGGCAGAAAGATATGTCCCAGCCATATCCGCGGTTTTCATCCCAGGAGTGGAAAATTGGAGAGCGGACTTTTTAAGTCGCCAACAATTATGCCCGGGGGAATGGTCTCTTCACCCCGAGGTTTTCCAGGCAATATGCCAGCGGTGGGGAACACCGGATGTAGATCTGCTAGCATCCAGGTTCAACGCAAAGGTGGACAGATTTGTGTCTCGCACAAGGGATCCCCTAGCTTGTGGCTCGGATGCCCTAGTGTTCCCTTGGGATCAGTTCAAGCTGATATATGCATTCCCACCGCCACAATTGTTACCACGATTACTCCGCAGAATCAGGGTAGAAAAGAAACCAGTGATTCTGGTGGCTCCAGCGTGGCCCCGAAGGGCATGGTACGCGGAGATTGTAAAAATGTCAGTGAGGAGTCCTTGGACCCTCCCACATCGTCCGGACCTGCTGTCGCAAGGACCGATATACCACCCTTCCTTACCAGCCCTAGGTTTGACGGCCTGGCTATTGAAGCCCACATTCTGAAAAAGAGAGGGCTCTCTAATTCTGTGGTATCTACCATGATCAATGCCAGGAAGCCGGTATCCAGGCAGATCTATTATAGGATCTGGAAGGCGTACATTACGTGGTGTGAGGCCAAGAAATGGCATCCACGTAAGTACGTGATAGGTAGGATTTTGGACTTCCTACAGTGGGCTGTAGATAGGAAGCTGGCCTTGAGTACTATCAAGGGTCAGATTTCGGCCTTGTCAATATTTTTTCAAAGGCCCTTGGCTTCGCATTCACTAGTCAAAGCTTTCATACAAGGAGTGATGCGTATTAGCCCTCCGGTTAGTATTCCCATATGTCCATGGGACTTAAACCTGGTTCTGTCGGTTCTACAGAAACAACCGTTTGAACCATTGCAACACATTTCCTTGGTTCTTCTCACCAGGAAATTGATTTTCTTAGTAGCCATTTGTTCGGCTAAAAGAGTATCGGAATTAGCCGCCTTGTCCTGTAAGGAGCCATATCTGGTTGTCCATAAGGACAGAGTAGTATTACGTCCTCATCCAGCCTTTCTTCCCAAGGTGGTATTGAGGTTTCATTTGAACCAAGATGTGGTTCTTCCTTCTTTTTTCCCCAAACCTAGCTCGGTAGAGGAAAAGTTATTACATTCTTTGGATGTAGTAAGAGCAGTTAAAGCTTATCTAAAAGCCACTGCTCAGATTCGCAGAACGGATACTTTGTTTATTCTGCCGGAGGGCCCTAGAAAGGGTCAGGCAGCATCAAAATCTACTTTAGCCAAGTGGATTCGACAGGTCATAATACAAGCCTATGGCTTGAGAAAGAGACCGCCTCCGTTCAAAGTTAGGGCGCACTCCACAAGAGCAGTTGGAACTTCATGGGCAGTGCATCACCAGGCCTCCCTGGCTCAAGTATGTAAGGCCGCAACATGGTCTTCGGTACACACATTTACTAGATTCTACCAGGTAGACGTTAGAAGTCAGGAGGATGTCGCCTTTGGGCGCAGTGTGTTGCAGGCCGCAAAAGATCCTCATGCCTGATGGCGCCCAGCTTATGTATCCCTCCCCTCATTTGGCATTGCTTTGGGACGTCCCATTAGTAATGACTAAGTCGCTCTGTGTCCCGTGATGTACGAAAAAGAAAAAGGGATTTTTATAACAGCTTACCTGTAAAATCCTTTTCTTGGAGTACATCACGGGACACAGAGCTCCCACCCCTCTTTTTGGGACACTTATTGCTTTGCTACAAAACTGAGGTGCTCCCGGATGGGAGGGGCTTATATAGGGGAGGGTACTTCCGGTTTGGAAGTTGCCAGTGCCAGCACCTGAAGGTAATCTATATAACCATTAGTAATGACTAAGTCGCTCTGTGTCCCGTGATGTACTCCAAGAAAAGGATTTTACAGGTAAGCTGTTATAAAAATTCCTTTTTTCTTTTGCTTCACTCTCTGCAAGTGTAAACATGATCCCAACAGAGTCAGCCATATCAGAATGCACCAGAGTCAAGCTATATCTTTACATAAGTTAGAGAGATGAACTTGCAAGTGTAGTGAAAGGAATCAGCACGTCTTTGATGTAACACTGGCATCACCACCATAACATTATTTGGTGGTAATATGTTATTTAAAAAATAGTTAATAACCAGATCCCACCCAGGCCAATTCTGACATTTCTCTCCTACATGTAAAAAGAAGTATTTTTTGTTAGAAAATCACCCAGTACCCCCAAACATTATGCATGTTTTAAGCAGAGACCCTAGAGAATAAATAGACAATCGTTGCAATGTCACACTGTGTCACGGAACCCCATCGCACTCCGCTTGAGTGCTTCCGTAATGTACACTACTTCCCCCAATCTGGATCTTTAGATATCAGATATTACAGCCAAATGTACAACACTAGCCGACACTCGCTTGCAGGAACATGGAATGATTTATTGAACAAGTATACAGCCTTTATATACACTTGAAAAGTATGTCAGTCCCCACATACACAATAACCCAAATATTTACCCAAAACATCACACAATGGTTTAGCTAACGAGGAAGGGTTGACCCATGGCTAATATCATTCACCTGAATGACTCAGATGTCACATTGCAGACAAGCCTTGCCAACTTCAAGCTAACTGCAGACAATACACATCATCATAAGCATAAACACAGCAAACCTTCAAACAATAGCAGAAGACCTAATTACAATTAACAATAAGTGACCTCCCCCTCCTCATCCTAGTAGGCAACAGACAATAGCAGGAGTCCCAAAAAGCAGGCTGTCCGACTCCAGAGGCCAAGGTGACCAGCTCTTTCAATTAACATACTGTATATAGTTCAGAATCAAACAAATCAGGAATAGTCTTTGTATATTTCCTGGGAGATATTGTGGATAAATAACACTGTCCCATTTTAAGTAATCCAAGCCACATTCTTAAAGTCCATTATTTCCTTGTCACCATGTGCCCTCAATAGACACAGTGTCACTTAGACATAGGAGGTGCATGGGGAGCTGACGCAAGGGTTTCCCAACCTCTCCAAGGGATTCTGGGTTCCTCCAGCCCCCCCGCCCAAAGTGACTCCCGTCACACACGGTATTTGCACAGCGATTTTTGAAACACAGTTCTTTTGGAAAGAATACACTTTAATTAATTTTATTGCAAAAAAAACAATATCTAACCCATTTTTTTGTCAAATATAAAAGATGATGTTACGCCGGGTAAATAGGTACCTAACATGTCACGCTTTGAAAATTGCACATGCTTGCGGAATGGCGCCAAACTACAGTACTTAAAAATCTCCATAAGCGACGCTTTATTTTTTTTTACAAGTTAACAGTTTACAGCAGGGGTCTTCAAACTACGGCCCTCCAGGTGTTCAGGAACTACAATTCCCATCATGCCTAGTCATGTCTGTGAATGTCAGAGTTTTGCAATGCCTCATGGGATTTGTAGTTCTGCAACAGCTGGAGGGCCGTAGTTTGAGGATCCCTGGTTTACAGTTACAGAGGAGGTCTAGTGCTACAATTCTTGCTATCGCTCTGACATTTGCGGCGATACTTCAACACCATTTACATATGCGGTCATGACCTACGTATACATTTGCTTCTGCATACGAACATGAGGGGACGGGGGTGCTTTACATTTTTTGTTTTAATTGTTTATTTTATTTTAAAAAATATATTTTTTTTTGCACTATCCCTTTAATTTTTAATTTTTTTCTTAGATCACTTTTATTCCTATCACAAGAAATGTAAACATCCCTTGTCATATCATGTTTGGATTGTCCATTCATTGGCGAAACACTCGTTGAGATTGGCACCTCATCCCAAAAAGGTTTTTTTGTTATAAAAAAGGAAGTAGGATGAAAGGGATTTTTGTGGTGCAGAGGTTTAATCAAGGAGAGAGAGCTTCTAATATAATATAATTGATAATTTTATTAGTACAAAAATAGACAAAAGGAATATAAATATATAAAACCAATCATGGGTTTTTGGGTAGGTATACAGTATTATACATAGATGGTGGTCACAATGTATAGATTTTGGATGAACATAAAATCGCATGGAAACCCAACATGTTTCGCTTGAAACAGCTTCCTCAGGGGTTTGCGATGACCATCCGTACTTGTCAGATATGACTATACAGAAGAAAAGAGAAATACAGTTATACATTGGAATGCATTACATATCATATCCACACAGGTTAGGTATCAACAAGGTCTAATTGTTATGCTGGAGCCCTCCCATTGCTACTTACCCTGCCGTCTGTACTGTCCGCTGCCCAACACCAAAAAACGCAGGATCAAGAACAAAAAGTCACCCCGATAATAGAAAATGCGGATAGGTGACCACAGTGGACACTATTTAGGAGACCAGCTGGATGTCAAAAACAGAGAAACAAAAATCAGAAAGGAAGGATTAGATTATGAGTTTTGAAATCTAAAATAGGAAACGATGGAACGCAATTAAGCAATAATCTTGTAAATAGGTATTTATTTTGACCTCTAGCCCGCTCTACGGTCGGTGATGTCAGACGCCGACCGTATGGGTGGACACTATATAACCAGCTCACACACTGATCACAGCGTTGTGGGTCGGTGGAGTCCTGGCTGGCGGTTCAATCATTTTAAGGTAATAGCCATATACCCTTTTTGCTCTCTTTTTTCTGCTCGTTGATACTCTGTATGATTACAATCTTTTTATCTTAGGCTGTACTTAATAATGCGGAACTGCACCCAATATATAGGATATAGCCACCATAGGCCAAAGTGGCATTGTCCCTTTTTCCACATTGTACTTTTGGGCTTTAAAATTAGCATTACCTTTAATTTATCTATTTGATCTTGTCATATCCACCTATTGAGACTATTGTCCATTTTGTTCCACTTTGACATGGAACTAACCTTAAAAGCAATTTCAAACGAATAGATAATATGTTTTTATTAAAATAAATACCTATTTACAAGATTATTATTTAATCTAGTATATGTTTCCTATACATCTAGTCATTCAATTTGCCTGACTAATTTAATTTTTAAACTATGTGTGCCCATTTTTTTTTTTTTTGGGGGATATAGGCACACCATGTTATTTATACCAAACTCTATATGCAAACAAATTCCAAACAATGTGGTTTCTTTTAGTGGCATCCACAATCTCCATCTGTGGTTTCCTGCAAACAGACAGCCTCTCCACCTCAGCAAGTGAACATATCTCTGTTCATTTGGCTCTACGTAAGTCCTATCCATTAATTGCATTTATCTATTTACTGCAGAGTAGACAGATTTCTCTGTCTCTGTATGGTTTGCTTAATTGCGTTCCATCGTTTCCTATTTTAGATTTCAAAACTCATAATCTAATCCTTCCTTTCTGATTTTTGTTTCTCTGTTTTTGACATCCAGCTGGTCTCCTAAATAGTGTCCACTGTGGTCACCTATCCGCATTTTCTATATACGGGGTGACTTTTTGTTCTTGATCCTGCGTTTTTTGGTGTTGGGCAGCGGACAGTACAGACGGCAGGGTAAGTAGCAATGGGAGGGCTCCAGCATAACAATTAGACCTTGTTGATACCTAACCTGTGTGGATATGATATGTAATGCATTCCAATGTATAACTGTATTTCTCTTTTCTTCTGTATAGTCATATTTGACAAGTACGGATGGTCATCGCAAACCCCTGAGGAAGCTGTTTCAAGTGAAACATGTTGGGTTTCCATGCGATTTTATGTTCATCCAAAATCTATACATTGTGACCACCATCTATGTATAATACTGTATACCTACTCAAAAACCCATGATTGGTTTTATATATTTATATTCCTTTTGTCTATTTTTGTACTAATAAAATTATCAATTATATTATATTAGAAGCTCTCTCTCCTTGATTAAACCTCTGCACCACAAAAATCCCTTTCATCCTACTTCCTTTTTTATAACAAAAAAATCCCTTGTGATAGAAATAAGGCATGACAGGTCCTCTTTATGGAGAGATCTGGGTTCTATAAGACCCCAGATACCTCCTTTACCCTGGAAAGCATGAGATAAAAAAAAAAGGATCTCTGCTTTCGAGGGGAAAAAAATTGCAGTTTTTACATCTGCCAGAGCCGGAAGTGAGTCACTTTCAGCCTCCCAGGATCATAGAGATGACCAGGGTCGATTTGGTCCTCGGCCAGCTCTGTGGTAATCCGGCACCATCGCCGGATCAGATCTCTGGCTTCCCGATTGTACAGGACAGCCCGGAGAGGCACTGGAGGGCAGTGGGGGGACGGGGACGTTCCCTTACGCTCCTATAAAAGCAATTCAGTGGCTATTGAGTCACAGGGATGGCTTTTATACTGCAGGAAATCGCGGGCTGAAAAAAAAAATATCTCCACTCAAAGTCCATGACCTCATCTGACGTCATGCGGGCGGGAAGTAGTTAAAGGGGTCAAGGAGCAAAGGAGAGAGACTATAAGGGGAAGAAGAATGCCGAAATGCAAAGTACCCATAGAGCGCTGTTGTGGTATGCAGGACGGGGGCATATAACTTGGAGAGTGGTGCAGATACAGTAGGTGTCACGCCGTGTCTGGGATTTGATCCCAGGGCCTGGTGTTCATAGACTGTTTTCCTATGTCCTGAACCACCAGTGAACTGGTTTTATGTTAGCATCGTAGTTATTTTCTTTTTCACTAGTGGGGATGTTTGCTCCACCCTTGGACCAGCTGTCAGCAGTCTTCTCATTAGTGTCCCTATATATTCCCACTTCCCCTTCCTGTCCGTGCCTTAGTATAGGTTCCTTTTTATGGATGCTCTTGTTTTTTGGTTACCTACTTGGCTCGTCTTGACTACGATTCCTGGATTATCCCTTGAACCTGGTTAACCTTGCTGCCGACCCTCCCTGGCTTGTTCTGACTACGTTACCTGGATTGTCCTTTTCCCTCCTGGGATCCTGTCTTCTGCCTACTAACCGTGAGTTGTTGCTGGGGGTTGTGGTTAGGCTATCTGCACCTTCCTTTGTGGTTCCTTATTTCCTGTCTGTGGGAGATCTCAGCCGTCCCTCCACCTGACACCGGGATAACAAGACTACCAGTCAGGAAAGCGGAGGGACGGTTGTAGTTTCCTGGCAGACCTGACATTATCCTAAGGCCAGATGGACCTCAGCGAGCTGGTGCAGGCAGTCTCTCTACAGGGTCAGATGTTGGGTGAGCAGGCTAATCATGTACAGTCATTGGAGAAGAAATTGGGTGCCATCGCTCCTCTGTTATCTACTTTGGCCTCGGCACATGGTCCTAGTCCTGCTACACCAAAAAATCTTGAGTCTGGGGTTGGGGAACCTGTAGTTGTGTCTAAATCTGTGGGTTCTCCCGCTCCAAAGATACCTCTCCCCGATAAGTATGATGGGAACCCCTTGGATTGCAGGGGATTTCTCAACCATTGCCGGTTGCATTTTAAAAATCAACCTTCTGTGTTTACCTCTACCCAAGCCAAGGTGACATTTATTATTTCCTTGCTTAAGGGTAGAGCTCTGTCCTGGGTGTCGCCTCTTCTTGAGAAAGATTCTCCTGTACTTACTGATTACCCCACGTTTATGCAAACCGTTGAGAGAATATTTGACGTTCCTGACAGAGTAAGGGCAGCTGAGGCCAGTATTCTTGACTTACACCAGGGTAAACGCACAGTAGCATCTTATGCAATAGAATTCCGCACACTTGCGGCAGATACTTCCTGGGATAATTGCGCCCTTATGGCCGCCTTCCGCAGAGGTCTAGCGGAACGCATTAAGGACGAATTAACTTACCGTGAGATCCCAGTGGCATTGGAGGATTTCATCAATTTGTGTATCCTCGTGGATACTCGCTTCTCTGAACGCCAGTCTGAGAGGGAGCGTCAGAGATAATTTTTTTCCTCCAACCGCCGGGTTTGAGGAAGAACCCATGGATGTAGGGGCTGTGCGTTTGTCTGATGATGAACGTACCAAACGCAGAACTCTAGGCCTCTGTCTATTTTGTGGTAAGCCGGGTCACTTCCTGCATTCTTGTCCGATGCGACTGAAAAAACTCCCGGGCTTAATGGGAGATCAAGGAGCCCCATTAGGCCACACTGTTTTGAAACCTCCTCTAGAGAGATTAGTAGTACCCGTATTATTATCTTGGAACAATAAGAGCTACTCCACCGTTGCCTTTGTTGATTCCGGTGCAGGTGGGGTATTTCTCGATGCAACGCTGGTTAAGAGTCTTCAGATTCCGACGGTTCCGAAAGATCCACCTCTGTGTGTAACTACTCTTGGCGGAGAACCTCTTGGTGATGGACTTATCTCTCTAGAGACCAAGCCCCTTTCCGTTCTAGTGGGGGCTCTGCATTCTGAAGAGCTATCATTTAATGTCATTCCGTCTCCTAAGTATCCTGTAATTCTTGGGTTCCCTTGGTTATGTAAACATAACCCATCTATTGACTGGTCCTCTGGTCAAATTTCTGCCTGGAGCACCTTTTGTCATGTTCACTGTATCCAAAAGTTTATACGTAATAAAGTGTCCATTCTTGGGGTCTCTACTGTCCCTGAACTACCGGAGGCTTATGCCGGGTTTGCTGACGTATTTTCTGAAAAAGAAGCAGAGGGCCTCCCTCCACACCGCCCGTATGACTGTGCTATTGACTTGCTTCCCGGTTCTCCTCTTCCTAAGGGGAGAACCTATCCTCTTAACCTTGCGGAAACCAAGGCTATGGAGGAATACATTGAAGACAGTCTAAAAAAGGGTTTCATCCGGCCTTCCTCCTCTCCTGTGGGAGCAGGCTTCTTTTTTGTGGAGAAAAAAGATGGAGGACTTAGACCCTGCGTTGACTACAGATCTCTCAACCGTATTACTGTAAAAAATCGGTATCCGTTGCCCTTAATTACTGAGCTGTTTGACCGTGTCCAGGGGTCAAAGATCTTTACCAAATTGGATCTTCGGTCTGCATATAACCTCATTAGAATTAAAGCAGGAGATGAATGGAAGACAGCTTTTAATACCAGAAGGGGGCATTATGAGTGTCTTGTGATGCCTTTTGGGCTTTGCAATGCTCCCGCGGTATTTCAAGAGTTTGTGAATGATATTTTCAGGGATCTACTTGACTCTTTTGTTGTTGTCTATTTAGATGATATACTCATTCACTCTAAAGACTTAAAGCTTCACCGTGGCCATGTTTGCACTGTTCTCTAACGTTTAAGAGATCATAAGCTGTACGCCAAACCTTCCAAGTGCTCTTTTGAACAATCGGAAATACCTTTCTTAGGTTATATAATTTCATCTAATGGATTCCAGATGGACTCCAAGAAACTCGATGCTATCTTACAATGGCCTAGACCTTCTTCTACCTTAAAGGAAATACAGCGTTTTATTGGATTTTGTAACTACTACCGCAAATTCATCAAGAATTTCTCCAAAATTTTGGCTCCCATCACCGTCCTCACAAAAAAAGGGACCAAATGCTCTGTGGCCTCCTGAAGCTCTGGAGGCTTTCGACCTTCTAAAATCTGCTTTTTGCTCTGCTCCTGTTCTTCGCCATCCTCAGCCTTCGGCTCAATATTTCTTGGAAGTTGATGCCTCCGAAGTAGGGGCCGGAGCAGTATTATCCCAACGAGAACCCACTTCTAACAAGTTGCATCCGGTTGCCTTTTTCTCCAAGAAGTTCTCTGCTGCAGAACAAAAATATGACATAGGGAATAGAGAACTTTTAGCTATAAAATTAGCATTTTCCGAATGGAGACATCTTTTAGAAGGTACGGAACTTCCTGTTGTGGTTCAAACTGACCATAAGAACCTAATCTACTAAGAGAAGGCCCAAAGACTGAATCCCAGACAAGCCCGCTGGGCGTTATTCTTCACCCGATTCAACTTTGTAGTGACGTACATTCCTGGCACCAAGAACACCAAGGCCGATGCCCTGTCTCGGCAATTCCCTTGTGAGAATCTGCAAATACCTCCTGATCATATTGTTCCTCCGGAACGAATTATTGCACAACTGGATACTGCTTTACAAAGGAACTTGTTGGCCGCACAGTCTCGGGCACCTTCTAATCTCTCAGTTCCACCCAATACCTTGTTTGTTCCCCTAGAATTACGAAAATAAGTGTTACAGTGGGCCCATGGCCAGATGGTATCCGGACACCCTGGTATCAACCAAACCTTCCTACGTTTGAAGTCCCTGGTTTGGTGGCCTACTCTAAAAAAGGATGTTATAGCCTTTGTTAGAGCCTGTTCGGTTTGTGCTGCCATCAAAATGCATCGTTCTGTTCCACAAGGTCTACTTCAACCGTTACCTGTTCCTCGTGCTCCCTGGACTCATATCAGCATGGATTTTATCGTGGACTTGCCCACCTCCAGTGGAAATACCGTAATTTGGGTGATAGTGGACCGATTTTCAAAGTTGGCCCACTTCATTCCCATGCCCGCACTACCTTCTGCCCCAAGCCTGGCTTTATCCTTTATTGAGAATGTCATCCGCTTACACGGCATCCCTGTTGATATTGTTAGCGATAGAGGCCCTCAATTCATATCCTCGTTCTGGAGGGCCATTTGCAAACATCTGGGGATCAAGAATTCCCTGTCCTCTGGATACCATCCTCAATCTAATGGCCAGACAGAGGGTCAATCAAGATTTGGAGATCTACCTACGAGCTTATATCAATGCTGAACATGACAACTGGAGCGAGATGTTACCTCTAGCAGAACTAGCACACAATTCGCAGTGGCACTCTTCCCTTAGATGTTCCCCTTTCCAAGCTGCCTTTGGGTATCAACCCAGGGTTCTCCCCTTCCAGTCTTCCTTGGTGGAGGTACCTGCGGCAACCAACATGGTATCAAGATTGACTACGCACTGGAGAAACATAAGAAAGGTTCTGCTTCAGTCTGTACATAGATACAAGGGGTATGCAGATCGTCACAGAAAACCTGCACCCCGCTATTGTCTTAATCAGCTGGTTTGGTTGTCCACCAAGAACATGAAACTGCGACAACCTTCCTCCAAGTTAGGTCTTAGATTTATAGGACCTTTTCGCATTCTGTCAGGTCAACCCTGTGGCTTATAAACTACGCTTGCCCCTTCATCTTCGTATTCCCAATACATTTCATGTATCTTTGCTTAAGCCCTTTGTCAAGAATAGATTCTCTCTCCCCTCTAGACGTCCCTCTCCAGTCTCTGTGGATGACCATCAAGAGTATGAAGTTAGCAAAATTCTGGATTCCCGACATAGGGGTAGACAATTACAATATCTGGTGGACTGGAAGGGCTACTCCATTGCAGAGAGGACTTGGGTGCCTGCTCGTGATGTTCATGCCCCACGGCTGGTCAAGTCCTTCCACGACAGGCACCCATCCAAACCCAAATAGGTTTGGGGGCATCTTTGTGTGGGGGGTACTGTCACGCCGTGTCTGGGATTTGATCCCAGGGCCTGGTGTTCATAGACTGTTTTCCTATGTCCTGAACCACCAGTGAACTGGTTTTATGTTAGCATCGTAGTTATGTTCTTTTTCACTAGTGGGGATGTTTGCTCCACCCTGGGACCAGCTGTCAGCAGTCTTCTCATTAGTGTCCCTATATATTCCCACTTCCCCTTCCTGTCCGTGCCTTAGGATAGGTTCCTGTTTATGGATGCTCTTGGTTTTTGGTTACCTATTTGGCTCGTCTTGACTACGATTCCTGGATTATCCCTTGAACCTGGTTAACCTTGCTGCCAACCCTCCCTGGCTTGTTCTGACTACGTTACCTGGATTGTCCTTTTCCCTCCTGGGATCCTGTCTTCTGCCTACTAACCGTGAGTTGTTGCTGGGGGTTGTGGTTAGGCTATCTGCACCTTCGTTTGTGGTTCCTTATTTCCTGTCTGTGGGAGATCTCTGCCGTCCCTCCACCTGACACCGGGATAACAAGACTACCGGTCAGGAAAGCGGAGGGACGGTTGTAGTTTCCTGGCAGACCTGACAGTAGGTGGAAGAGGGATTTAGAATGAGGTTTAATAGGGGGTTTGTATATTAAGAGTCAGGTGCGAGTTTGAAGTGGGTGTAGGAAGATGTGGACATTTTTTGAGAATCTTGGAGAATGCTGTTTCAGACAGTTGATACTAAGTAAAGAATAAATTAGGAAAGAGGGTGCACAGATACACTCTATAAATGGTTTGCTGGATTTATTTAAAAAATGAAGGCAGCATTTTGTATTAAGATATTTACTAAATTACCATATAAGACACATAATACAAAAACTTTCTGTTTTAAACCAAAAACTAGAGATTTTGTCACAGAAGCAAGGTTCTCCATTAGAGGCTTTTCCCTCACCACTTGCTCTTGTGACAACTCAAAACCTTTGGCTTTATTCTCACTTTTCGTCTTGATGTCAGTGGTCACCAGGGCAATTAGAGAGATTGAATCTCCACATTGTGAACACAGACAGCAATAAGGCACAATCAGGAAGATGACTGTTAACAGGAATTTTCATTCAGTTATTATTTATGGTATTCACCATCCAGCAGTTATCCAAACTTAGTACAGTTTCCTCACTACAGTTTTATAATAAATAGAAAATTATAGCCACGGATATCATCCACTAACATTTTTCTTTATTTGTGATGAAGGTGATGAAATATAGTGCAAAAATGTAACTCATTGACAGAAGACAGACAGTTTGCTTCTAATAATTTGATCCTCCAGCTTGCTGATGTGAGTTGGGGGTGTGGTACATGTTAATATTAAGAATGCATCATCAAAGCTATAATTGTAATTGCCTGTTCTCGTCCCTGTCTACTAAAGTAGGTGATTCCCTTCATCCACAGAACTGTCAAACTTTTGCACAACTACAAAATACGCCCTTGGAACAAGGTGAGTAGAACACTAAAGTTTGCGTTTTGAAATACAGATGAAGAATAAAAAAAACAATCTAACTTAATGTGCAGTGCAATATCTTCTTTGGAAACAAACATACTTTTGAATTTTACAAGCTTACATAATAGTGGATGTGACTTTAGCTTCATCTATAATGCAATAGGTGCATTATAAGGCAGATATGCCTTCTTGAGCAGTGGAGTGCCTGAGAACCAAAGGTGCATTGGGTGATTTCTTTTTTAGGTATCCTTTCATATAATGAGAAAACAATTTGTCTAAAATGCTAAAGGTCAGCAGGATAGTTTTAGGGAAATTCTCAATTTGCTATTATTGCCACCATATTTCTTTTTATTGCCCAATAAAATCTTTATTTTAGATTTTACAGATAGCATGCACACATTATGATGCATAATGCAGGATATAATGCATTTTAAAATATGCCTATATCTTTAAAGTGATTGTAAACCCTGACATATACTGACCACATGAGATAGAGACAGTCAAAATAAATCAAAAGGGAAGTCCCAAAGATGTTAAATAAACTGTAGCAGCGCTTGCAATCAAATATTCATCTGAAAGTCCTCTATCATAGTGCCTAGATAGAAAATACAGTATGAAGCAGATGCGGTTGGTGGTAATTGATGAACCAATCTGTGGGATAGTGCTCCTTTCACCAAACAGTGTGTTCACCTCGTGGGGAGATCTTGAACCCCTATAGGGGATGCACTCACCAGATAATGGACATTAATGGGCCTTAAGTCAATTACTGCAACCGTTGTTAATTCTGCTCTCATCCACCGATCATATCAGGTCTCCAATGGCATGTTTAAAAAAGTAAAGGCCACATAGAGTAGTACTGCTTAAAATGATTTATTGAAAATTCCCCTTAAAAGCATAAGTACCCCCCTGAGATTAAATGCGTACCAAAATGCCAATCAAAAGAAGCATTAGATAATACGCGTGCACTAAGGGATTTAGTACCGCGGTTTACCAGTATCCTGGCCGCTTCCTGGTCTTGCGTCCCGTGGAGCGCACGCGTCACTTCCGGTAGTTGCTGAGGAGTCACGTCCTTATGCTTGTTTTGATTGACATTTTGGTACGCATTTAATCTTAAGGGGGTACTTATGCTTTTAAGGGGAATTTTCAATAAATCATTTTAAGCAGTACTACTCTATGTGGCCTTTACTTTTTTAAACATGCCATTGGAGACCTGATATGATCGGTGGATGAGAGCAGAATTAACAACGGTTGCAGTAATTGACTTAAGGCCCATTAATGTCCATTATCTGGTGAGTGCATCCCCTATAGGGGTTCAAGATCTCCCCACGAGGTGAACACACTGTTTGGTGAAAGGAGCACTATCCCACAGATTGGTTCATCAATTACCACCAACCGCATCTGCTTCATACTGTATTTTCTATCTAGGCACTATGATAGAGGACTTTCAGATGAATATTTGATTGCAAGCGCTGCTACAGTTTATTTAACATCTTTGGGACTTCCCTTTTGATTTATTTTGACTGTCTCTATCTCATGTGCATTTTATTTTAGCAGCTGCTATTCATTTTAGGTTGTCACTTTTATTCTTGTGGATTTTAGTAGCATTTATCCTAAGCGCAGAGTGGTACTTTTAATTGGGGCGGTTTTATTTAGAGTACCTTTTACAGACATATACTGACCACAGTGAAAAGCCTGGGACACATTGGGGGAGATTTACTAAAACTGGAGCACTCAGAATCTGGTGAAGCTGTACATGCTAGCCAATCAGCTTCTAACTTCAGCTTGTTCAATTAAGCTTTAACAATAAAACCTGGAAGCTGATTGGTTTCTCTTCAGAGCTGCACCAGATTTTGTACACTTCAAGTTTATTAAATAACCGCCACAGAGATTAACCACTTAAGCCCCGGACCATTTGGTAGCTAAAGGACCAGAGGTGAATTCAGAATTTTGCACTGCGCTGCTTTAACTGTAAATTGTGCGGACATGCAATGTTGTACCCAAACGAAATTTGTGTCCTTTTCTTCCCACAAATAGAGCTTTCTTTTAATGGTATTTGATTGCCTCTGCGATTTTTATTTTTTGCAATATAAACAGAAAAAGACCGAAAATTCTGAAAAAAAAGATATTTTCTACTTTTTGTTATAAGAAAAATCGAATAAACTCAATTTTAGTCATACATTTAGGCCAAAATGTATTCAGCCACATGTCTTTAGTAAAAAAAATGTCAATAAGTGTATATTTATTGGTTTGCGCAAAAGTTATAGCGTTTACAAACTAGGGTACATTTTCTGGAATTTACACAGCTTTAAATTTATGACTGCCTATCTCATTTCTTGAGGTGCTAAAATGGCAGGGCAGTACAAAACCCCCCAAATGACCCCATTTTGGAAAGTAGACACCCCAAGGAAATTGCTGAGAGGCATGTTGAGCCCATTGAATATTTTTTTTTTTGTCCCAAGTGATTGAATAATGACAAAAAAAAAAAAATTACAAAAAGTTGTCACTAAATGATATACTGCTCACACATGCCATGGTTATATGTGGAATTGCACCCCAAAATACATTCTGCTGCTTCTCCTGAGTACGGGGATACCACATGTGTGGGACTTTTTAGGAGCCTAGCCACGTACGGGACCCCGGAAACCAAGCACCGCCTTCAGGATTTCTAAGGGCGCAAATTTTTGATTTCACTCCTCACTACCTATCACAGTTTTGAAGGCCATAAAATGCCAAAATAGCACAAAACCCCCCCAAATGACCCCATTTTAGAAAGTAGACACCCCAAGCTGTTTGCTGAGAGGCATGGTGAGTATTTTACAGCTCTCATTTGTTTTTGAAAATGAAGAAAGAATTTTTTTTTATTTTTTTTTCAATTTTCAAAACTTTGTGACAAAAAGCGAGATCTGCAAAATACTCACAATACCTCTCAGCAAATAGCTTGGGGTGTCTACTTTCCAAAATGGGGTCATTTGGGGGGGTTTTGTGCCATCTGGGCATTCCATGGCCCCAGAAACTGTGATAGGCAGTGAGAAGTGAAATCAAAAATTTACACCCTTAGAAAGCCTGAAGGCGGTGCTTGGTTTTTGGGGTCCCGTACGCGGCTAGGCTCCCAAAAAGTCTCACATGTGGTATCCCCGTACTCAGGAGAAGCAACAGAATGTATTTTGGGGTGTAATTCCACATATGCCCATGGCATGTTTGAGCAATATATCATTTAGTGACAACTTTGTGCAAAAAAAAATAAAAAATAAAAAAATTGTCTTTTTTCCACAACTTGTGTCAACATATAAAATATTCCACGGACTCGACATGCCTCTCAGTATATAGCTTGGGGTGTCTACTTTCCAAAATGGGGTCATTTGGGGGGGTTTTGAACTGTTCTGGCATTTTATACACAACATTAGGAAGCTTACATCCACTCTTCTAACCACTTGAAGACAAAGCCCTTTTTGACACTTTTTGTTTACATGAAAACATATTTTTTTTTGCAGGAAAATTATGTTGAACCCCCAAACATTATATATATTTTTAAAGCAAAGGCCCTACAGAATAAAATGGTGGGTGTTGCATTTTTTTTTTCTACACAGTATTTGCGCAGCGATTTTTCAAACGCATTTTTTGGGGAAAAAATACACTTTTTTTAATTTTAATGCACTAAAACACACTATATTGCCCAAATGTTTGATGAAATAAAAAAGATGATCTTAGGCCGAGTACATAGATACCAAACACGACATGCTTTAAAATTTCGCACAAACGCGCATTGGCGACAAACTACATACATTTTTAAAAGCCTTTACAGGTTACCCCGTTAGATTTACAGAGGAGGTCTACTACTAAAATTACTGCCCTCGATCTGACCTTCGCGGTGATACCTCACATGCATGGTGCAATTGCTGTTTACATATGACGCCAGACCGACGCTTGCGTTCGCCATTGGGCAAGAGCAGGGCAGGACAGGGGTGCTTTTTTTTTTTTAAATTGTTCCTTCCATATTTTTTTTTTTTTTTATCATTTTTATTGTTATCTCAGGGAATGTAAATATCCCCTATGATAGTAATAGGTAGTGACAGGTACTCTTTTTTTGAAAAAACTGGGGTCTAGACCCTAGATCTTTCCTCTGCCCTCAAAGCATCTGACCACACCAAGATCGGTGTGATAAAATGCTTTCCCAATTTCCCAAAGGCGCTTTTTATATCCAGAGGCTAATTAGCCACTAGGATTGCTTTTACATGAAAGCCGGCCGCTGGCTGAAAAGAATGATAACAAGATGATACCTAAACCCGCAGGCATCAATCTGGTATAACCATTCAAAGTCCAGCAACATACCAGTATGTTGCTGGTCCTTGTTGGACATGTATTGTAATCTTTTTTTTTTTTCATGCAGCCAGGTGGCTGAACGAAAAAAGAGATTGATCGGTGGGTATGCCCACCATTAGAATACCGCCCTTCATCCACCCACTTCTAATGATGGGCATACATGCACCATTTATATATGCCGAAGCATGGGGGCATCCTCCCGCAAAAAAGTTATGCCGCACACACATGGTCGGACTTTTCCACGGGCAAGCCTCCGTCGGAATTTCGACCGTATGTACGCGGCATTAGGAGCAAAATCACTCCTCTGCCCCTGCTGCCCCAATGCTTCGGCATATTTGCTTTTTTTTTTTTAACTGTGGTGGTGAAATCACCTCCTACAGCACTGGAGTCGCAGGGATCAGGCCTGTCTCTGCGAACGCTGCAGTTATGTGTGTTGTGTTTTGCAAGTGACAGTGATCGATCGATACTGCACTTGGGTGGCCTGGGCTGGACGGAGGGGCAAAACGCAGGTGCTAGCAGGTATCTGGGCTGATCCCGCTAACACTGCGTTTTTGGGAACCCTAAACTGCTGGGGACACTAGTATAGATCTGATCAGATCAGATATTGATCTGTTCAGATACTATACCACTAAGGGAGGTTATGCTTCACGCGTGGGTGTTAGCGTTACTGGCACTAACCTGACGCTGCCTGGGGTGTGACGCAGACCCTCTCTGACGCTAAAACCTAATTGATATCACCCGCCGGGCGATCAGGGGGTTAAACCTTTATTGGGTTATATACGGCGGGTGCCCTGACGCTATAAAAAGCAAACTAACTAACCAGCGTCACCCGTAACACTTATATGATGATTACTGGTGAAAGAGTTAACTAGGGGCAATTAGGGGGTTAAAACCTTTATTAGATAATATATGGGGGTACCTGACGCTATAAAAACCTGCGGCGAACCTAAAAAAAATGACTGGCTACCGATCTGCATCACCGACGCTAAGACAGCGATCAGAAAAATGATCGCTTAGCGACAGTGGTGATAGGGGGTGAAAGGGTTTCCTGGGGGGCGATCAAGGGGGTTAAACCTTTATTAGATAATTTATGGGGGTACCCGACGCTATAAAAACCTGCGGCGAACCTAAAAAAAAAATACTGGCTACCGATCTGCATCACCGACGCCAAGACAGCGATCAGAAAAATTATCGCTTAGCGACGGCGGTGCTAGGGGGTGAAAGGGTTATCTGGGGGGTGATCAAGGGGTTAAACCTTTATTAGGGGGGTTAGGGGGCTACACTGGACCTAAAACTAAATGTAGTGACACTTTTACAGTCACAAATGTCACTGATTGCAGTGATCAGTAAATAAATGGTCACTGCAATCAGTGACACTGTGACTGGGGGCTGGGGGGTGATCTGGGGGGGGGCCTGGGGGGCGATTTATGTGCCTATGTGTGCTGGTGTTAGTGTAGTGTTAGTGCACTGACCTGTGTGTCTTTTCTTGTACGGCGCTCGGTATATGTGAGCGCCGCACAGGAGATGTCATCACTTCCTCCTGCTTTCTCTGTCTGTGTAAACATTACACAGACAGAGGGGGCTCTTCTATTCACCGGGAGCGATCGCGGGGGGGTGGCCGGAATCGAACGGCCGCCCCCCATCTCGGAACGCTCCCAGACGAATTCCGACCGCTCACTGTACAGAAGGGGGGTCCGATTGGTGCCATTGTGCCGACATATATATACAGTGAGCGGTCGTTAAGTGGTTAAACAAATCCTGTACCTGTGCATCTGCATCCACCTCTTCTCTTCAGCCTTCCAAAACACACAAATTAAATAATATTTCTTCAGCAAGCAGGGGGTGGGATCTGACAACACATACTGCACATCCTAGAGCGAGTGTAATCTGAGACCTGAGTGGAGGGAAACGACACAACTACATTCACTCATAGGAAAACATGCACAGCTGATGTTGTCATTCACATTCTGTGTGCTGGAGGTGGAAGCAGGGTCTTCTTCTAAGATACTGTGGTGTTGGCATAACCTGTCAGAAGTGAGTTATGTAGATAGCAGAGGAATGACAGAGGAGACAAAATTCACACCGTGATTTGGATTAGGACTAGTACACGCTATAGAGGGACATGCTCTATTCATTTTTTGTTACATTTGTTTACAACCACTTTTTCATCTTTCCATCTATTTTATTGCCCTTGTTGTTTTAACTTTGGATAGTAAAACATTTTTTTTCTGTCAGTAAATACCTTATACAGCCCACGTGCTGTTTCTTGTCTGGTAAAAAGCCTAGACTTATGACATCATGCACAGCTCTCTCTCACTCTCGTGAGAGTTTGCCAGGAAGGGAGGGGGGATAAGTCGTAAGAGGGTCAATGAGAGTTGCAGCGCTGGAGGTTTGCCTCTGTATGTCTGTGTAAATCCAGGAAGTGAACAGGCAGCAGCTTCAGCTGCCCACAGTTAAAATGGTTGCAGCCAGACTCAATGGAGGGAGATTTCTGCAGCATAATTGGCAAGTACAGCATCACCCTAATAATAGTATATAAATTATGTGAGCAGACTGCAGTTCCTCTTTAAATAGCGATGTGACTGTATTTGTAGCAATAACGTGGTCTAGATATGTTAAGATAGTCTGGAAAAGTGAATGGAAACTTGTTTTAACCATTTCAGCCCCGGAAGGATTTGCCCCCTTCCTGACCAGGCCTTTTTTGTGTTACGGCACTGCGTCACTTTAACTGACAACTGCGTCCTTTTTTCCCCACAAATAGAGCTTTCTTTTGGTGGTATTTGATCACCTCTGCGGTTTTTATTTGCGCTATAAACAAAAAAAGGGCGTCAGTTTGAAAAAATTACAATATATTTTTTACTTTTTGCTGTAATAAATATCCAAAAAATAAATAAAAAAATAAAAAATTTCTTAATCAGTTTAGGCCAATATGTATTCTTCTACATATTTTTTTGTAAAAAAATTGCGATAAGCGTATATTGATTGGTTTGCGCAAAAGTTATAGCATCTACAAAATAGGGGATAGATTTATGTCATTTTTCTTAGGCCCCTTTCACACTGAGGCGCTTTGCAGGCGCTATTGCGCTAAAAATAGCGCCTGCAATGCGCCCCAAAAAAGCTGCTCAATAGTATCCAATGTAAATGCCCGAGGGCTTTCACACTGGAGCGTTGCGCTGGCAGGAGGGTCAAAAAACTCCTGCAAGCCGCATCTTTGAGGCGCAATAGGAGCGGTAAAAATAGCGCTCCTATAGCGCCCCTGCCCATTGAAATCAATGGGGTAGCACCTCCAATACGCCCGCAAAACGCCGCAAAGAGGCGTTATTGCGGGCGTTTTTAACCCTTTTTCGGGCCGCTAGCGTCCGCAAATCGCGGCAAAAAAAACGGTATAGCGGCGCTAAAAATAGCTCCGCTATACCGCCAGCGCATCCAGCGCCTCAGTGTGAAAGTAGCCTTATTGTTTTTTTACTAGTAATAGTGACGATCTGCGATTTTCTCAGGACTGCGACATTGCAGCGGACAGATCGGACACTTTTGACACTATTTTGGGACCATTAACATTTATACAGTGATCGGAGCTAAAAATAGCCACTGATTACTGTATAAATGTCACTGTCAGGGGAGGGGTTAACACTAGGGGGCGATCAAGGGGTCAACTTTGTTCCCTAGGTTTGTAACTGTAGGGGGGATGGGACTGACTAGGGGAGGAGACCGATCGGTGTTCATACTTAGTATGAACACACGAAAGGTCTCCTCTCCCCTGAAAGTACCTGGATTTGTGTGTTTACACACACAGATCCCAGGTCTCGCTCTGTCACGAGCGATCGCGGGTGCCCGGCGGTCATCCCACCCACCAGGCACGCGCATCGGCTCTGGGGATACACAGAGGGCGTGTGCGCGTCTGTAGTGACGTCTTAAAGAAGCGACATACAGCTACGGCGATTTACGCTGATTAACTGCGGCGGCTGGTCGGCTAGCGGTTAAACTTCATATCATGTACAGGTGAATTAAAACACTAGGTTTAGCTCCTGTACATGATTGGGTGTTCGAAATAAATTTGATTACAACCCTTCAGAGATCCCAACACAGGGGTATTGGCCACACAATATATTTGAAGGATTTATAAAACAAATGTAAAGTAATATTTGAATATTTATGTGCCAGGGAGCTATACCATTTCCTGACATGCAACTTATCTCAGATCTGTAGTAAAAAATATCAGTTTATAGTTCCATGAGAATGTCACTGCAGGCACCCAGAGGTTCTATCACATGCCTTCTTTTCAGAGGTGATATTATGGGAAGGCATTATAGAGCATTAACTCCAGGGATACTAACAGTTCAAGTTTGGCATAGCAGCTACAAATCTATCCACTTTTTGTACCTCCAAATTTTGGGCACTCTCTTGCTTCTGATTTCTATGGGGAGAAAACATGAATCCTAGTGTAAAAATGTTCAAGCATTGTTTTTCTTTAGTGGTTGGGGCACATATGAGGGCCTTCAGTTGCCAGTAGGGTTTTGTCCTTAAGTCTAGTAGGTCCTTAACCGCTTAAGGACTGCCCACTGTATATATACGTCGGCAGAATGGCACAGACATGCATAATCACGTACCTGTACGTGGCCCTTTAAATGGCTACCGTGTGGTCGCGTGCGCGCGCTGCTGTGCTCGCGACCCTGCCGCCTTCCCCGTGAGTCGGACCGCGGGTCCTGTGGACTCGATCCCCGCGGGAATCCCCGCGATCGTCTCACGTAGGTATAGAGCGGGGAGATGCTTGTGTAAACAAGCATCGCCCCGCTTTGACTAGTGACAATGACACTGATCTCGGCTCCGTGTACTCGGAGCGGAGATCAGTGTCATGTGACACAGAGCCCATCCCCCCTACAGTAAGAAACACTATGCAGGGAACACTTAACCCCTACAGCGCCAACTAGTGGTTAACCCCTTCACTGCCAGTGTCATTTTCACAGTAACCAGTGCATTTTTATAGCACTAATCGCTGTGAAAATGACAATGGTCCCAAAAATGTGTCAAAAGTGTCCGATGTGTCCGCCATAATGTCGCAGTCATGAAAAAAAATCACTGATTACCGCCACTACTAGTAAAAAAAAAAAATTTATAAAAATGCCATAAAACTATCCTCTATTTTGTAAACGCTATAACTTTTGTGCAAACCAATCCAATCCATAAACGCTTGCGATTTTTTTACCAAAAATATGTAGAAGAATACGTATCGGCCTAAACTGAGGAAAAAAATAAAATTTTTATATATTTTTTGGGGATATTTATTATAGCAAAAAGTAAAAAATATTGAATTTTTTTAAAAATTGTCCCTCTATTTTTGTTTATAGCGCAAAAAATAAAAACCGCAGAGGTGATCAAATACCACCAAAATAAAGCTCTATTTGTGGGAAAAAAAGGACGTCAATTTTGTTTGGGAGCCACGTCACACGACCGCGCAATTGTCAGTTAAAACGACGCAGTGCCGAATCGCAAAAAGTGGCCTGGTCTTTGACCAACCAAATGGTCCGGGGCTGAAGTGGTTAATTCTAGTACACACAGGCCGAATGTCAGACGGCATCGGCCGGTTCAATAGAAGCACAGGTTTCAAAGCCAATGAGCAATCCTGAGCTGAATGTTTTGTCTTACTGTATATGCACAGCATGTTTGCAGTATCCATGCTGTTTTTATAAGAGGAATTACAGACTGTGCAGAATTAAAACAGGCCACCAATTAAAGTTGCAGCATCCTAATCCGTGTGTATACAAGGCTCTGTTTCAAGTACCATAATATGCGCCTAGAGAACCTTGAAACCCATGAGCTACAGTATACTCCAAATGGATGCTTCATCTAAGAAGCTGACTCTTGGCCTTAGCTCTTTCCACCTTTGGTGCCTTTGTCTTTGTCTACCTTTCTAAGTGACAATTGTCCTGTTTTGACAGAGACAGGAAGTTAGGTGTTTCTCCTCAACTGGGTCATGGACTTGGCAATCAATACTTGACGAAAGTAGTTAAGTTTCCCTAGTCTAACCAGTCTGTTTCTTGATATTAAAAGTAAGTGTAGCTTAGATAAAGCATGCAAGGAGCCAAGAGATGCACCTGGTTATTAAACAATATCAAACGTGAGTTTATTTTTATCTTGCTTCCAGGAACCAGAGAATTGAAGTGAGAGAAAGAGAGGTTAGCAGATAAAAGTGGATTCAGGCACACTCTTGGCTTCGTCGCCACTCGATCCAAAGTGGGTACAGCTCACCCGGATAGTCACTCAATAGAACTAGCAGCCAGCGTGATGCTGGAACAATGACTCAGTCCCCTCCAAGGACCAAATCAAGGAGATCCCTCTTGATCTTTCAACACTCCGCAGAGGCAGTCTGCAAAGCGAGGAATCCTTCCCTCCGACAGGTCACCAGGCCTTTCCCGAGTCAGCAATACTCTATTACTCGCCCTCTTGTTATGGGATCGATCCTCCCCTGGTTTCCTCTGTGTCAGAGCGGTTATCCTCACGCGGGTTTCCTGAGACTCCTCTTCGGTTGTAGACCCAGTCAAAGGTACTGGGCCTACCTGGAACTCTGCAGTCTCAGGCTGACGGTGCCTGAGACTCCTCGATCAAGTTGGGGCGCACCCCCCTCTGAGGGGTAGCTCCCTCCGGGCATGGGCCCTGGGAATTAGCGTTTCGGGTAATGGCGTCTGCCCCTTATATATCCTCTCCCGGCATGCACAGCAGGCCAGAACCGCCCACCATCAGCCGAGAAAGGACATCCAATAACCACTCCATCACCTGTGGTTCAACTCCAAGCATAGGTGACAACACCACCTATACGCCCAGAGGGGAACTGCACGCCAGGTGACACAGCAGTAAGGCAGAGTCCAAACAATCAAAAGACCCGAGCCAACTATCGCTCTGGTCACCCCTAAATTTAAGGAATAGCAGGGTTAAATTTGGGGACCCCGCTACATACACCCCCCTCTAAATTAGACACTTTCCCCAGTGTCTGGAATAAATTCACACACTCAGTCCTGAGCAAGCGCAAATTTATTCCTGAAACTATGTACAATGCAAGGATGGTGCCTGAATCAAAACCTGAAGTATAGCAAAGAGGGAGAAGGACAGAAAGACAAACAGTTTTCAAATGTACATACACATTATGTAACAATCCCTCCCATCATCCTATCACAACTATATCCCACCCTTTCTCCGGTGTAGTTGCATGATGGTCTTTCTGCAGGGAAACAAAAAAACATATACACACTCAATATTCTACACACTAAATATTAGAAGTAAACTATCTCTCCAAAGAAAGATAGCTCTCTTCTACTAAAGATGCACACACTAACCCTAGTGTATGGAATAACATTTCCCTGGAATAAGTGCAATAAAAAAAAAAAGTCCGGCAAACTACCGCCATCTAGTGGCAGCACAAACATTATCTAGCCTAAGTGCGCACAGACGCACCACAACACACAGTTCTCTTTGGTTGATCACAGTGGCTTCCAGCTTTGCCCTGACTAACTCTACCCCAAAGTTCAGCTCTCATTTTCTCTTTTTTGTTTTTCAACTGAGGGAAGGAGAAAAACTTGTCCTTCAAACCTCCAGAGGGTAAATTTCCTGGGCATAGAGTCAAACAGCAGTTCAAGGCATTGTCCCTGAAGTAGTATAATAAAAAAAAAACACAAGTCCCACTTCAGAGATAAAAACTGGGATCAGGGAGATCAAGAGGCTTCCAGTCCTTATCCAAGGTCTCTATGGAATAAATTACATTGTCTCTGTTTTTACTGCAGACCACGACCTGATCCGCATGTATGTACCGACCCAGATTCCAGTCTTTTCGGCAGCCTTTGTATCTCTCAGTCATTATGGCCGAACATGTAAAATACCTATGGCCTTTCTTTACCTCCAAATGATCCCAGACAAAATCACTGTACCATTGTTACCGAAAGGACTCAATTTCAAAAAGCAAGTTCCTTGGGACGTACGGATACTCTCATCCATAGTCCGTAGCAACCTTTTGATTCAACAGCCGCTGCAGTCGGGCTGAAGACGGCATGGTCGCCCGATCTCCAGTTCCTGACAAGACAATAGCATCCGGAGATCTGCGGGGACGTACGGGCTCCAACTGTGGCATAGGCGGCCTTAATGAAGAACAGGCCTCCGGAACAGCAGGCACGGAAAGCACCGGAGCATGCAAGGTGGACACAGGAACAACTTCTCCAGTAATAACAGGGCTTTCCACCCGGGGTGCAGTTTCCCCAGAGTCCATGGGCGATCCCTTTACACTACGGGGAGAAGTTAGCAAAATTTTGTCCCATCCCTTCTTTGCAAACAGTTCATCTATTTCTACATCATCGCCAACTTCAGAGGAAGAGTCTATGTCTGAGGTATCGTACTCTTCTGCTGGCAAATAGTTCCTGGTCAACACTGACTCCTTTACTCTCAAAAGTTCCCGCGGGTCAGGTACACAAGCATCCATAATAGAACGAACGCTGAGCTTCTTCCCTTTCCCCGGCAAACTTGACACAGTTCTCCCAGCCTCCTTACCTTCCCCCTCTGTGGATCGCTTGGAGATCCCTCCGGCTAGACGATCCGGTTCAGGCAGGCGCTGGGTTAGGCCTTGACCAAGGCCGCGGGATGCCTTCACATATCCCACCTTCCTTTTAGCAGGCGGAAGGGAGGACTCCGTTGCAACCGAGGCAGCATCCGCTGTGTTCATGGCCTCAAGCTCCTTAATGGCTGGAGCTTCAATATTCAGTTTCGCTATCTTCGCGGTAGTGCGCGTGGGCATGGCTGTGGGAGCACACATTTCCTCCTCAGGAGCAACAGTACCTGAGATACAGTCCAGGCGGTAGACTTTCGGCACCTCCATTGGCTGTTCTACCTCAAAGAGGAACTCCCCACAGCGGGTACATCTCCCGAAAGGGGGAAGCTGTACGACCAGTCCCTGGCATCTCGCACAAATCATGCCCAAGGCCTCTGCATCTCTGCAAGTGTAGAGGGCAAAACGACCTCGGGGCTTCAGCCGGATCCCTGTATCCATTAGGGAGGCCACAACAGAGGCAACATTCATGGTTGAACCGGGCAAAGGAACACGAGACCCCGGTGAAGTAGACATCCATGTAGCAGAAAACATGTCGCCTCGTCAATAGTTCAGTTGCACTGTCCCTTTGGCGCCAACCGCACCACGTGGAACACACACTTTGGCTGGGGCTCCTTCCCTTTTTCTTCCTTGCTGCACGCAACTCGCGGGCTTTCACAGACTTTGAGACACGCTCACGAACTACGCAGTTGGAAATCACAGCCAGGTCTGTACTCCTCTCTGACCTGTGACGTAGCCCAATCTCCAAAAATGGCCGACCTCCAAAGAGCCATGCGGGAAAGTAAAGTCTAGCTCCCAGGAACCACTGCAGAATCCCGGACTCCAGCCCCCACGTGTAGCACACGGATCCTTTTCCCCCTCTTACCTTCTCAAGCAGGGGGATAAGACACACCATGCCACATGC
This sequence comes from Rana muscosa, assembly GCA_029206835.1. Taxonomy (NCBI): domain Eukaryota; kingdom Metazoa; phylum Chordata; class Amphibia; order Anura; family Ranidae; genus Rana; species Rana muscosa. The sequence continues at coordinate 113,131,112 of CM055120.1, read as the reverse complement.
CTGTGTCCTCTAGATTATAAAGGTCAGGCGGTGTTACATACTTGGGTCCTGCAGTTAGTAGCTCCCTTCTTCTGGTTCTCCCCTCTATGTTTATAGAGGCGAGTCTTTCTTTCCCAAATGAGGTCAATGTCCACACAACATATCAACTCCAACGTGAGTTTATTTTTATCTTGCTTCCAGGAACTTGCTTCCACTGATGAGGCGACACTGATGGGCACTGATGAGGTGGCACTGATGATGGGCACTGATAGGCGGCACTGATGGGCACTGATAGGCGGCACTAATGGGCACTGATATGTGGCACTGGTATGCGGCACTGATGGGCACTCATAGGCGGCACTGATGGGCACTCATAGGCGGCACTGATGGGCACTTATAGGCAGCACTGATGGATACTTATGGGTGGCACTGATAGGTGGCATGGACGGGCACTGATAGGTGGGCACTTATGGGCACAGATGGGCACGGATGGGCACTGATAGGTGGCACTGATGGACACTGGTAAGTGGCACTGATGACACTGGTGGCTGACATTGCTGGGCATCATACATTTTGGTTGTGCCATGATGGTGCCAGTCAGTGCCCATTTGTGGGCACTGATTGGCTTATATTTTTTATGTATTTGTGCATGTGGATGGCCATGGGGGACTTACCTGGCCATCCACATGCTTGGGGCTTCCCTGGTGGTCCTGGGGGGCTTCCCTGGTGGTCCAGTGTGGGTATCCGAGGGGGGGCTGCGCTGATAAACAATCAGCGTGAACCCCCCCTGTCAGGAGAGCCGCCGATCGGCTCTCCTCTACTCGCGTCTGTCAGACGCGAGTGAGGAAGAGCCGATCAACGGCTCTTCCTGTTTACATTGTGATCAGCCGTGATTGGACACGGCTGATCACGTGGTAAAAAGCCTCCGCCGGAGGCTCTTTACCGAGATCAGTGCAGCGGTGTGTCAGACTGACACACCGCTACACCGATCGCCGCGATGCGTGCCCCCCCGGGCGCGCGGCGGCTGTTATCCTGCAGGACGTCATATGACGTCCAGTGTGGATAACAGAACCACTTCCCGGATGTCAATCTGCTATTGACTGGGCGGGAAGTGGTTAAGGGATGTTTATATTCCTTGTAATAGAAATACAAGTGATTCAAAAATAAACGGACAGTGTAAAAATGAAAAATAAAATAGAAAAGATTTTCTTTTTTTTTTAAAGCACCCTATCCCTCCGTACTCATGCACAGAAGCGAGTGTAAATGTAAACAGTGTTCAAACCACACATGTGAGGTATTGCCATGATCACTGGAGCGAGAGAAATAATTCTGGTACTAGACCTCCTCTTTAACTCTAAACAGGTAACTTGTAAAAAGTTTTAAGGTGTCGCCTATGGAGATTTTGAAGTCCAGTTTTTTGTCGTCATTTCACGAGCGTACAGAATTTTGTGGGCATGGCTGTGGGAGCACACATTTCCTCCTCAGGAGCAACAGTACCTGAGATACAGTCCAGGCGGTAGACTTTCGGCACCTCCATTGGCTGTTCTATCTCAAAGAGGAACTCCCCACAGCGGGTAGATCTCCCGAAAGGGCGAAGCTGTACGACCAGTCCCTGGCATCTCGCACAAATCATGCCCAAGGCCTCTGCATCTCTGCACGTGTAGAGGGCAAAGCGACCTCGGGGCTTCAGCCAGATCCCTGTATCCATTAGGGAGGCCACAACAGAGGCAACATTCATGGTTGAACAGGGCAAAGGAACACGAGACCCCGGTGAAGTAGACATCCATGTAGCAGAAAACATGTCGCCTCGTCAATGGTTCAGTTGCACTGTCCCTTTGGCGCCAACCACACCACGTGGAACACACACTTTGGCTGGGGCTAGTCCCCTTTTTCTTCCTTGCTGCACGCAACTCGCGGGATTTCACAGACTTTGAGACACGCCCACGAACTACGCAGTTGGAAATCACAGCCAGGCCTGTACTCCTCTCTGACCTGTGACGTAGCCCAATCTCCAAAAATGGCCGACCTCCAAAGAGCCATGCGGGAAAGTAAAGTCCAGCTCCCAGGAACCACTGCAGAATCCCGGACTCCAGCCCCCACGTGTAGCACACGGATCCTTTTCCCCCTCTTACCTTCTCAAGCAGGGGGATAAGACACACCATGCCACATGCCCGTGTCCTCTAGATTATAAAGGTCAGGCGGTGTTACATACTTGGGTCCTGCAGTTAGTAGCTCCATTCTTCTGGTTCTCCCCTCTATGTTTATAGAGGCGAGTCTTTATCTTTCCCAAATTAGGTCAATGTCCACACAACATATCAACTCCAACGTGAGTTTATTTTTATCTTGCTTCCAGGAACCAGAGAATTGAAGTGAGAGAAAGAGGTTAGCAGATAAAAGTGGATTCAGGCACACTCTTGGCTTCATCACCACTCGATCCCGAGTGGGTACAGCTCATCCGGATAGTCACTCAATAGAACTAGCAGCCGGCGTGATGCTGGAACAATGACTCAGTCCCCTCCAAGGACCAAATCAAGGAGATCCCTCCTGATCTTTTAACACTCCGCAGAGGCAGTCTGCGAAGCGAGGAATCCTTCCCTCCGACAGGGCACCAGGCCTTTCCCGAGTAAGCAATACTCTATTACTAGCCCTCTTGTTATGGGATCGATCCTCCCCTGGTTTCCTCTGTGTCAGAGCGGTTACCCTCACGCGGGTTCCCTGGGAGACTCCTCTTCAGTTGTAGACCCAGTCAAAGATACTGGGCCTACCTGGAACTCTGCAGTCTCAGGCTGAAGGTGCCTGAGACTCCTCGATCAGGATGGGGCGCACCCACCTCTGAGGGGTAGCTCCCTCCGGGCATGGGCCCCGAGAATTAGCTTTTCGGGTAATGGCGTCTGCCCCTTATATATTCTCTACCGGCATGCACAGCAGGCCAGAACCGCCCACCAATGGCAGCCGGGAACGGACATCCAATACCCACTCCATCACCTGTGGTTCAACCCTGAGCATAGGTGACAACACCACCTATATGCCCAGAGGGAAACTGCACGCCAGGTGACACAGCAGTAAGGCAGAGTCCAAACAATCAAAAGACCCGAGCCAACTATTGCTCTGGTCACCCTAAATTTAGGTATAGCGGGGTTAAATTTGGGGACCCCGCTATATATATATATATATGTGTGTGTACCAAAGGACATAACCAAAAATGGTGCGCTGCATCTTCAAATTCTAATCCTATACTATTATAAACATACATATTCACCCAAGCGAAAAAATCATGATACATAATTCAAACAATTAAATATAAATTATTTATTTTATTTTTTCACACCAAAAGCAAAAACGGAGAACCCAATTTCAATGTATAACAAATGACTACAGTGAGAATCACTGACCAAATGTATGGCAATCTCAGCTTTGTACACCCAGGTCAGTTCATCATGAATTTTTACTTGCCGACTACCCACAATGCATGTACGTCATTACTTTGACGTTAAATACCGTAGTTATGGCAAGAGCTAGCTGCCATAACCCCCCAGTATTTTTCTACTGTGGCCGATTCTACATCTGATAAAAGTGGTCCCAGCAGAGGATTTGTCACGGGATCACTTTTAGAGGCAGCGGCAAAGGTCCCCCCCCCACCCTCCTGCTGCTTCCCCGTCCTCTCCAAGAGCCATCGGTAAGCCCAGAGCCGGTCCAATCCCTCATGTCTGGGCAGGTAATCGAATGAGGGCAAGATAGCCCCCACTCGACTCTATGCCCTTGGAGAACTGGGGCAACGTCTGATGTCACTTTTGCCTCTTGGGTTTCAAGGACTGATTTTTTTTCCTGTTAAAGGCAAAATTTAATTTTTTTGCTTTTAAGGGTAAATAAGAAATCTGGGGTCTTTTTGACCCCCGATCTCTCAATAAAGATGAACTGTCTTGCCTACTTAGATGTTTGCATTCCTTGTAATGGGAAAAAAGTGATATAAATAAAAATAAAGGAACAGTGTAAAAAAAAAAAGTAAAATAAGTAAGAAAAAAAAAAGTAAGAGCCCATTCACACAGGGACGACTTCGGATCCGACTTCAAGTCGCCCCAAGTCGCCTCAAGTCGCGCTGCATGAGAAAATCAATGTAAGTGAATGGAGCCATCTTAATGCACACTACTGCAGTTGCTCCGACTTCAGAAAAGGTTCCTGTACTACTTCAATCCGACTTCTAGGCGACTTGTAGGTAGGGATGAGCTTCGTGTTCGAGTCGAACATACGTTCGACTCGAACATCGGCTGTTCGATCGTTCGACGAAGATCGAACGATTTGGGCCGTTCGCGCAAAATTCGAGTGACGCGAATGGCCCACAATGCACTACGCCATCGCAGTGTCATCCAGGCGCTGTGATTGGCCAAGCATGCACTGTGACCCCGCATGCTTGGCCAATCACAGCGCCGGCAGCGAGGAGAGCAATGATTGGCCACAGGCAGGATGCCTGTGGCCAATTATTGCTGAGAGGGTTTAGTACACGCCCCACACTATAAAAGGCCGCCAGCACGGCGGCCTTGTGTAGTGTGTGTCCGGAGCAGGGAAAGAGAAGCATAGGCAGGGACAGTGTCATTTTTTTCCTTTACTAATCCTGGATTCCTTGTGTTTAGGGACAGAGAAGGATAGGTAGGGAGAGTGTCAGTGTGTCATTCTGTGCTAAACCTTGTTTGTAGGGACAGAGAAGGACAGTGAGGGAAAGTGTCAGTGTGCTATTCTGTCCTAAACCAATCTTGCTGAACCATATTTGAAATCCTTGAGTTTAGGGACAGAGAAGGACAGTGAGGGAAACTATCAGTGTGCTATTCTGTGCTAAACCAATCTTGCTGAAGCATATTGCAAATACTTGTGTTTAGGGACAGAGAAGGATAGGCAGGGGACAGTGTCAGTGTCTTTGTTGCTAAGCCTCCTGCACAGTATACACCTGAAGGTAGCCCTTATTGCTGTTTTTCCCATCTCCCTGCAGGCCATCCATTAAAATGTCTGCAAGGCAAACAAGGAGAGGCAGACAGTCAGGAGGCAAAAAAAGTGGGCAAGCAGGCTCTGTGTCTGGGGGCAACAGTGCTGGTCGTGGACGCGGTGCATTGTCATCAGCACGTGGCCATGGGACACGCTTGTCCTTCTTTTCGGCAGCTGGATATGTTGAGCCACATCATGCCGAAGACTTGGTAGAGTGGATGACCAAGCCCACCTCATCCTCCTCATCCTCTCTCACCCAGGCTCAGGGTACTGGCAAAGCAGCTGCCAAAGCGTCCTCTTCTCTGGTATCAATGTCATCATTAGTCACTCCTTCCCTAGACCCACCATGTCCTCCTCCTGAGGAGTCCCCCGAACTGTTTGAGCACAGTGTTGGGTACATGCTCCAGGAGGATGCCCAGCGTTTCGAAGGATCTGATGATGATACCCAGCTAGAGGAAGGCAGTAGCGTGAGAGCAGAGAGAGGGGATGCTCAATGAAGGACACCAATCTGGCAGTCATGCTCCAGCAGCTGCAGCATACTGCCAGATTGGCTCCAGTGATGAGGAGGGAGGGGATGATGAGGTCACTGACTCCACGTGGGTGCCTAATAGGAGAGAGGAGGAGGAGGAGGATGAGGAGGAGGCACATCTCCAACGAGGCAGGATGCCCTTGGGTGGCCAGCGTATGGGCAGCACACCGACGGAATCACACCGCAGAGCTCCGCCTGTGCAGGGCGCTGCCTCTGCCCGTCATTCAAAAAGTTCTTTGGTGTGGGCCTTTTTTGAGGCGAGTGCATCAGATCGCACAGCTGCTGTTTGCAACATATGTCTCAAGCGTATATCGCATGGCCAAAACATCAGCCGCTTGGGCACCACATGCTTGATCAGACATATGTTGACCTGCCATGCAGCTCGTTGGCAAGCCTACCTTAAAGACCCACACCAAAGAACAAAGCGGACCTCTCCTTGCACCGCATCAGCTGGGATTTCCAACCCCACTATACCATCAGTCCTCTCTGAAACCTGCACTGAGAGGAATGAAGGTGTAGAATTAGGTGTCACAGCCAAGTACTTGTGGCCACTCTGCTAGCAGTACACCGACGTCCGATTCTAGCAGGCAAATTTCCCTGCCCCAGCTGCTGGACCGTCGAAAGAAGTTCACTCCCAGCCATCCACATGCCCAGCGGTTGAATGCTAGCTTGGCTAAATTGCTAGCACTTCAACTGCTGCCTTTTCAGTTGGTAGACTCGGCCCCCTTCCGTGAGTTTGTGCAATGTGCGGTTCCTCAGTGGCAGGTTCCCAAACGCCAATTTTTCCCACGGAAGGCGATTCCGGCTCTCTACCGGCATGTGGAAGGCAATGTCTTGGCCTCGCTGGACAGGGCGGTCAGCGGTAAGGTGCATATTACCGCTGACTCATGGTCCAGCAGGCATGGACAGGGACGTTACCTTTCTTTCACGGCCCATTGGGTCACTCTTTTGGCAGCTGGGAAGGATGCAGGACAAGGTGCAGTAGTGTTGGAGGTTGTTCCACCGCCACGCCTCCAAAATGCTACTACTGGTTGTGACACACCTCTCTCCTCCACCCCCTCCTCTTCTTCTTCCTCCATGGCCTCTTCCTGTGGTTTGTCCTCGGAACCAGCGGTGCTCCGTAGGCGTTCAAGGGGCTACGCAAGTACGCAGGCAAAAAGATGCCATGCCGTGCTTGCGCTGGTGTGTTTGGGGGACAGAAGCCACACTGGGGCAGAGGTCCTGTCTGCTCTGCAGGGGCAGGCCGAGAGGTGGTTGACGCCACGCCAGCTTAAGCCAGGAATGGTGGTTTGCGACAATGGCACCAACCTCCTCTCTGCCCTCCGACAGGGACAACTGACCCATGTGCCCTGTATGGCTCACGTCCTTAACCTGGTGGTGCAGCGGTTCTTGGGCAGGTACCCGGGCTTACAGGATGTCCTGAGGCAGGCCAGGAAAGTCTGTGTGCATTTCCGCAGATCTTATAATGCCAGTGCTCGCCTGGCTGAGCTGCAAAAGGAGTTGAACCTGCCCAAGAACCGCCTTATATGTGACATGCCCACCAGGTGGAACTCAACGTTGGCCATGCTGCAGCGGCTGCACACGCAGCAGAGGGCCATCAATGAGTACCTGTGCGACTACGGCACCAGGACAGGGTCAGGGGAGCTCGGGTTTTTTTCACCACGCCAGTGGGGCATGATCAGGGATGCATGCACTGTCCTGGCACCATTTGAGGAGGCCACGAGGATGGTGAGCAGTGACAGTGCATGCATCAGTGACACTGTACTGTACCTCTTGTCCACCTGTTAGAGCACACGCTGCGTGGAATAATGGACAGGGCACTTGAGGCAGAACAGAGGCAGGAAGAGGAGGACTTCCTTGCCTCTCAAGGCCCCCTTTGTCCAGACAGTGTTCCTTCTGTCCCACCCATCGCACAGGAAGAGGAGGAGGAGGAGGAGGATTGTGTCAGCATGGAGGTGGAGGCTGGCACTCAGCATCATCAGCAGCAGTCTTTTAGGGATGATTTACAGTCCCAAGAAACCAGTGGACTTGTACGTGGCTGGGAGGAGGTGGCTGCGGATCATGTCGTCCTTAGTGACCCAGAGGACTCCGGACTGAATGCCTCAGCTAACCTACGCTGCATGGCCTCCCTGATCCTGCAAAGTCTGCGGAAGGATCCTCATATTCTTCGGATCAAGGAGAGGGACCATTACTGGCTGGCCACTCTCCTTGATCCACGGTACAAGGGTAAGGTTGCGGACCTTATGTTACCGTCGCAGAGGGAGCAGAGGATGAGACAACTCCGGGAGGCCTTGCAGAAAGGTCTGTGCAACGCGTTCCCAGAGACTGGGAGGTTACAAACTCCTGGTCCTGGACAACGAGTTGCTGAGGCTTCGGGCAGTCAAAGAAGGAGCGGTGGGGAAGGTGGCCGTCTGACCGATGCGTTCAGACAATTCTTTAGTCCGCAGCCCCAAAGTATGATCGGTTCCAGCAACCATCGCCAGCGTCTGATATACATGGTGCAAGAATACCTAGGGGCAAGGTCAGACTTGGACACCTTCCCCACCGAAAATCCTCTGACTTACTGGGTCTTGAGGATGGATCACTGGCCAGAGCTTGCACAGTATGCAATTGAGCTACTGGCCTGTCCTGCATCCAGCGTTCTTTCAGAACGCACATTCAGTGCTGCTGGAGGATTTGTCACAGATCACAGGGTGCGCATGTCCACCGACTCGGTTGATCGACTGACTTTCATCAAGATGAACCAGTCTTGGATCACCACCAGCTACCACACACCTGATGCTGATATAACAGACTAATTGATTTTAAAATGTCACATCCCTTCAAGACTGATGCTGAGTGCCTGTGCTGTTATGTTGACTGGCTATCCTCCTCCTCCTCCTCAATGATCCGATTAATGATGATAGCTTGGAAGATCATTTTGGTTTATGGGTGCCGCCACCAGTGGCTAAGGCCCAATTTTTCAGCCCCTGTTTAACAGGGGCGTGTAATTACAATTTTTGATGCAATACTTTGCAACAGGGCTCATTGCTGTGCTCCAAGTACAGTATCTGTGAGGGGTTGCAGTGTTGTGCCACCAGTGGCTAAGGACCAATTTTTCAGCCCCTGTTTAACAGGGGCGTGTAATTACAATTTTTGATGCAATACTTTGCAACAGGGCTCATTGCTGTGCTCCAAGTACAGTATCTGTGAGGGGTTGCAGTGTTGTGCCACCAGTGCCTAAGGCCCAATTTTTCAGCCCCTGTTCAACAGGGGCATGCAATTATAATTATTGATCTAATAATTCACAGCAGGGCCCATTGCTGTGCCCACCAAGAGTAACTGTCAGGCCTTACAGTGTTGTGTCAACACCACCACCACCACCACCAAAGGCCCAATTTTTCAGCCCCTGTTCAACAGGGGCATGCAATTATAATTATTGATCTAATAATTCACAGCAGGGCCCATTGCTGCGCCCACCAAGAGTAACTGTCAGGCCTTACAGTGTTGTGGCACCAGCACCACCATCAAAGGCCCAATTTTTACTACCACTGTTCAACAATTATATGTTATTACAATTCCTGATATAATAGTTGACAGCAGGGCGTTCCAGCACCCACCAAGAGTAACTGTGAGTGCTTACAGTGTTGTGCCAACACCAACACCTGAGGGGCCAATTTCTGCAGAGTATATACGGCAGGTCCCTACTTTCAAACATCCAACTTCCAACTTACAAACGACTACTACTTGCAAACGGAAGAAGACAACAGGAAGTGAGAGGAAATCTACCCCTTGGAAGGAAAATTCTCTCCTGTAAGAATTAATATGGGAGAAAGGTGTCTCCTCTCTACTGATGCTTTATCACCAATCCTTGTTTCAATAAAAACACCACATTTCAAAAACAGTTGTCATTGGGACGCAAAGTGAGGTGAAATGTTCTGAACAGGGGCACAGACAGCAAAACAAAAGTTACAGGGGTGATAACCCTTCCCCATGTTTTCCAAAAAGCTTAAAAATAGGTATTTGGGCTGGAGCTACACTTAAACAATGTAGCTGTTCAAAATTACAAACAGATTCTACATAAGAACAAACCTACAGTCCCTGTCTTGTATGCACCGCCTGTATACGGCTGTTCAGAGTATATAGGGCCTTTTTTATTTTGTGTGCAGGGTTCCCCTTAATATCCATACAAGACCCAAAGGGGCTGGTAATGGGCTGGGGTAGGGGGGGGGGGGGGTGTGTGATGGGGTAGCTATGCCATTTTTCTTAAAGATTTTCATCCATATTACCGGGACCATACATTACATTAAAGCCGCAAGCAGTTTTAAATGGCTTTTTTTTCTTTTGGAAATGTAATTTTGTGCAGGGACAGTTCTAAACACGGGAAACACGTGGCACTTCACAGGCATACTTTAGACACCCCCCAGGTACAATATTTAAAGGAATATTTGACTTTTTTTTTTTCACTTTATGCATCATTAAAATGACTGCTCCCGGAAAACGTCCGTTTTTAAAACTTCTTTTTGCATTGTTACATGTCCCCTGGTGCAGAACCCGGGTTCCCAAACTCTGTTTAGGACAATAACATGGATAATAGTCGTTATAATTAGCACTTTAGAATCCGAACGTTCGCATCCATTGTATTTAATAGGGTTCTAATGTTCGTGCGAACTTTCGGTCCGTTCGCGGGTTCTGGTGCGAACCGAACCCGGGGGTGTTCGGCTCATCACTACTTGTAGGCAACTTGTACCCAGTGCCGGCCTAAGACATTGTGCTGCCTGGTACCAAGAATTAAATGCTGCCCCCCCCCCAAAAAAAAATAACGCCCACCAAAAGGATATAATTTTATATCATGATAACTTAAGAGGATCTGTCATGGCTCTATACATGTATGTAGGAGTATAAAGAGGACCTGTCATGGCTCTATACATGTATGTAGGAGTATAAAGAGGACCTGTCATGGCTCTATTCATGTATAGGAATATAAAGAGGACCTGTCAAGGCTCTATTCATGTATAGGAATATAAAGAGGACCTGTCATGGCTCTATAAAAAGGACCTGTTATGGCTGTATTCATGTATAGGAGTATAAAGAGGATCGGTCATAGCTCTATACATGTATATATAAGTATAAAGAGGACCTGTCATGGCTCTATACATGTGTATAGGGGTGTAAAAAGGACCTGTCATGGCTTTATACATGTATTTAGGAAAATAAAGAGGACCTGTCATGGCTCTATACATGCATGTAGGAGTATAAAAGGACCCGTCAGGGCTCTATACATGTATATAGAAGTATAAAAGGACCTGTCATGGCTCAATACATGTATGTAGGAATATAAAGAGGACCTGTCATGGCTCTATTCATGTATAGGAGTATAACGGTCATGGCACTATACATATATATATATATATATATATATATATATATATATATATATATATATATATATATATATATATATATATGTATGTATAAAGAGGACCTGTCCTGGCTCTATACATGTATGTAGGAGTATAAAGAGGACCTGTGTGTGGCCGCGATGTCAGCCGGCCACCCGCGATCACTCCACAGAGAGCCAGAACGGGGATTTGTCAATGTAAACAGACAGATCCCCATTCTGACAGGGGAGGAGAGACAGATCTGCTGTTCCTAGTGATTAGGAACAGAGATCTCTCTCCTCCTCCAGTCAGTCCCATCACCCCCAGTTAGAAACACCTCCCAGGTAACACATTTAACCCCTTCCCTACCAGTGACTTTTACACAGTAATCAGTGCATTTTTATAGCACAAATCGCTGTATAAATGTCACTGGTCCCAAAAATGTGTCAAAAGTGTCCGATCTGTTCACCGTAATGTCGCAGTCTCACTGAAAATCGCAAATCACCGCCATTACTAGTAAAAAAATTATAATAATAATAATAATAAAAATGCCATAAATCTATCCCCTATTTTGTAGACGCTATAACTTTTGCGCAAACTAATCAATATACACTTATTGCGTTTTTTTTTTTTTACCAAACATATGTAGAAGAATACGTATTGGCCTAAACTGATGAAGAAATACCACCAACAGAAAGCTCTATTTGTGGCAAACAAAGGACGTAAATTTTGTTTGGGTACAGCGTCGCACGACCGCACAATTGTCAGTTAAATCGACGCAGTGCCGTATCGCAAAACAAAATTAGTGAAGTGCGTCATTTCTATTATTACATTGTTAAATAATATATAAAATAGTTCAACTCACCATAATGCAGAATCAGTGGGAGCCTGAGCGTGTCACTTGCCACGTCACCTGCCACCAGTTGCGGATTGTCACTTGCCACATGTTGCGGATTGTCACTTGCCACGACATCACACATTGCAGATTGTCACTTGCCACGACGCCACCTGCCACACATTGCGGGTTGTCACTTGCCACGACGCCACCTGCCACACATTGCGGGTTGTCACTTGCCACGACGCCACCTGCCACACATTGCGGGTTGTCACTTGCCACCTGCCACACATTGCGGGTTGTCACTTGCCACACGTTGCGGATTTTCACTTGCCACTACATCACACATTGCGTTTTGTCACTTGCCACAATGTCACTTGCCACACATTTGCGGATTGTCACTTGCCACGACGTCACACATTGCGAATTGTCACTTGCCACACGTAGCGGATTGCCACTTGCCACAACGTCACCTGACACACGTAGCGGATTGTCACTTGCCACGACGCCACCTGCCACACATTGCGGATTGTCACTTGCCACAACGTCACCTGCCACACGTAGCAGATTGTCACTTGCCACTTCACCTGCCACATGTAGTGGATTGCCATTTGCTGTGTCCCAGAGTGAAGGCAGGCAGGAGAGAGATGACAGAGAAGAGGGGGATCTGACAGAGAAGAGGGGGGTCTGCTGTCAGAGAAGAGGGGGGGGTCTGCTGTCAGAGAAGAGGGGGGGGTCTGCTGACATAGAGGAGGGGGGGTCTGCTGACATAGAGGAGGGGGGGTCTGCTGACATTGAGGACGGGGGGTGGCTGACATTGAGGAGGGGGGGCGGCTGACATTGAGGAGGGGGGGCGGCTGATATTGAGGAGGGGGGGCGGCTGATATTGAGGAGGGGGGGCGGCTGATATTGAGGAGGGGGGGCGGCTGATATTGAGGAGGGGGGGCGGCTGATATTGAGGAGGGGGGGCGGCTGATATTGAGGAGGGGGGGCGGCTGACATTGAGGAGGGGGGGTGGCTGACATTGAGGAGGGGGGGTGGCTGACATTGAGGAGGGGGGGTGGCTGACATTTAGGAGGGGGGCTGATATTGAGGAGGGGGGGGCAGCTGACATTGAGGAGGGGGGGTGGCTGACATTGAGGAGGGGGCGGCAGGTGACATTAAAGAGGGGGGGGCTGACATTGAGGGGGGGGGCGGCTGACATTGAGGACGGGGGGGTGGCTGACATTGAGGAGGGGGGGCGGCTGACATTGAGGAGGGGGGGCGGCTGACATTGAGGAGGGGGGGCGGCTGACATTGAGGAGGGGGGGCAGGTGACATTGAGGAGGGGGCGCGGCTGACATTGAGGAGGGGGGGCGGCTGACCTTAAGGGGGGGCAGTTAAGGAGGGGGGCGGCTGACATTGAGGAGGGGGGCTGACATTAAAGAGGGGGGGGCGGCTGACATTAAAGAGGGGGGGCTGACAGAGACGGACCTCCGGAGACAGTGACACACAGCGAGTTAGGAGCATGCAGGGCAGGCGCGATTATCCACAGACACAGTCCAGCTCCTCCAGGCTCCAGGAGAAGCAGTACTGGGGCGGGTCTTCACAGTTGTGATCACATGATTAGGAGCAGGCTCCCATCCTGTGTTCACCATCAGGATACAAGGGAGCTCCTCCAGGCGAATCACAGAGCCTCATGTCCGCACATGACCTGCTTAGCCAATCACAGGACACCCGCCGCTGCCAATTGCTGAGCTGAGCTCGGCTCAAACACAGAGTGCACCGAGGCAGTAGTGTGATTGTGAACTGGATGATCGTGCCCCTCTAGCCAGGGATTCGGCTGCCGCAGGACAGGTATGTGTGCCTGGGTTTCCAACGGGTGGAAACCCAGGCACATGTGCAGCGGAGCGGGCTGGCAGGCGGCAATTTGCCGCCCCCTGAAAGTGCCGCCTGGGACCGAGGTACCATCGGGTCCCATGGTAGGGCCGGCCCTGCTTGTACCCATTGATTTCAATGGAAGTCGCCTCAGAAGTCGGATCACTGTCTTAACAGAGGCAACAATACAGGAAGAGAACATACATTTCTCAGGAAAACCCCTCCCTCCCCCCCCCTCCCACAGAGCTGTTTCTTGTTTGATTGGACACTGGAAAGCCTCCTGTCCTGGAGGCAACTTGAAGTTGCCTTGTAAGTTGCCTCATGTCGCGCTGTGATTCATACTCAAGTCGTGTCCAAGTTGCCTCCCAAAGTCACGCTGGAAGTTGTGTTGCCCCTGTGTGAATGGAGTCGGAAATTTACCCTAAAGCACCCCATCCCTCCGTGTTTAAACTACACATGTGAGGTATCGTCGTGATCGTTGGAGCAAGAGCAATCATTTTTTTCTTTTAAGGGTACATTAGAGATCTGTGGTCTTTTTGACCCCAGATCTCTCAATAAAAAGGGTCTGTCATGCTTATTTCCATTTTAACCACTTCAATACCATGCACTTATACACCTTCCTGCCCAAGCCAATTTTGAGCTTTCAGCGCTGTCGCAATTTGAATGACAATTGCGCGGTCATGCAACACTGTACCCAAACAATTTTTTTATCCTTTTGTTCCCACAAATAGAGCTCTCTTTCGGTGGTATTTGATCGCCTCTGCGATTTTTTTTTTTTTTTTTTTGCATAACAAAAAAAATAGCGAAAATTTTGAAAAAAACTACGTTTTTCTTTGGTTCTGTTAATTTTTGTTTGTAAATAAGTACCTTTTCTACTTCAATGACGGGCACTGATAAGGCAGCACTAACGGGCACTGATAAGGCAACACTGATGGGCACCGATGAGGTGGCACCGATGAGGTGGCACTGATGATGGGCACTGATAGGCGACACTGATGGGCACTGATAGGCGGCACATTATGGGCACTCATAGGCGGCACTGGTGGGCACTCATAGGCGGCACTGGTGGGCACTTATAGGCAGCACTGATGGATACTTATGGGTGGCACTGATAGGTGGCACGGACGGGCACTGATAGGTGGGCACTTATGGGCACAGATGGGCACGGATGGGCACTGATAGGTGGCACTGATGACACTGGTGGCTGGCATTGCTGGGCATCATACATTTTGGTTGTGCCATGATGGTGCCAGTCAGTGCCCATTTGTGGGCACTGATTGGCATATATTTTTTATGTATTTGTGCATGTGGATGGCCATGGGGGACTTACCTGGCCATCCACATGCTTGGGGCTTCACTGGTGGTCCTGGGGGGCTTCTTTGGTGGTCCAGTGTGGGTATCCGAGGGGGGGCTGTGCTGATAAACAATCAGCGTGAACCCCCCTGTCAGGAGAGCCGCCGTTTGGCTCTCCTCTACTCGCGTCTGTCAGATGCGAGTGAGGAAGAGCCGATCAACGGCTCTTCCTGTTTACATCGTGATCAGCCGTGATTGGACACGGCTGATCACGTGGTAAAAAGCCTCCGCCGGAGGCTCTTTACCGAGATCAGTGCAGCAGTGTGTCAGACTGACACACCGCTCCACCGATCGCCGCGATGCGCGCCCCCCCGGGCGCGCGGCGGCTGTTATCCTGCAGGACGTCATATGACGTCCAGTGTGGATAACAGAACCACTTCCCGGACGTCAATCTGCTATTGACTGGGCGGGAAGTGGTTAAGGGATGTTTATATTCCTTGTAATAGAAATACAAGTGATTAAAAAATAAACGGACAGTGTAAAAATGAAAAATAAAATAAAAATATATATATATATATATTTTTTAAAGCACCCTATCCCTCCGTACTCATGCACAGAAGCGAGTGTAAATGTAAACAGTGTTCAAACCACACATGTGAGGTATTGCCATGATCACTGGAGCGAGAGAAATAATTCTGGTACTAGACCTCCTCTTTAACTCTAAACAGGTAACTTGTAAAAAGTTTTAAGGTGTCGCCTATGGAGATTTTGAAGTCCAGTTTTTTGTCGTCATTTCACGAGCGTACAGAATTTTAAAGAATGACATGTTATGTATCTATTTACTCGGCGTAACATCATCTTTCACATTATACAAAAAAATTGGGCAAACTTTTTAGTGTTTTGGTTTTTCTAAAAAAAATGCGTTTGAAAGACCGCTGCGCAAATACAGTGTGACATAAAACATTACAAGGATCCCCATTTTATCCTGTAGGGTCTCTGCTAAAATATATATATATATATATATATATATATATATATATATATATATATATATAATGTTTGGGGGTTCCAAGTAATTTTTCAAGCAAAAAATATTAATTTAAACTTGTTAACAAAAAGTTCCAGAAAAGGCCTGGTCAGCAAGTGGTTAAAGTGGTATTAAACCTGAAACTGAAAATGTTATATATTGCAGCTTACCAAGCCTTAGATGTGGTGGCTGCATTAGTTTTCGTTTTTTTAGGCTTTTTTTCCATCTATTATCACCTGGTGATCTGGCCAGTAACATACCACCTGTAAAAATGTGCACAATAGAAAAATTTTCTTTGTTTCATTACAGATTCATTTGTTAAGTAAATTATTTGTTTTGTCATTTTGGTTATGTCAGAAAGATTCATTTTCAGAATTCGTTTGGTATATTCGGATTTGTTTTTTATATTCGTTTTGTGTATTAGTTGTTCCGAATCAATTTGTATTTTCGGAAGTTATATCGAAAGATTGGCTATCTTCGTTTTAACATGCTAATTTGTTATTTCGGGAGATTATTTATGCACTCTGAGTCACCCCTGCTAGTCCAGCCCACAAAGAAAAATTTAATGACCTGATTGGACGATATTGACTGGAGTCACGTGCATCTGAAAATAGCAAATGGAAGAAAATGTATTTGTTATGTATGATCCTGAGATTCTGATGGATCCACCATCATCCAACCCAAAACACAATAACTAAGAATCATCATCTTTTTTCACTTTTATACTTTACTGTATTTATTGCAATATTACCCAATTTCACGTGTTTTTCATAATAATGAAAAATGTTATTGCAAAAGAAAAAGAAAATGTGTCCAAATCAATTTGGATCATTCGTTATGGTGTTACATTATTTCAAACATTTACAAAAGGCCAAACTATCGCATCATGTCAACAGAATGAAACAAATGAATACAAATTAATTTGTTGTTTTGTTATGATTTATTTTGGATTTGTTGAAATGTGTTAATAATGTGATTTGGAGATTTGAATACACCCAAATCTACAAATAATGCAAATTTTGTCCAAATTTTGATTTGTAATGAAGTGAATCGCACACGTCTAACCTCCCATATTAGAGTGCCTCCACTCTGAATGAAGGAGCATCGGGGCACCTTTGGAAAGCAGCATTGTCAGTCTGGGGAGAGGGGAGTGTTAAATGCACTAGCAGATTTAGATACACTAACAAATTGAGGCTAAACTCCAGCTCGCACTGTAGTCACAAAAGCAGTTACGGCAACAGTTTTTCCTTTTTAGGGATAAAGGTTTTACATGAAATAAAAAAGGTGATAACTATAAGCAATCCTGTCAGTGGTAAAAGTTTTGTCTCAACACTCTAAACTGCTACATTTGCAGGAGAGCTTGTTCTGTTGAAAAAAAAAAACAACAGATTTACTGGCCAGATCGCTAGGTGTGCTTTTGGGTTTATTACTATTTTAAAATAACTCATGCTATTCCTCATGCTGTTCGTATGACATCCCTGTGTTGGCCTTCTGGGCATTCATGAGGATAAACAGAGGCTCCCAAGTGTTATTAAACCCAGGACCCTACACCCACTATATCTGGTTATCCCCCAGTACACAGAACATGGAAATGCAATTCTTTTAGTAAATATAAACTGGTAAATACTGTTTCTCATCAGTAGTATATAGCAATCTTGTGACTTCTAGCAGTGTCTGGTTAAAGCTTGTAGTAGGATTTTTTTATTCATTTCATCTGACTGTCCTATGAGGCTGCAGGATCCCTGACCCTCTGTCTGGACAGTGCTGACTGGCCCTGTGCTGATCACATGCACCCTCCCAAGCAAAAAAAAGTGCCCCCAAGTCTCTATACCAGGGGCAGGCAACCTCGGCCCTCCAGCTGTTTTTTTTTTCGGAGGTGAAGTGGTTAAGCTCTTAATTTCGTTGCCTGTAAAGTCCGACCTCTGTTTTGCTCCCTCTGAGCTTAAAAGAAAATTTTCTCTGCATATGTACGATATTATGCTAATAAATACAGTTTATTGTTTTTACTAGGGATGGGCCGAAAACCTCCCGGTTCGGTTCGCATCCAGAACATGCGAACAGGCAAAAAGTTTGTTTGAACACGCGAACACTGTTAAAGTCTATGGGACACGAACATGAAAAATCAAAAGTGATAATTTTAAAGGTTAATATGCAAGTTATTGTTATAAAAAGTGTTTGGGGACCCGGGTCCTGCCCCAGGGGACATGTATCATGCAAAAAAAAGTTTTAAAAACGGCTGTTTTTTCGAGAGCAGTGATTTTAATAATGAAACAATAAAAGTGAAATACTGTATTCCTTTAAATTCCGTACCTGGGGGTTGTCTATAGTATGCCTGTAAAGTAGCGAATGTTTCCCGTGTTTATAACAGTCTCTGCACAAAATGACATTTCTAATGGAAAAAAAGTAATTTAAAACTACTCTTGGCTATAATGAATTGTCGGGTCCCGGCAATACAGAGAAAAGTAATTAAAAGTCATTGAAAAAAAAAATGCGTGGGGGCCCCCCAAAATTCCATTACCAGGCCCTTTAGGTCTGGTATGGATATTAAGGGGAACCCTGCGCCAAATTAAAAAAAATGGTGTGGGGTTCCCCCCAAAAATCCATACCAGACCCTTCAGGTCTGGTATGGATTTTTAGGGGAACTCCGCGCCAGAATAAAAAAAATGGCTTAGGGTTCCCCCCAAAAGTCCATACCAGATCCTTATCCGAGCACGCAACCTGGCAGGCCGCAGGAAAAGAGGGGGGACGAGAGAGTGCCCCCTCTCCTGAACCGTACCAGGCCACATGCCCTCAACATGGGATGTCCCTATGTTGATGGGGACAAGGGTCTCATCCCCACAACCCTTGCCCGTTGGTTGGGGGGGTCTGCAGGCGGGGGGCTTATTGGAATATGGAAGTCCCCTTTAACAAAGGGGACCCCCAGATCCCACCCCCTATGTGAATTGGTAAGGGGGACATTGTACCCCTACCATTTCACAAAAAAAGTGTCAACATTTTAAAAACCACAGGAGACCGCTTGGGACAAGTCCTTTATTAAAAAAAAAAAAAAAAAAAAAGAGATTCCAGCGATGTAATCCAATAAATCCATCATCGATCTCCAGCGATGTAATCCAATTTTCGATCTCCAGCGATGGATGATCTCCAGCGACTACAGTGAGGAAAACGCACGCGATCCTGCCTCCACCGGATCGGGGAATGACGCGGCGCTAGCCTGACAGCTCTTATGCAGCTGAGGGCGGGGCCACTCGTCACGTGATCCCGTCCCCCTCTGACGCAAGGGGAAATGGGAAATCTGCGTTGCATCAGAGGGGGGTGGGGTCACCCGTACATGTCACTGGGAAACCCCAGCGTTTCCCCTTGCGTCAGAGGGGGGCGGGATCACGTGACGGGTGGCCCGGCCCTCAGCTACATAAGACAAAAAATAGAGGATAGTGGCACTGTAACCACCAATGCTAGATCAACGTCTGTTAGTATAGTCCTTGTTATAATATTCTCAGAAAAAAGAGTGTAGCGGGCATGTACTTTCCCAGGTGTAAATTTGAACTTGACAGAGACATTGGTGATGTGTAATTCCCTGCAGCCCAGCAGGTGGCGCTGTCGCCCTGGGCTGGGGTTGAATCATTGCTGTGTGTCGTGCCTCCTTTTTGTCCTCCCTCAGCAGCGGTATGGTGGGGCGGGGAACCCACCCTGCTTGCTGGGAGAGGGTATAAAGGGGCTGGCCATTTTTGTCACGAGGGAGTCCAGGGCACCTTAAGCCTGTGGACGGTGGTTCGTGTCGGTTCTCTAGGCGGGCTTAGGCCTAGAGGGCAGCAGGAGGTCGAGTTCAATCCCAGGCACCTTTAGCCTGGGGTGAGGTACTCAGATGGAGGTCCGGAGCTCAGTGCCCAACACTGAGTTCCGCGAGGGAAGGAGATCCTAGGGAACCCCGGGAGTGGGTACCCGAATCCGGAAGGCGTAATGGACTGGGGGGAGCTCCTCATTCGAAGACCTGGTGCAGCAGATTGCCAGTGACGGGTGAGTCTCTCACCGGAGACCTCCTGAAAGGAAATTCCCCCTCGTTCTAAGACCGCAACCCACTTTCAGGAAGGAAAGTGGAGAATACATTGTGTCTGGGCCTATTCGCATCCACACCTCCTTTTCTGTTCTGTTTCTACCAAGGGAGTTCAACTGATTGTGTTCATTCAAGAAGAATAAAGGAGTGTTGAACTTTAATGGTGTGGGGCTCATTTCCTGACAGACATTGTTCAAGTTAACTCTCGGTGGAGGCTCCAGGTGCACAGCACTGACCCGAAGGTAAAAGAACTTTGCTTGTATCACACTGACACCTGTGACAAAGACCAGGCGTAGTGTCCCCGCTCCCTCCCCCTCTAAAAGATACCCCTAGACAAGAGAGAGACGAGCTGAAGAAAAAGAGGGGAGTGAGGAGGGTGCTACACGTGGGGGCTCGGGTCCGGTATAGTGTTTGTGCACCACAGTATTGAACGTGTCTGCTGGAAGAGTTATGCGAGTAGGCAGGCCTTCATTGGCCGAAGTGCATCCCTGCTCGAAGTTGTGGACATGACCCAATGAAGGGAAAGGCCCGCGCAGAAGAGTGGAAAGAGGGGGAAGTTCAGCCGTATGAAGTACTACACGTGGGGGCTTCTATTGCACTGCGCCACCAGGCACACCCCCATCGCTTAGTTCGTGGGCGTGACTCAGAAACAGAAAAGAAGAAAAGCCAGCGAACTGGAGCAAAGGGGAGGAGTCCAATACGTGTGAAGGACTACACGTGGGACATTGGCGCAAAAACTCTGCAGTGTGCGATGGATCAGCAACAGGTCGCCATGATCGGACATACGTCGTGGATTCCAGCTCACCCTTCCACCACCACATTGACTGCTGCTGCTCCGGTAACAGATACGGGGATCCGGCTAAAGCCAAGGGGTCGATTCGCCCTGTATTCGTGCATGGACGTTAAGGCCCTGGGTGTGATTTGTCCCGGCTGTTCGGGACTGGTGTGCCAGCTGAAGCCATTCGGGCGATGTGAGGCCTGTGGGGAGTTCCTGTTCGAAGTGGATCCGGCGGTTGAGAAGCCGAGAACCATCTACCCCGGCCGTGCTGCGGGCAACACCACTAAGAGAGGAGGAATCACTGCTGTGACAGCCATCCCTGCGCACAATGCAGCGACCGCGGAGGAGGTCGTAAAAACTGAACGGGAAAAATCCGAGGATGCTGACTCGGTCACCACGATCTCGCAGCGTCCACCACCGAAGAGAAAGACCGGCATGGTAGCCCCGACCAGCGGTTGTGGTGGACCGTCTCGCCCGCTTACGCCCGGCCAGGATGGATCCGTCTACAAGAGTTCCGGACGTCCCGTTTCAAGTAAAGGCCGAGGTAAGCCTGGCGGAGAGATTTGGTGTGTGGGAAGAGGTGAAAGCTCGGTCTCCACTACAGGATACCTGCCTGCGGAGGAGTGTGACACCTCTGACCTAGAGTTGCTCTCGGACATGGGAGACGACATTGCAATAGATGAACTGTTTGCAGAAAAAGGCTGGGACAAAGTACCTCTCGCTTCATTCCGGAGGACCAGGGATCCACCCATGTCTACAGGGAAAAGTACACCCCGGGTGGAGGCACCAGCGCCTGAAGAGAGGTTCCATCCCCAGCCTGCCTCTACATCTCCGGTGCCATCTGTACCGAAGAACGGGGAGAAGTGACTGTTACTGCGGGCACCAATGCCCAGATCAGATGTGATCAAGGTCCCTCGCCACCCGGACTCAATAGTTTTGCCTGGCGAAGGGAACAAAGCTACCATGCCTCCTTTGGCGAGACTACAACGCCTATTTGGCCAGAAGGTTGCTGTGGACTAAGGATGGGAGTATCCGTACTTGTCAAAGGAACTGCTGTATGAGGTGGTATTGTGCTGGGAGCGCTGGTACAATGACTTTGTGTGGACCCACCTTCAGGTTCCCCACGCCCGCAGGTACCTGGCATGCTCTCCAAAGGCCTCTCAACGTTTTAAGGACTGCAAGGCAGAATGGATGTTGGGACGGCACATCCATGCAGACAAATTGTTGATTCGGCGCAAGGAAGGAGAAGATGTGGAGTATCATCTGGAAACCATGGATCATCACTTGAAGCCACTTGTTCTGCCGCATCCCCGTTTTTACCTGCAGGAGAGAAGAGACTCCATTCTTATCATGCTTTTGAACTTTCTGGGGCCCGTTGCTTTTGTGCCCAAAGAAATGAAGGACTGTTCCTGTTGTTCTTCACTTTTTGCAAGAGATCATAGACTCTGGGTAGATAGGGCCAAAGAAAAGAGGAAAGTTCCACGAGTGCAGTTACTACGGTGCTGTCACCAGGTGGCAGTGTTGCGCAACGTTAAAACACTTTTCATGCACTCACTCTTTGGAGAAAAGGGATTTCTTCCCGGAGAGGTTTCTTTTCTCTCACACGAATACAGGTGTCAGGGTTATATGTGTTAATCCTTTATTTTCCCTCTGCAGGGGAGCATCCCATCAAGACCACTGAGGATGGGGTGGGTCTTAGTCAGGATGGGGGGGGGGGGGGGGAAGTAAAATGTGAATATGTGATTCAAAGTTATGAGTCAATGCTGTTGTTTCTCTTCTGTCTTTATTCCCTTTTCTTACAGGGCTCAGACACAATGTTTTAGTTGGATAGTTTTTTCTAAAAGTTTTATTTTTGTACAATTGTTAGTCGGTTTCTGGATTGGATTATGTCAGCCGTTGAGGGCATGATTTACTCCAGACACTGGGGACCAGTGTCAAACCACCAGGGGGAGAGTGTAGCGGGTATGTACTTTCCCGGGTGTAAATTTGGACTTGACAGAGACATTGGTGATGTGTAATTCCCTGCAGCCCAGCAGGTGGCACTGTCGCCCTGGGCTGGGGTTGAATCATTGCTGTGTGTCGTGCCTCCTTTTTGTCCTCCCTCGGCAGCGGTATGGTGGGGCGGGGAACCCGCCGTGCTTGCTGGGAGAGGGTATAAAGGGCCGGCCATCTTTGTCACGAGGGAGTCCAGGGCACCTTCAGCCTGTGGACGGTAGTTCGTGTCGGTTCTCTAGGCGGGCTTAGGCCTAGAGGGCAGCCGGAGGTCGAGTTCAATCCCAGGCACCTTTAGCCTGGGGTGAGGTACTCAGATGGAGGTCCGGAACTCAGTGCCCAACACTGAGTTCCGCGAGGGAAGGAGATCCTAGGGAACCCCGGGAGTGGGTACCCGAATCCGTAAGGCGTAATGGACCGGGGGGAGCTCCTCATTTGAAGACCTGGTGCAGCAGATTGCCAGTGACGGGTGAGTCTCTCACCGGAGACCGCCTGGAAGGAAATTCCCCCTCGTTCGGAGACCGCAACCCACTTTCAGGAAGGAAAGTGGAGAATACATTGTGTCTGGGCCTATTCGCATCCACACCTCCTTTTCTGTTCTGTTTCTACCAAGGGAGTTCAACTGATTGTGTTCATTCAAGAAGAATAAAGGAGTGTTGAACTTTAATGGTGTGGGGCTCATTTCCTGACAGACATTGTTCAAGTTAACTCTCGGTGGAGGCTCCAGGTGCACAGCACTGACCCGAAGGTAAAAGAACTTTGCTTGTATCACACTGACACCTGTGACAGAGGCCAGGCGTAGTGTCCCTGCTCCCTCCCCCTCTAAAAGATACCCCTAGACAAGAGAGAGACGAGCTGAAGAAAGAGAGGGGAGTGAGGAGGGTGCTACACAAGAAATAGGTAACCTGGGCTGGGAACAGGGGAGAGAATGGGAGAATGATCTGTATATAAAAAAACAAAGTCCATAATCCAGGGCTAGCCTTCAGGGGAAGTCAAATTTCATGCTTGAAAAAGGAGCGCGCCTGTAAAGCGTATGCTCCGAAAGATCGTCGCTACTGCCCGTGACATCATTACGACCCGACGCTGCGTTTCAACATCAGCCTGCTAGCCTGGATCAAGCCTGGGTCTCAGTACCCCGGCCACCTGGATTTCCTGTGAGACGAGAGGACCCCTCTCACCCATACAGACACCTGCAGGAGAGCTGAAATAGCTCCACTGCCACGGACGGACGCCATTGAAGGGCTTAATAAAGGACAAGTGCCGGATTTACACTACCATAGATGTAAGTGGATAAATGCACCTGTTGTCAATTAAAAATTCACTCTTCCTACCCTGGAGGCACCTTTCTCTGTTTTTTCTCAGCTACATAAGAGCTGTCAGGCTGGCGCCGCGTCATTCCCCCGATCCTGCCTCCGGTAGAGGCAGGATCGTGTGCGTGTTCCTCGCTGGAGTCGCTGGAGATCATCCATCGCTGGAGATCGAGAATTGGATTACATCGCTGGAGATCGAGGATGGATTTATTGGATTACATCGCTGGAATCTCTTTTTTATTTCTAAATTTTTAATAAAGGACTTGTCCCAAGCCGTCTCCTGAGGTTTTTAAAATTTGGACACTTTTTTTGTGAAATGGTAGGGGTACAATGTACCCCTTACCAATTCACATAAGGGGGGGATCTGGAGGCCCCCTTTGTTAAAGAGGGCTTCCAGATTCCGATAAGCCCCCTGCCCGCAGACCCCCACAACCACTGGGGCAAGGGTTTTGGGGATGAGGCCCTTGTCCCCATCAACATGGGTCTGGTTTGGATTTTTGGGGGAAACCCACGCCATTTTTTTTTATTTTGGCGCGGAGTTCCCCTTAAAATCCATACCAGACCTGAAGGGTCTGGTATGAATTTTTGGGGGGAACCCCACGCCATTTTTTTTTTACATTTGGCGCAGGGTTCCCCTTAATATCCATACCAGACTTTAAGGGCCTGGTAATGGAATTGGGGGGGATCCCCACGCATTTTTTTTTATTTATCAATGACTTTCAATTACTTTTATCTGTATTGCCGGGACCCGACAATTCATTATAGCCGCGAGTAGTTTTAAATGACTTTTTTTCCTTTAGAAATGTCATTTTGTGAAGAGACTGTTATAAGCACGGGAAACATGCACTACTTTACAGGCATACTATAGACACCCCCCAGGTACGAAATTTAAAGGAATATTTCACTTTTATTGTTTCACTTTTAGCATTATTAAAATCACTGCTCCCGAAAAAACTTCAGTTTTTAAAACTTTTTTTTGCATTGATACATGTCCCCTGGGACAGGACCCAGGTCCCCAAACACTTTTTATGACAATAACTTGCATATTAACCTTTAAAATTAGCACTTTCGATTTCTCCCATAGACCTTTAAAGGGTGTTCCGCGGCTTTTCGAATTTGCCGCGAACACCCCAAATTGTTCGCTGTTCGGCGAACAGGCGAACAGCCAATATTCGAGTCGAACTCATGTTCGACTCGAACAGATAGCCCATCCCTAGTTTTTTTCCATATATAATTTTTATTGAAATTATAAGAGAAATGTACATAATCAACAGTACATGTTCAAGTTAAAGCGGCAGTACAGTAAAGCACAACTACTTCACATGTGGATACAGTCAATCTCACCCGCGCTCTCAGCCATGCCTCCCACCATCCCTTCGGCGAGTACAACCCACCTATATTTCCAAAAGCTGATAAGTATAATGACCACCAGTGATCTCTCTAAATGGTCCTAGTGGTCACAGAGTAGATAGGGAAGGCATGACCACATACCGAAAGCACGAAAAAGATTCCCCTTCACCCCCACCCTGCAATATACAAAATGTAGACATCTCAAAGGAAGAGTAGTAATAACAACTTAAGGAACAAGTAAGTGAACAGAATAACGTAAATTAAAATAACATAAATTAAAATAATATAATGCCCTCACGATGCCCAAGCCGCCGACACCACTTCTCACATGTCATTAGTCACAAACCATAAGTTATAAGCCAATGTGTTCCTGGTACCACAATCTCCAAGGATCCCACTGTTTCATTGTTTTGTCTCTTCTACCTAAGTTCGATGAAGTCAATATCTCATATGTACCGTTTACCTGCGTCGTGGATATTATTTCAGTAATTTTAGGGGCCTCGATATTCTTCCAGTGTCTAAGAATGACCAGTCTGGTTGATAAAAGTAAGTTGGATACTACAGTTCTATAGGAGTACGAGATAGTCTAGGTCCAATGAAAGAATAGCCATCCCCGGGTGTAGGGCGCCAGTCCCTGGGGCTATGTCTACTATGATGCTCTCCACTCGAGACCATAAAGTTCTCAGTTTTGGACAGTGCCATAGTATGTGTATCAGTGTTCCCACTTCGCCACATTGTCTCCAACACAAGGGAGACACCTCTCTGTATATTTTGGATAGTTTATGAGGTGTTAAGTACCACCTCATAAGTAGTTTCTGCTGCATTTCGCTAAGATTGGTGCTTCTGGTAGTGGAACACACCACTCTCAACGCTCTTCCCCATTGGTGGTCTGTGTAATAATCCCCTAAGTCCTGTTCCCAGGCTAGCATATGTTGTGATTTGGTCAATTTGGTTTTCTCTAGTAATCCCATGTAAAAGGTTGAAATGCCCTTCGGCGTGCTATTAGATTGTTGATAGAATTGGGACATCTTGACAGGTAATGAGGTGAAGACCTGAGGGGTCTTCCTGATCATTTGTGACACTTGTAAATATTTATAGTGATCTATCCTAGGCAGATCATATTTCTCCTGAAGGGACTGGAATGGCATGACTGAGGTCCCCTCCATGACATCTTCTAAATATTGTATACCTTTCTCGTTCCATTTGGTAAGGTTAATGTCTGGAATTATGTTGTGTATAGCTCCCAGGGGAAGCCTTAGTGAGGAAGTTAATCCTGTCCATTCGTTGTAACCTCGGAGATGGGCCCATGCTCTCAATGAAGCAAGGATAGGAGGCGCCAATCTAACATCCAGGGATTTATTACATTGTGATGTCATTAGGAAGTCACAAAGGGAACCCTTACCAATCTGCAACTGCTCCATTTCCTTCCATAAGGCCCCCGAGTCAGGTATAAACCACTGCTGAAGCTGCGCTAGAATTGTAGCAAAGTAGTAGCCTTGTAGGTGTACATGTCCCATCCCTCCCGCTGTCCTGTGTTTTATCAGTCCGCCAAAGGCGCATCTAGCCTTCTTCCCTTGCCACAAATATCTATTCAGCTGAGATTGCAGGGAGGTAAAGTAGGAGTTGGGTATAGGGATAGGCACTGTTCTAAATATATAAAGCAGTTGTGGCAAAACCTGCATCTTAAATGTTGCTAATCTCCCCAACCATGACAGCTCGGTTTTAGATATTGAGTTAAGTTTGTTCTGGAAAGACCTCAGAAAGGGAGTATAATTGGCCTGTAGGAGGGCGCTTGATTTGGGCGTTAGCGTGATGCCTAGATATTTGATACCTTCCTCGCTCCACATAAATGGGTATTTAAGTTCCAGCCTGCGTTTGACATTGGGAGGGATCCCTAGGTTCAAGATGAATGATTTAGCTTCATTCACCTTGTAGTATGAGGTCTCGTTGAATTCTTTAAGAGATGAATACACCTCCTTTAGTGATTCTTCTACATCAGTGAGCATCAGTATTATATCATCTGCGAAGAGGCTTATCACATGATTCTTCTGTCCCACTTGAACCCCCTTAATTTTTGGATTCGATCTCAGACACGTTGCCAATGGCTCCATCAATAGATTGAAGATCAAGGGTGACAATGGACACCCCTGTCTCGTGCCATTAGTGATCATAAATGGATTGGACAACGTACCCGAGATGTATACTTGTGCTGATGGGTGACTATAGAGTGCCATTATAGCTGAATATATTAAACCATCAAACCCAAACTTTTTCAAAACCTGCCTCAAAAAGCTCCAGTGGATCCTGTCGAACGCCTTCTCCGCATCCAAAGCCAGAAGCAGAGAAGGCGTCCAACGCTGCTCAGTGATGTGAACGACATTAAGCAAGCGCCTCGTGGCGTCAGCTGTCTGTCTCCCCTTAGTGAAACCCGATTGGTCGGCATCTATAATAGTAGGGAGAATATTTACCAGTCTAGCTGCTATCAATTTGGCATATATCTTGACATCATTATTCAGCAGAGATATCGGTCTGAAGTTTTGTGGTGTGTCAGAGGCCTTCCCTGGTTTGGGGAGAGCCACTACAATAGCGTTAAGCATTTCCCGAGGGAATGAGGACGAGGCAGCAGCCGATCCAAACATTTCCGCCATATATGGGCTAAGTATGTCCCTAAAGGATTTGTAATATTCCCCTGTGTAGCCATCAGGGCCTGGAGATTTATTAGCAGGGAGGGAGTTTATAGTGTTTTTCACTTCAATTTCAGTAATTGGGGCGTTCAAATTACAAAGTTGCTCAGTTGTCAGTAAGGGGAGGTTGATGCGATTTAGAAAGGCATCTATGGTGTCTAGGGTTGGTTGAATGACCGTATGGTCATCTTTTAGGTTATAAAGTGAGCCATAATATTGACTGAAGGCGTTAGCAATCTCCTGGGGGTGGGAGTGTTTGATTTGTGTCACTGGGTGCTTCACATAGGGGATTTGAGTCTTATACCTATGGCCCTTCAGGCGAGAAGCAAGAAGCCTCCCCGCCTTGTTGCCACTGGTGAAGTATGTTAGTCTTAGTCTTGTGGAAGCCTTTTCAAATTCTTCTAGGAATTGTAACCTAAGTTCCGTACGAAGGTGTGATAATTGTGTAGTTATCATTGAAGACGGCTTAGCTTTGTTTTGAGATTCTAGGATATCAATTTGGGTTAGCAATTTGGTTGTACGCTGCTGCCTTTCCCTCTTGACCCTTGCCCCCTGCTGTATCAGAATCCCTCTGATAAATGCCTTATGAGCACCCCACAAAACAGTCGGATCGCTTACTGACCCTTCATTATCCACAAAGAAATCCCTCAGTTTTTTTTCAATGAGAGACCTAGTCGGACCAGCCTGGAGGAGTCGAGGGTTAGAGCGCCATAAGAAAACAGATTTGGATTTTGAGATATCCCCCACTGTAAGACTCACCGAGGCATGGTCCGACCAGGTTATGCTATTGATCTTAGCAGACTTACATTGTAGCAGCAGTTTTTTATCAACCAAAAATAAATCTATCCTGCTGTAGGATCTATGAACAGTGGAGAAAAAGGTATAGTCTCTTTCGCAAGCATTTAAACATCTCCAGGAATCATATAACTCATTGGTTCTTAGGAAGGACCTCAGGGACTGTGGAGGGCGTTTCGGTGTTGAGGTGGAATCCATACAAGGATCAGGAACTACATTAAAGTCCCCACACATCACCAAAAGGCCTCGGTGGGCTGATTTGATCCTTTTAAGCGTCCTTTGAAGAAATCTTAGTTGTCTGGTGTTAGGGGCATAAACATTCGCTATGGTGTAGGTAGTTGAGTTAATGTCACACACTAGAACTATAAAACGCCCCATCGGATCAATGATTGATTCATGAAGGCAAAACGCAACTGAGTCTCGTACAGCAATCATTACTCCTTTCGCCTTCGAGTCTGTGTTGGCATAGAAGGTATGTGGGAACTTGGAATGTGTGCATTTTGGAGGGTTTGTATTGCAAAAATGAGTTTCTTGGACGCACAGTATGTCACACGATTGGTTTAGAGCCTCTTTCCAAAGGGAGTGTCTCTTGGCCGGGTGGTTAAGCCCTTTAGCGTTGATTGTCAAAAAATTAACAGCCATATTTGAGTGTTTTGGGAGTGGAGTGTGTATTTCGTTAGTAGAAAAGGACTTACTGGTGATGCTCCTGTGGTCTCCGGTGGGGTAGGGTAATCTGGCGGTTGTGATATCATCTCCTCTTCGTGTGCGGGAATTTTCGGTGATAGCGGTGTCCAGGCATATAGTGGAGGCAAAACTGGAGAAGTATAGAAGAAAAATACAAGCAAACAAAAACTAAACAAGAACATGGCTATTTGCCAAAGCATAAGTCAACTGGGTGCGACTTTTGGTCGCTCAAAAGGTATATGGGGGAGAATCAATAAATTGATTCCTATAATAAATGGAGGATCATCTTCCTCAGCAGACTTTTTCGATAAAGGTCCGACCCAATGTCAGGCTAGGTATGGGATCTAGCATTCCTGCGATCAACAGTGCGCCACTCAGAGTCCCCTCTAGTGTTGTGGCCGTTGCTCTGATGAGAGTTGGTCTGTGGGTCAGGTATAATCCCCCATTCTTTCAACAAGGCCATACCCTTCTCCATGGAGTCCATCACATAATCTCTTTCACCTTTGGTGACAATAAACTTTGTAGGGAAACCCCACCTGTACATTAGTTTATGGTTGCGCAATGCTTTTGTAATAGTAGTGAGGTTTCTGCGCTTTTGTAAGGTGTATTGGGATAGATCTGCATAGAATTGTAGATTTGCGTATGTCGGGGGGAGTTGATCCCTCTGTCTGGATGCCGCCATAAGCTTTTCTTTTGTGTGATAGAAATGCATTCTCAAAATGACATCCCTAGGGATGTTTTCTGCTAGATAGGAGGGCTTGGGTAAACGATGTATTCTGTCTACGGTGAAATCCAGCTCAGACATGTCAGGAAGTATAGCAGAAAACAGTTCTGCGGCGTACTTGCGGAGGTCCTGGGGCTTAACAGTCTCCGGGACACCCCTGATTTTAAGGTTGTTCCTCCTGGCCCTGTCTTCCATGTCGGCCATCTTTGCTTTAATGCTTTCTAGTTCATCCTCCTTACTATCGTTAGCATCGACAAGGTCATTAATCGTGGATGCAAAATCCCCCATCTTATTTTCTATGTGGGAGACCCTGCCTGCTACCCCCCTGATTTCTGTGCTGAGTTTGTGAACACAGGACACCATGTCAGTGTGCAGGGAACTTCTCAGGGATACTAACATTTCTTTGAGAACTGTGTCCATCACTGGCTGATTATTCATGGGGAACGTATTTATGGATTCTGGCAGCTCTCTAGTATCGCCTCCGGATTCTATAGGGGAGCTCACCTCGTGTGCAGGATCCGTGGCATCCGAGCGGAATCTTGTCTTTTCCGGGCTCCCCGAGGATGGAGTATGTGGCGGAGAGTGTACACTCTTAGGAGGGGTATTCCTTTTTTGAGGTTTCCCCTGGGATCCATTATGATTCAGCGAGCCGGGAAGCGGTGTGGATGACGAGCCGGCGCCATCTTGCCTAGGCCCCGAGAGGAAGAACTCAGTCAACTTTATAGGCCGATTGTTAGCGCTCTTACGTCTCGCCATCTCGGCAGTTCGGTTCCCCAGGTGCCGTGGAGCTGGATCCCGGTGGTTGGGGTGATTTTAGCCTTTAGTCGGGTCTGTTATGAGCCGATGTGTCGCTGCTGGACTCGGAGCTCCGCTAGCGTGCGTCCATCCCATCTGCCGGCTAGCTCCGCCCCCCCATCCCTAGTTTTTACTTACTGACAGAATTATTTTCTACATTACTAAACTATCGAATGCCTCTACCATGAGACAAATATTGTTTTGTGTGTGAATTTGTTTCAATAAAGCTTTGTTGTGATTTACCTCATGTTCCTTTTTTTTTTTTCAGTAATATGACATCTCTTATGATAAATGTTAGTGAATCAACTCTCCCCCTTTCAGTGCTGTTCACCTTAACACATATCTAAGTTAAAAAACAAAAATAAATTATATTGCAGCTTGCCAGTCCTTATGTGTGGTGACTGCCCTTGTTTTATTTTTCCGAACAAGAACATTTTCATACAGTACAAAATGTACCCATTGATCTTGCGGAAAATTAATTTCTAATGACCAAAGCATGTATGCAAACACACAATTACATGCACTTACAGGCAGAAAATCTGCAGAGATTTATATGGCCCTCTGTTCCACTGTGTCCTACTGGGTTGTTGCCGATATACATGGTGCATTATTTTGTTTGTAAATGTAGCTGTGTGTATGGCTCTATTGATTCCTAGAGTGCTGCATTTAGATGTATACAAAACTATAGGCTTTACATATCTAAAAGGCAGTGTTTTAGACGCCTATATGTATGAGCCCCTACCAACTACCAATAAAAGGAATACGCCTGAAAAAAGAAAACAAACGCAGCAATTACATCTAAGGACTGGCAAGCTGCAATGTATTACAATTTTGCTTTTGGGTTTAAATACTCTCTAAAATAAAACCACAAAAAATAATAATACTGAATTGCAAATCACCTTGGAATAGCAGGGATATATAATGTGTATTTGTGTCTTTAACATCTACCATTACAATATGTTAATTTAAAAAAAAAAATCTGTATTTCATTTTGTATTCATTTTATATTTTTCACAGATGACAATTATCGGTTTCCTCATTTTTGGATTGCTAGCCACACCTGTTGCCAGTTTCAGCAATGGCTTGGTGTATGCTGCATGTGACACCATGATACCAAACCATAGAAATACTTTGGCAGACACAACAGAACCACCATACACAGTGTCTGCTTCTAACTATTCCTATAGTCCTGGAGATCATATCACAGGTATTAATTCACTATTTATTATCAAATCTGTAAAACACCAACATTGTGTAGCTGAGTGTGATACAAAATGGAAAATGTATATTTCAACTTATTTGTCAAGACACAGTCATAAGTACGCAACTTAAGAAAAAAATGATACATAGCAGAAACCATAGTTTCATTATATACAAGTCGAAAAGCCATAGTGTACACTATATTATCAAAAGTATTGTGAGGCCTGCCTTTACACGCACATGAACTTTAATGGCATCCCAGTCTTAGTCTGTAGGGTTCAATATTGAGTTGGCCCACCCTTTGCAGCTATAACAGCTTCAACTCTTCTGAGAAGGCTGTCCACAAGGTTTAGGAGTGTGTCTATGGGAAGGTTTCACCATTTTTCCAGAAGCACATTTGTGAGGTCTGGCACTGATGTGGAGAAGGTCTGGCTCGCAGTCTCCGCTCTAATTCATCCCAAATGTGTTCTATCAGGTTGAGGTCAGGACTCTGTGCAGGCCAGTCAAGTTCCTCCACCCCAAACGTGCTCATCCATGTCTTTATGGACCTTGCTTTGTGCACTGGTCCAAATCATTTGGTAGAGGGGGGATTATGGTGTGGGCCTGGGGTTGTTTTTCAAGGGTTTGGCTTGGCCCCTTAGTTCCAGTGAAGGGAACTCTTTAGGCATCAGCATACCAATACATTTTGGAAAATGTTATGTTCCCAACTTTGTGGGAACAGTTTGGGGATCGCCCCTTCCTGTTCCAAAATGACTGCGCACCAGTGCACAAATCAAGGTCCATAAAGGCATGGATGAGCAAGTTTAGGTTGGAGGAACTTGATTGGCCTGTACAGAGTCCTGACCTCAACCTGATAGAACACCTTTGGGATAAATTAGGACGGAGACTGCGAGCCAGGCCTTCTTGTCCAGC
The DNA here is from genome assembly GCA_029206835.1 of Rana muscosa. NCBI lineage: Eukaryota > Metazoa > Chordata > Amphibia > Anura > Ranidae > Rana > Rana muscosa. The sequence continues at coordinate 113,097,983 of CM055120.1, read as the reverse complement.
ATCAGTGCCTGACCTCACAAATGCGCTTCTGGAAGAATGGTCAAACATTCTCATAGACACTCTCCTAAACCTTGTGGACAGTCTTCCCAGAAGAGCTGAAGCTGTTATAGCTGCAAAGGGTGGGCCAACTCAATATTGAACCCTGCAGACTAAGACTGGGTTACCGTTAAAGCTCATTTGCGTGTAAAGGCAGGTGTCCCTATACTTTTGGCAATACAGTGTACCTGGTTATCTTTTGTCTGCTAAACTGTCTGCTTTATTTCATTAAAGTATTTCTAAATTGAAAACTTGTTTAAAGACATGTAACCGGGCACCAAACCTCCATGTAAAAACTCAAAATCAGTGCCCTTCATTCTCATGCTTCCATAGTTGCACAAATATATTGACACATTTATACCAGAGTACAAATTGGTCATGGCAACAGTATTTGAGAGGTTGACTTTGAGTTGGGGTGCATCAAAGAACCATGGGTGTGCAAGGATTGGTTGAGTCATAAAGTGGGGGACAGATAAATCCATGTGTAAGGATAGTGATTTTTCTCTTAGCTTATTGAATGAGATGAAGCTGTGCTCATTCAGTCATGTGTGAGAATTTATTTTCAACACTTCCACTTAATTGGCTATTGAAAGTGGACATGCTCTACTCCTTTGTAAAGCAACCCCATAGCCAGAGTTAAATTGGCCATACAAGGTTCTGCTTTATTTGTTCAGCTGACTTGCTGAACGAAAAAACTGAACTGATTTCTCCATGCACACATTAAGGCTGGGATCACACTTGTACGGTGCGAATTCCAGCTCTGTTACCTTTGCAAAGCTGTTCAGCAGATCATCTCTGTTTTAGCTGCGAATTTGGTGACCAGGGAGAGAGGAGGGGGAGGGGGAAGTGTAGTGAGGAGAAGTTGAGAAATCCTGTTGAGAACTGAACACATCTCCGAATCAGATGCGTGCCCATAGAAGATAATGGGCCTGAATTCGCACCTGAGCCGCACCGCAATGCCTATAAAATGCACACTTTTTTGGGCAATGCGCAGTGCGAATGCATCGCACATATGTGAACCAGCCTCATTAAAATCAATGTATTTTATAATGTTATGCAAATTGGATGCGGTGTAAGCCGCAACCAATTTGCATAGGTGTGAACGGGGCCTTAAGGTGGATAGAGAAATCCTCCCTGCTGTGTTTTTATATTCTGACAGCCAGCCTCCCCTGATATTAGGATACATTGATCAGCACTGCAGCCCATTGGCGGCATGTGCTGATCGAATGCTGATTATCCAACACGACCATTCGACAGAAGCCAGTCTAAAGTCCGGCTTCTCTTGAACAGAGAGGGCTACACACAGATTGAAATTTGGCTAGTCCATGCTGAACTTGCCAAACTTCAATCCATGTATGGCTTTAAATACCTAAATACAAATTTTTCTAATTTTTTTTGTATTTCTCCAAAAAAAAAAAAAACTCCCAGTTTTAGGGGATACTGCTAATTTGACGGTCATTTTTATGCAAACCTGTGGAAAAAGCAGTGCTGTAAACACACAGGCAGGGATTTCTGGGGATGTTTTGTACATAGACAGAGTATAGAAATGCCCCATTGTCCATATAGCAATTTAGCTATTTGTAGCAATTATAGGTATATGTTATATCCATTGTTTAGCAAATGAGGATTTATTTTTTAAAGGTTTCAAAATGTAACTGATGTAATTATGTTTGTTTTTCAATGCCAGTTTCTCTAGAGGCAAAGAATGGATCAGTTTTTAAAGGCTTGCTCTTGCAAGCTCGTTCAGTCCCAGGGAATGAAATTGTTGGTCATTTCATTGCAATAGATCCCAATACTCAAGGTCTCACGTGTGGCAGCAATGTGAGTATACATTAACAATATACATTACAACTTGGATGGATAAAATGTAGATGTTTTATTCGCAAAGTTTCAACCCAAGCATGAGGATCTATATTTTAGTCACATGACTGTTTGAAATGTTATACAAATAATGGTAATTTTTTTTTTTTTTTTTAACCACTTAAGCCCCGGACCATTTCGGGCCATTAGGACCAGGCCTGTTTTTGGGATTCGGCACTGCGCTGCTTTAACTGTAAATTGTGCGGACATGCAATGTTGTACCCAAATGAAATTTGCGTCCTTTTCTTCCCACAAATAGAGCTTTCTTTTAATGGTATTTGATTGCCTCTGCGATTTTTATTTTTTGCGATATAAACAGAAAGACCGAAAATTTTGAAAAAAAATTATATTTTCTACTTTTTGTTATAAGAAAAATCGAATAAACTCAATTTTAGTCATACATTTAGGCCAAAATGTATTCAGCCACATGTCTTTAGTAAAAAAAATGTCAATAAGCGTATATTTATTGGTTTGCGCAAAAGTTATAGCGTTTACAAACTAGGGTACATTTTCTGAAATTTACACAGCTTTAAATTTATGACTGCCTATCTCATTTCTTGAGGTGCTAAAATGGCAGGGCAGTAGGGATGAGCTTCGTGTTCGAGTCGAACATACGTTCGACTCGAACATCGGCTGTTCGATCGTTCGACGAAGATCGAACGATTTGGGCCGTTCGCGCCAAATTCGAGTGACGCGAACGGCCCACAATGCACTACGCCATCGCAGTGTCATCCAGGCGCTGTGATTGGCCAAGCATGCACTGTGACCCCGCATGCTTGGCCAATCACAGCGCCGGCAGCGAGGAGAGCAATGATTGGCCACAGGCAGGATGCCTGTGGCCAATTATTGCTGAGGGTGTTTAGTACACGCCCCACACTATAAAAGGCCGCCAGCACGGCGGCCTAGTGTAGTGTGTTCCGGAGCAGGGAAAGAGCAGCATAGGCAGGGACAGTGACTTTTATTTCTTTCTTGCTTAACCTGGATTCCTTTAGTTTAGGGAAAGAGAAGGATAGGTAGGGAGAGTGTCAGTGTGTTTTGTGCTTGTGCTATAGTGTGCTTAAAAAAAACATTTTTTCTAGGGACAGAAAACTGTAGGTAGGGAGAGTGTCAGTTTCTTTCACTGTGCAAGTCCTTGTTTCTAGGGACTGGGAAGGACAGTGAGTGAATTCTCCTTGTGCTATAGTGTGCTTAAAAAAAACATTTTTTCTAGGGACAGAAAACTGTAGGTAGGGAGAGTGTCAGTTTCTTTCACTGTGCAAGTCCTTGTTTCTAGGGACTGGGAAGGACAGTGAGTGAATTCTCCTTGTGCTATAGTGTGCTAAAGCATTCCTCATCAACCATCTTTGAAATCCTTGTTTTTTGGACAGTCAGGGAAATTGTCGTTGTGCTATTCTGTGCAAAAGCAATCATCCTGAACCATATTTAGAAATCCTTAAGTAAAGGAACAGAGAAGGACACCTGAAGGTAGCCCTTATTGCTTTTTTCCCATCTCCCTGCAGGCCATCTATTAGAATGTCTGGAAGGCAAACAAGGAGAGGCAGACAGTCAGGAGGCAATAAAAGAGGGCAAGCAGGCTCTGTGTCTGGGGGCAACAGTGCTGGTCGTGGACGCGGTGCATTGTCATCAGCACATGGCCATGGGACACGCTTGTCCTTCTTTTCGGCAGCTGGACATGTTGAGCCACATCATGCCGAAGACTTGGTAGAGTGGATGACCAAGCCCTCCTCCTCCTCCTCATCCTCTCTCACCCAGGCTCAGGGTACTGGCAAAGCAGCTGCCAAAGCGTCCTCTTCCCTGGTATCAATGTCAGACTCATCATCAGTCACTCCTTCCCTAGACCCACCATGTCCTCCTCCTGAGGAGTCCCCCGAACTGTTTGAGCACAGTGTTGGGTACATGCTCCAGGAGGATGCCCAGCGTTTCGAAGGGTCTGATGATGAAACCCAGCTACAGGAAGGCAGTAGGGTGAGAGCAGACAGAGGGGATGCTCAAGAAGGACACCAATCTGGCAGTCATGTTCCAGCAGCTGCAGCATACTGCCAGATTGGCTCCAGTGATGAGGAGGGAGGGGATGATGAGGTCACTGACTCCACATGGGTGCCTAATAGGAGAGAGGAGGAGGAGGAGGATGAGGAGGAGGCACATCTCCAATGAGGCAGGATGCCCTTTGGTGGCCAGCGTAAGGGCAGTACACCGACGGAATCACACCGCAGAGCTCCGCCTGTGCAGGGCGCTGCCTCTGCCCGTCATTCAAAAAGTTCCTTGGTGTGGGCCTTTTTTGAGGCTAGTGCATCAGATCGCACAGCTGCTGTTTGCAACATATGTCTCAAGCGTATATCGCGTGGCCAAAACATCAGCCGCTTGGGTACCACATGCCTGACCAGACATATGTTGACCTGCCATGCAGCTCGTTGGCAAGCCTACCTCAAAGACCCACACCAAAGAACAAAGCGGACCTCTCCTTGCACCGCATCAGCTGGGATCTCCAACCCCACTATAACTTCAGTCCTCTCTGAAACATGCACTGAGAGGAATGAAGGTGTAGAATTAGGTGTGTCACAGCCAAGTACTTGCGGCCACTCTGCTAGCAGTACACCGACGTCCGATTCTAGCAGGCAAATTTCCCTGCCCCAGCTGCTGGACCATCGAAAGAAGTTCACTCCCAGCCATCCACATGCCCAGCGGTTGAATGCTAGCTTGGCTAAATTGCTAGCGCTTCAACTGCTGCCTTTTCAGTTGGTAGACTCGGCCCCCTTCCGTGAGTTTGTGCAATGTGCGGTTCCTCAGTGGCAGGTTCCCAAACGCCACTTTTTCTCACGGAAGGCTATTCCGGCTCTCTACCGGCATGTGGAAGGCAATGTCTTGGCCTCGCTGGACAGGGCGGTCAGCGATAAGGTGCATATTACCGCTGACTCATGGTCCAGCAGGCATGGACAGGGACGTTACCTTTCTTTCACGGCCCATTGGGTCACTCTTTTGGCAGCTGGGAAAGATGCAGGACAAGGTGCAGTAGTGTTGGAGGTTGTTCCACCGCCACGCCTCCAAAATGCTACTACTGGTTGTGACACACCTCTCTCCTCCACCCCCTCCTCTTCTTCTTCCTCCATGGCCTCTTCCTGTGGTTTGACCTATGAACCAGCGGTGCTCCGTAGCCGTTCACGGGGCTACGCAAGTACGCAGGCAAAAAGATGCCATGCCGTGCTTGCGCTGGTGTGTTTGGGGGACAGAAGCCACACTGGGGCAGAGGTCCTGTCTGCTCTGCAGGGCCAGGCCGAGAGGTGGTTGATGCCACGCCAGCTTAAGCCAGGAATGGTGGTTTGCGACAATGGCACCAACCTCCTCTCCGCCCTTCGACAGGGACAACTGACCCATGTGCCCTGTGTGGCTCACGTCCTTAACCTGGTGGTGCAGCGTTTCTTGGGCAGGTACCCGGGCTTACAGGATGTCCTGAGGCAGGCCAGGAAAGTCTGTGTGCATTTCCGCAGATCTTATAATGCCAGTGCTCGCCTGGCTGAGCTGCAAAAGGAGTTGAACCTGCCCAAGAACCGCCTTATATGTGACATGCCCACCAGGTGGAACTCAACGTTGGCCATGCTGCAGCGGCTGCACACGCAGCAGAGGGCCATCAATGAGTACCTGTGCGACTACGGCACCAGGACAGGGTCAGGGGAGCTTGGTTTTTTTTCTCCACGCCAGTGGGGCATGATCAGGGATGCATGCACTGTCCTGGCACCATTTGAGGAGGCCACGAGGATGGTGAGCAGTGACAGTGCATGCATCAGTGACACTGTACCTCTTGTCCACCTGTTGGAGCACACGCTGCGTGGAATAATGGACAGGGCACTTGAGGCAGAACAGAGGCAGGAAGAGGAGGACTTCCTTGCCTCTCGAAGCCCCCTTTACCCAGACAGTGTTCCTTCTGTCCCACCCATCGCACAGGAAGAGGAGGAGGAGGAGGAGGAGGATTGTGTCAGCATGGAGGTGGAGGCTGGCACTCAGCATCATCAGCAGCAGTCTTTTAGGGATGATTTACAGTCCCAAGAAACCAGTGGACTTGTACGTGGCTGGGAGGAGGTGACTGCGGATCATGTCGTCCTTAGTGACCCAGAGGACTCCGGAGCGAATGCCTCAGCAAACCTACGCTGCATGGCCTCCCTGATCCTGCAAAGTCTGCGGAAGGATCCTCGTATTCTTCGGATCAAGGAGAGGGACCATTACTGGCTGGCCACTCTCCTTGATCCACGGTACAAGGGTAAGGTTGCGGACCTTATGTTACCGTCGCAGAGGGAGCAGAGGATGAGACAACTCCGGGAGGCCTTGCAGAAAGGTCTGTGCAACGCGTTCCCAGAGACTGGGAGGTTACAAACTCCTGGTCCTGGACAACGAGTTGCTGAGGCTTCGGCCAGTCAAAGAAGGAGTGGTGGGGAAGGTGGCCGTCTGACCGATGCGTTCAGACAATTCTTTAGTCCGCAGCCCCAAAGTATGATCGGTTCCAGCAACCATCGCCAGCGTCTGATAAACATGGTGCAGGAATATCTAGGGGCAAGGTCAGACTTGGACACCTTCCCCACCGAAAATCCTCTGGCTTACTGGGTCTTGAGGATGGATCACTGGCCAGAGCTTGCACAGTATGCAATTGAGCTACTGGCCTGTCCTGCATCCAGCGTTCTTTCGGAACGCACATTCAGTGCTGCTGGAGGATTTGTCACGGATCACAGGGTGCGCCTGTCCACCGACTCGGTTGATCGACTGACTTTCATCAAGATGAACCAGTCTTGGATCACCACCAGCTACCACACACCTGATGCTGATATAACAGACTAATTGATTTTAACATGTCACATCCCTTCAAGACTGATGCTGATGCTGAGTGCCTGTGCTGTTATGTTGACTGGCTATCCTCCTCCTCCGAGTCCTCAATGATACGATTGATGATGATAGCTTGGAAGATCATTTTTGTTTATGGGTGCCGCCACCAGTGGCTAAGGCCCAATTTTCAGCCCCTGTTTAACAGGGGCGTGTAATTACAATTTTTGAAGCAATACTTTGCAACAGGGCTCATTGCTGTGCTCCAAGTACAGTATGTGTGAGGGGTTGGAGTGTTGTGCCACCAGTGCCTAAGGCCCAATTTTTCAGCCCCTGTTTAACAGGGGCGTGTCATTACAATTTTTGAAGCAATACTTTGCAACAGGGCTCATTGCTGTGCTCCAAGTACAGTATCTGTGAGGGGTTGCAGTGTTGTGCCACCAGTGCCTAAGGCCCAATTTTTCAGCCCCTGTTCAACAGGGGCATGTAATTACAATTATTGATCTAATAATTCACAGCAGGGCCAATTCCTGCACCCACCAAGCAAGAGTAACTCTGAGGGCTTACAGTGTTGTGGCAACACCACCACCACCACCACCACCACGAAAGGCCCAATTTTTCAGCCCCTGTTCAACAGGGGCATGCAATTACAATTCTTGATCTAATAATTCACAGCAGGGCCCATTGCTGCACCCACCAAGAGTAACTGTCAGGGCTTACAGTGTTGTGGCACCAGCACCACCATCAAAGGCCCAATTTTTACTACCACTGTTCAACAATTATATGTAATTACAATTCCTGATATAATAGTTGACAGCAGGGCGTTCCAGCACCAACCAAGAGTAACTGTGAGTGCTTACAGTGTTGTGCCAACACCAACTAAGGGGCCTATTTCTGCAGATTATATACGGCAGGTCCCTACTTTCAAACATCCAACTTACAAACGACTCCTACTTGCAAACGCAAGAAGACAACAGGAAGTGAGAGGAAATCTACCCCTAGGAAGGAAAATTCTCTCCTGTAAGAATTAATATGGGAGAAAGGTGTCTCCTCTGTACTGATGCTTTATCAGCAATCCTTGTTTCAAGAAAAACACCACATTTCAAAAACAGTTGTCATTGGGACGGAAAGTGAGGTGAAATGTTCTGAACAGGGGCACAGACAGCAAAACAAATGTTACAGGGGTGATAACCCTTACCTATGTTTTCCAAAAAGTTTAAAAATAGATTTTTGGGCTGGAGCTACACTTAAACAATGTACCTGTTCAAAATTACAAACAGATTCTACATAAGAACAAACCTACAGTCCCTGTCTTGTATGCACCGCCTGTATACGGCTGTTCAGAGTATATAGGGCCTTTTTTATTTTATGTGCGGGGTTCCCCTTAATATCCATACAAGACCCAAAGGGGCTGGTAATGGGCTGGGGTAGGGGGGGGGGCATGGGGTAGCTATGCCATTTTTCTTAAAGATTTTCATCCATATTACCGGGACCAGACATTACATTAAAGCCGCAAGCAGTTTTAAATGGCTTTTTTTTCCTTTAGAAGTGTCATTTTGTGCAGGGACAGTTCTAAACACGGGAAACACGTGGCACTTCACAGGCATACTTTAGACACCCCCCAGGTACCATATTTAAAGGAATATTTGACTTTTTTTTTCACTTTATGCATCATTAAAATGACTGCTCCCGAAAAACGACCGTTTTTAAAACTTCTTTTTGCATTGATACATGTCCCCTGGTGCAGAACCCGGGTTCCCAAACCCTTTTTAGGACAATAACATGCATAATAGTTGTTATAATTAGCACTTTAGAATTCGAACGTTCGCATCCATTGTATTTAATAGGGTTCTAATGTTCGTACGAACTTTCGGTCCGTTCGCGGGTTCTGGTGCGAACCGAACCCGGGGGTGTTCGGCTCATCACTACAGGGCAGTACAAAACCCCCCCAAATGACCCCATTTTGGAAAGTAGACACCCCAAGGAAATTGCTGAGAGGCATGTTGAGCCCATTGAATATTTATTTTTTTGTCCCAAAAAAAAAAAAAATTACAAAAAGTTGTCACTAAATGATATATTGCTCACACATGCCATGGTTATATGTGGAATTGCACCCCAAAATACATTCTGCTGCTTCTCCTGAGTACGGGGATACCACATGTGTGGGACTTTTTGGGAGCCTAGCCGCGTACGGGACCCCAAAAACCAAGCACCGCCTTCAAGGTTTCTAAGGGCATAAATTTTTGATTTCACTCCTCACTACCTATCACAGTTTTGAAGGCCATAAAATGCCAAAATAGCACAAAACCCCCCCAAATGACCCCATTTTGGAAAGTAGACACCCCAAGCTATTTACTGAGAGGCATGTTCAGTCCATGGAATATTTTATATTTTGCCACAAGTTGCGGGAATATGACAAACTTTTTTTTTTTTGCACAAAGTTGTCACTAAATGATATATTGCTCACACATGCCATGGGCATATGTGAAATTACACCCCGAAATACATTCTGCTGCTTCTCCTGAGTACGGGGATACCACATGTGTGGGACTTTTTGGGAGCCTAGCCGCGTACGGGACCCCCAAAAACCAAGCACCGCCTTCAAGGTTTCTAAGGGCATAAATTTTTGATTTCACTCCTCACTACCTATCACAGTTTTGAAGGCCATAAAATGCCAAGATGGCACAAAACCCCCCCAAATGACCCCATTTTGGAAAGTAGACACCCCAAGCTATTTGCTGAGAGGCATGTTGACCCCATTGAATATTTTTTTTTTGTCCCAAATGATTGAATAATGACAAAAAGAAAAAAAAATGTACAAAAAGTTGTCACTAAATGATATATTGCTCACACATGCCATGGTTATATGTGGAATTGCACCCCAAAATACATTCTGCTGCTTTTCCTGAGTACGGGGATACCACATGTGTGGGACTTTTTGGGAGCCTAGCCGCGTACAGGGCCCCAAAAACCAAGCACCGCCTTCAGGATTTCTAAGGGCGTAAAGTTTTGATTTCACTCCTCACTACCTATCACAGTTTCGAAGGCCATAAAATACCAAAATAGCACAAAACCCCCCAAATTACCCCATTTTGGAAAGTAGACACCCCAAGCTATTTGCTGAGAGGCATGTTGAGTCCATGGAATATTTTATATTTTGCCACAGGTTGCGGGAATATGACAAACTTTTTTTTTTTTGCACAAAGTTGTCACTAAATGATATATTGCTCACACATGCCATGGGCATATGTGAAATTACACCCCAAAATACATTCTGCTGCTTCTCCTGAGTACGGGGATACCACATGTGTGGGACTTTTTGGGAGCCTAGCCGCGTACGGGACCCCAAAAACCAAGCACCGCCTTCAAGGTTTCTAAGGGCATAAATTTTTGATTTCGCTCCTCACTACCTATCACAGTTTTGAAGGCCATAAAATGCCAAGATGGCACAAAACCCCCCCAAATGACCCCATTTTGGAAAGTAGACACCCCAAGCTATTTGCTGAGAGGCATGGTGAGTATTTTACAGCTCTCATTTGTTTTTGAAAATTAAGAAAGACATTTTTTTTTCTTTTTTTTTTTTTCTTTTTTTACATTTTCAAAACTTTGTGACAAAAAGCGAGATCTGCAAAATACTCAACATACCTCTCAGCAAATAGCTTGGGGTGTCTACTTTCCAAAATGGGGTCATTTGGGGGGGTTTTGTGCCATCTGGGCATTCCATGGCCTCCGAAACTGTGATAGGCAGTGAGGAGTGAAATCAAAAATTTACACCCATAGAAATCCTGAAGGCGGTGCTTGGTTTTTGGGGTCCCGTACGCGACTAGGCTCCCAAAAAGTCCCACACATGTGGTATCCCCGTACTCAGGAGAAGCAACAGAATGTATTTTGGGGTGTAATTCCACATATGCCCATGGCATGTTTGAGCAATATATAATTTAGTGACAACTTTTTGTACATTTTTTTATTTTTATTTTTTTTGGTCATTATTCAATCACTTGGGACAAAAAAAAAAAATATTCAATGGGCTCAACATGCCTCTCAGCAAATAGCTTGAGGTGTCTACTTTACAAAATGGGGTCATTTGGGGGGGGTTTGAACTGTCCTGGCATTTTATGCACAACATTAGGAAGCTTATGTCACACATCATCCACTCTTCTAACCACTTGAAGACAAAGCCCTTTCTGACACTTTTTGTTTACATGAAAAAAAAAATTTTTTTGCAAGAAAATTATGTTGAACCCCCAAACATTATATATTTTTTTAAAGCAAAGGCCCTACAGATTAAAATAGTGGGTGTTGCATTTTTTTTTTCCACACAGTATTTGCGCAGCGATTTTTCAAACGCATTTTTTGGGGGAAAAACACACTTTTTTTATTTTTAATGCACTAAAAAACACTATATTGCCCAAATGTTTGATGAAATAAAAAAGATGATCATAGGCCGAGTACATGGATACCAAACACGACATGCTTTAAAATTGCGCACAAACGCGCAGCGGCGACAAACTACATTCATTTTTAAAAGCATTTAAAAGCCTTTACAGGTTACCACGTTAGATTTACAGAGGAGGTCTACTGCTAAAATGACTGCCCTCGATCTGAACTTCGCGGTGATACCTCACATGCATGATGCAATTGCTGTTTACATATGACGCTAGACCGACGCTTGCGTTCGCCTTTGCGCAAGAGCAGGGGGGGACAGCGGTGCTTTTTTTTTTTATTTATTTGGATTTTTTATTTTATTTTTAAACTGTGCCTTCCATATTTTATTTTTTTACCATTTTTATCGTTATCTCAGGGAATGTAAATATCCCCTATGATAGCAATAGGTAGTGACAGGTACTCTTTTTTTGAAAAAAATTGGGGGGTTAGACCCTAGATCTTTCCTCTGCCCTCAAAGCATCTGACCACACCAAGATCGGTGTGATAAAATGCTTTCCCAATTTCCCAATGGCGCTTTTTATATCCGGGGGGGGACATTCCCTCCCACTGCTTGTAAAAGCAGTCTAGAGGCTAATTATCTGCTAGAATTGCTTTTACATGAAAGCCGGCCGCTGGCTGAAAAGAATGATACCAAGATGATACCTAAACCCGCAGGCATTATTCTGGTATAAACATTCAAAGTCCAGCAACATACCAGTACGTTGCTGGTCCTTGTTGGACATGTATTGTAATCTTTTTTTTCATACAGCCTATTGGCTGAACGAAAAAAAGAGATTGATTGGTGGGTATGCCCACCATTAGAATACCTCCCTTCATCCACCCACTTCTAATGATGGGCATATATGCCGAAGCATGGGGGCATCCTCCCGCAAAAAAGTTATGCCGCGTACACACGGTCAAGCCTTCGTCGGAATTTCGACCGTATGTACGCGGCATAAAAGGTTATGCCGCGTACACACGGTCGGACTTTTCCACGGGCAAGCCTCCGTTGGAATTTCGACCGTATATACGCGGCATTAGGAGCAAAATCGCTCCTCCGCCCCTGCTGCCCCCATGCTTCGACATATATGCTCTTTTTTTTAACTGTGGTGGTGAAATCACCTCCTACAGCGTTGGAGTCACGGCTTTATGTATCGTGGGAGCAAACGCTGTTGCTGTCAAGATAAATAGATCCGCGCTGCAACTGAATGGCGTACCTGTTAAGCAAATGGTGGTTAACATTAAAACAAAGTAACATTACAGTACAACAGTAAGACCTTACCATGCCATACCTGCAAAGCAAATACCAAAACAAAACCTAGTAAAAAATAAAAAAATGTTTTAACGCAACCTGTGCCTAAAATATATATATGCCGAAGCATGGGGGCATCCTCCCGCAAAAAAGTTATGCCGCGTACACACGGTCGGAATTTTCCACGGGCAGGCCTCCGTCGGAATTTCGACCGTATGTACGCGGCATTAGGAGCAAAATCGCTCCTCCGCCCCTGCTGCCCCCATGCTTCGGCATATATGCTCTTTTTTTTTAACTGTGGTGGTGAAATCACCTCCTACAGCACTGGAGTCACGGCTTTATGTATCGTGGGAGCAAACGCTGTTGCTGTCAAGATAAATAATTCCGCGCTGCAGTTGAATGGCGCACCTGAAAGCAAAAAATTACATACCTGAAAAGCAAGCATGATAAAACATTGCAGAATAGAATACAGTAAAAAAGAGCAGAACAATAGAGAGAAAATAGAGAGAGAGAGAACAATAAAACGACAACTATTTTTGGTTTTTTTATTTTATATTTTTTTTTGTGTTTTGTTTTTTACGTTTTTTTTTTTTCTTTTTTACACTTTTTTTTGTAACTTTACAACTGTAATGGTTCGGGTCTCTCAAAATGTAATGGCATCTTGGGAGACCCTGTGTAAGTGTGTCCTTGTCTGTGAAATGCTGTACCCTACGCTAAAACTTCACTTTTGAGTGGTAGCGTTCAAAACATTCACCTTGGCAAAGACCAGGCTTGTCAGGACAGAGTGGACAAAAACTACGGGTGTCACGCCTAAATCCGCGCTTGCTACAGACACAACATCTTTTTTGGGGGTGGCTTTGGGTAGGGGTACTCGGGAGGACATACGAATAATGCCTCTCATGCAGCCGGCTTACTGCATTTGGTTGGGGATGGTGAGGTGCAGAACCGCCTGGATACAGGAGTTCTGTGACTATCTCATTCTGGAATTTTAGAAGAGATAACGTCCCGCCTGAAGCTCTGTATAGCACATGAGCATTCAGCAAAGCCAATTGGAATAATGATAGAGACACTTTTTTGTACCAGCGTCTCGCCTGGTCGTTGAGGTCCACTCCTCCCATATTTTGGTTATATTCGTGGACACAGAGGGGTTTCTCCACAACACCAGTCGCCGTACGAATTTGGACTGTCGTGTCTGCATGAAGGGAGGTAAGAAGGAAAACATTCTTATTGTCCCTCCACTTCATAGCGAGCAAGTTATTACACTTCAAGCAGGCTCTCTCCCCCAGCCTAAGACGGGCATCTACAAGCCGCTGGGGAAAGCCCCGGCGATTAGGTCGCACGGTGCCACATGCTCCAATCTGATGATCAAACAAGTGACTAAACAGTGGCACGCTCGTGTAATAATTGTCCACATACAAGTGGTACCCCTTTCCGAATAAGGATGACACCAAGTTCCACACTATCTTGCCAGCGCTCCCTATGTAATCCGGGCAGTTGACCGACTCAATCTGACTGTCTTTTCCCTCATAAACCATAAAGTTCACTACATAGCCTGTTGCCCTGTCACAGAACTTGTAGAGCTTGACCCCGTATCTGGCACGCTTGCTGGGAAGGTACTGCTTGAAAGACAAGCGGGCAGAAAATTTAATCAGGGACTCATCAACGCAGACAACTTGATCGGGAGTAAACAAGGCTGCAAAACGTTCGTTGAAGTGGTTTATGAGGGGCCGAATTTTATAGAGCCGGTCGTATTCAGGGTCCCCACGTGGACGACAAAGTTCATTGTCGTTGAAGTGCATGAACCGCAAAATCTGCTCGTATCGTGCCCTGGACATGGAGGCAGAGAACACGGGCATGTGGTCAATTGGGTGCGTGGACCAATAAGCACGCAATGACGGAAATTTATGTGTGCCCATGTTGAGGGAAAGGCCCAGAAAGGTCTTAAATTCGGAAACCGTAATTGGTTTCCAATTTCTGGCAATTTTAGGCAACTGGGGGTTAGCGGCGATAAATTGACCAGCATATAAATTACTCTGGTCCACAATAGATCTATAGAGATCTTCCGTGAAAAACAGCGAATAAAAATCAATTGGAATAAAATCAGCTGTTTCCACCTGAATACCGGGTTGGGCAGTGAATGGGGGAAGTACGGGTTCTGCAGAAGTGGTGGGGACCCAATCAGGATAGGCGAATTCTGCAGGAAGGGCAGTATGGGCACGACGGGCTTGCCTTTGTCTTCTTGGTGGCAGCGGGACACTACTTGTGCTTGCCACCTCGCCAGCTTGAACTGCACTTATGGGACTCGCCACGTCACCAAGTGTTACTGCAGTGCTGGATATACGTCCAGGCTGTACTAGGCCGCTGGTGCTTGCCAGTTCACCAGAAGGAATAGCGGCGCTAGTACTACTCTGCTCCATGATACGAGAGACCTGCGGTTCTTGCTCCTCAACAACCTCAGAAGATCGGGATCGGGTACACCTGACCTTAGCAGGGACCTCAACTTCGTCGTCAGAGCTGTCTGACGTGGGGCCGCTGACGTCACTGTCTTCTACGGGAAGATATTCTGAGCCTGAATCTGACAGATACGTGACCTCCTCTTCACTATCTGTCATGCTCAGAATCTCGTAGGCCTCTTTACTAGTGTACCTTCGTCTTGCCATTTTGGGCTCTAAATTTAGGGGTACACTAGTAAGATTCACAGGAAAAAAAGCACCTGACTGTCGTCAGCAAATATATCAAACGCTACAAAAAAACTGTTAGCGATCGCAGGGATCAGGCCTGTCTCTGCGAATGCTGCAGTTATGTGTGTTGTGTTTGGTAAGTGACAGTGATCGATCGATACTGCACTTGGGTGGGCTGGGCTGGGCTGGGCGGAGGGGCTAAACGCAGGCGCTAGCAGGTATCTGGGCTGATCCCGCTAACACTGCGTTTTTGGGAACCCTAAACCGCTGGGGATGCTAGTATAGATCTGATCAGATACTATACCACTAAGGGGGGTGTATGCTTTGCGCGTGGGTGTTAGCGTTACTGGCACTAACCTAACACTGCCTGGGGCGACGCAGACCCTCTCTGGCGCTAAAACCTAATTGATCTCACCCGCCGGGCGATCAGGGGGGTTAAACCTTTATTGGGTTATATACGGCGGGTGCCCTGATGCTATAAAAAGCAAACTAATCAACCAGCGTCACCTGTAACCTTTATATGGTGATCACTGGTGAAAGGGTTAACTAGGGGCAATCAGGGGGTTAAAACCTTTATTAGGTTAAATATGGGGGTACCCGACGCTATATAAAAACCTGACGGGTTACCTAAATAACTAGATAACTTACTGGCTAACCAGTGACACCAGTGACGCTTATACGGCGATCACTGGTGAAAGGGTTAACTCTAGGGGCAATCAGGGGGTTAAAATAATATATGGGGGTACCTGACACTAATAAAAACCTGCGGCGAACCTAAAAAAAAATAACTGCCTATCTAAAACACCAGCGACACGAATACAGCGATCGGAAAAACAATCGCTTAGTGACGCTGAAGTTAGGGGGTGAAAGGGTTACCTGGGGGGTGATCAAGGGGTTAAACCTTTATTAGGGGGGGGTTAGGGGGCTACCCTGGACCTAAAGGGGCCTAATCCTAACTGCCCTGCAACTTTTTACAATCACAGATGACACTAAATGCAGTGATCAGTAAAATAAATGATCACTGCAATCAGTGACACTGTGATTGGGGGCTTTGGGGTGACCTGGGGGGTGATCTGGGGGTGACTGGGGGGTGATTTGTGTGCCTATGTGTACCTACGTGTCAGTGGACTGTTGGAGCACTAACCTCTGTCTTCTCTCCTCGGCGCCGGGAACGAAAAGACCGCGGCGAGGGAGATGACATCACTTCGTCCAGCCTGTGTTTACATCACATGGCGGAGGAAGCATTTTCATTGGCCGGGAGCGATCGCGAGGGGGGGGGCGGAATCGAGCGGCCGCCCCCTCATGCCTGATCGCTCCCGAACACTTAACGGCCGCTCACTGCAGTGAAGGGGGGTCCGGATGGACCCCCCAACTGCACAAAGGCGATCACGTAGATCTACGTGATTCTGCCTGTCCGTGCCATTCTGCCGACGTAAATCGGCGGTGGGCGGTCGTTAAGTGGTTAAATAGGTAGTCTCATCCTGAGTGTTAGTTTTCTGAAAAAAAGTGGTATTCAAGCACAAAACAAAAACGACATATTGCAGCTTATCAATTTTTAGATATGGTGGCCACATTAATTTTCTATTTTAGGATATTTTGCTTTATTATTACCCAGTTACCTGCCCAGTAACAGACTTCCTGTAATACCCTGTACGCACGATCGTTTTTTCCGATGAAAAAAGTCAGATGGACTTTTTTCATTGGAAAAACGGAAAATTGTATCATACTTACCAGTAATTTTCCTTTCCTGGTGCCTATCCATGGCAGCATACCTGTGATAGAGCTCCGCCTCGACTCCTCCTTCAGGACTAGTGAATAGCATAAATTAAAGGCATAGCCCCTCCCCCAACATTCTCTGTAATATAGAATACCGAGGGTGGGAGCGTATGCTGCCATGGATAGGCACCAGGAAAGGAAAATTACTGGTAAGTATGATACAATTTTCCGTTTTCCTGGTGCCTCCATGGCAACATACCTGTGATAACTAACTAGCTGACATGGGTGGGATAATTGCTTAACAATAAATGTTTAATTATAAGAGGACATAGCAGCCTGAACTGCCCTCCTTCCAAACTCAACAGTCGTGAGCGCTCCTGGATCAATATGGTAGTGTCTGAGGAACGTATGGTGAGAAGACCAGGTGGCGGCCCCGCACACTGTCTCCAACGAAACATTAGCCCTTGCTGCCCAGGAAGCTGAGACTGCCCTTGTAGAATGAGCATTCACTCGGGATGGAGGCTCCATATTCTTCACCCTGTAGGCCTTCTGGATTAACTTTACAACCCAAGATGCCAGAGTTCTGATGGAAGCTTCTTTGCCCCTGTATTTACCGAACGGTACGATGAAAAGTCTCTCAGAATTTATGAAGGGGCCGGTGGCTTCTAGGTAGGCCCTGAGCACTCTGGATACATCCAGTTCGTGACAAGACTCTGAATCCATGTCTGTAAACACTGGTAGTGCCCAGGGTTCCAACAGGTGGCTTGGAGTAGCAACCTTTGGTGTGAACCCCCGAAGGGGACGAAGTTCCACTCTGTGAAGAAGGAGATGTGGTCGTCACCTATCCCTAAAGAGTGAAGTTCCGAGATTCTTCTGCCAGATGTAATGGCTAGCAGGAAAGACGCCTTTAGTGTCAGGTTCCATATTGTTACTTGTTCCACTGGAGCAAAGGGATGGTCAGATAGAACTTCCAGGACTAGGGACAGATCCCACTTAGGAAATGATCGTCTGACAGGAGGGCGAATCTTCAATATACCTCTGAGGAAAGTGACTACTGAAGGATCCTCCGCCCATCTCTTATTTGTTGCAGCAGAGATTACTGCTACCTGCACTTTGAGAGAGCTCAGACCAAGTCCCAGATCAAGTCCTGTCTGAAGGAATCCTAGAACATGAGATGTAGAAGGAAGGATTGGATGAAATCCATTTTCGGAAACAAACGACAAGAACTTGTCCCATATTCTTGAATA
The DNA here is from genome assembly GCA_029206835.1 of Rana muscosa. NCBI lineage: Eukaryota > Metazoa > Chordata > Amphibia > Anura > Ranidae > Rana > Rana muscosa. The sequence continues at coordinate 113,079,960 of CM055120.1, read as the reverse complement.
TATGGCATTAGTTGCTGGCTTCCTAGCTTTTAGAAGGGTTGATATGACTCCTGGAGAACACCCTAGGGACTCGAACCTTCGCCTCTCAACCTCCAGATTCGAAGATTCAACTTCTGAGGGTTTGGATGAACTAGACTGCTCTGCGACAGAAGTTGAGGGAAAGGAGGGATCTTGATTGGAGAGCCCACACTGAGGCACAATACGGAAGTACTGCCACCACCTGGACTGGCTCCCTGAGGAGCCTCAGGAGGAATTTGAATATTAATGGCCTGGGAGGAAAGGCATATGCCGTGGTGAACCTCCAGGGACATGACAGGGCATCCACTGCCTCGACTTGTGGATGCGGCAGCCGATAGAAGAACCTGTCCAGCTTGGCGTTCTTCGGGGAGGTGAACAGATCTACCTGAGGGGGATCCCATATGTTGGCAATCTGAAGGAAGACATGGGGGTGGAGAGCCCACTCATTGTCCAGGAAGTTTCTGGATAAAGTGTCTGCTTCCGTGTTCAACCTGCCTGGCAGATACATCGCTCTGAGGTCCAGGAGGTTCTGCTCCGCCCAGAGCATGATCGGCTCTACCTCCTTGAGGAGTGACCTTCTGCGAGTGCCTCCCTGCTTCTGCAGATAAGCGACAGCTGCTCTGTTATCTAGGCGTAGGAGTATTCTTTGGCCTCTGATGTGGGGTGCCAAAGAGGTCAGTGCCAAGAAGGCTGCCCTCATCTCCAAGATGTTGGATACCACTCCCTGGGTGGTGCATGCCCATCTCCCCTGTATTCTGGTTTGCCCGCAATGGGCTCCCCAGCCCTGTCTGCTTGCATCGGACGTAATTGTGATCCAAGGAAGGGAGCCCAGGTGATAAGGCTTGGAGAGGTTTTCCGGAACTGTCCACCAGTGAAGGCTCCTGCGTATTTTTCCCATCAGCAGGATCGTCTGAGATAGTCGTTGTTTCTTCCACTGTGCCAAGAAACCAGTCTGGAAATACCTCAAGTGCCAATGTGCCCAAGGAACCATGGGTATACAGGAAGACATTGTGCCAATGAAGCTCAGGCATTGTGAAGCCGTCAGATACGGGCTCTGGATGACTTTGATCATTCTCTGGATGACAATCCTTGCCTTCGGCAGTGGTAATGACACTGTCCCCTCCTGAGTATCGAACATTGTGCATAGATTATCTGCTGTGTTGGCATTAGTTGACTCTTGTCGGAATTCACCAGCCACCCTAGCTCTTTTAGGGACTGTAGAAGAATGTCCCGGTGACATACCAACTGATCCGGATTGCTTGCTAGGAGTAGGATGTCGTCCAAGTAGTGGTATATCCTCAAGCCCCTCTCCCGCAGGGGAACTAAAGCAGATATTAGTATCTTGGTGAACACCCTGGGAGAGGTGCACAGACCGAAATGCAGGGCTTGAAACTGTAGGTGGGTCCGTCCCACTGCAAATCTCAGGTATTTTTGAAATGCAGGTAGAATTGGAACATGTAGGTACGCATCCTGCAGATCGACCAAAATCATCCAATCTGATGGCTGGACTGCCTGAATAATCATCTGCAGGGACTCCATTTTGAAGCTTTCGGGGCGGATATACCGGTTGAGCCTTTTTAGGTCTATCACAGGCCTCCACCCCCCTGTCCTCTTTGGGACCAGAAATAGGGTGGAGTATAAGCCTGCGAAGCGCTCTGCCAAGGGAGCCGGAACAGCCGCCCCCTGAAGCTGGAGTGACGTTAGGAAGTTTTTCAGAGCTTGAGCCTTCAGTGGAGAGGATGGAATCTCTGTTCCTTTGAAAGAGTTCCGAGGTGGAGGGTGAGAAAAATTCCAAAAGTGCCCCCATTGAATTGTTGACAGAACCCAGGGGTTGTGGCAGCAGGTGGCCCAGACTGGGGTAAAAAAAAACTTTAGCCTGGCTCCCACCAGGAGTGCCTGGGTTCCTCTGGCATCAAAAAGACTGCTTCTGCTCCTGTGGAGCCGGAAGGGCTTTCATCTTCCTGTTCAAAAAGGATCCCTGTGTACCTTTCCAAGGTCTTTTGTTGTCTCTGGGCTGTCTTGACTGCCTAAAATCCCTTGGGTTTGACTGGCGGAACCTAGAGGAACCACCCCTGAATCTTCGCCTACTTCTGTCCTGTGGAAGCATACCAGACTTCCCTCCTGACAGCCTGGAGATAGCTTTATCCATTTTGTCTCCGAATAGTGCTTTCCCATCAAACGGGATTTTGCACCCATTTTGTTTGGAGGATAAGTCAGCCATCCAGGGTTTCAGCCACAAGGCCCTCTTCGCCATCACTGAATGCAACATGGATCTTGCCGAGCACCTGATCGTGTCAATGGCTGCTACGCAGACAAAGTCTGCCGACAATCTAAGCTCTTCTAAGGCCTTAATTATATCCTCCATGGGGACATCCTGATGCAAAGCCATCTCAATATTATCTGTCCAAGATCTTATGGCATTTGATACTGACGTGAGGGAAATAGCTGGCTTACATGCTGCTTCCGCGGCTAAGTAGCTCCTCTTCAGCTCCAGGTCGATTCGCCTGTCTAGAGGGTCTTTGAAGGAAGTGGAATCCTCCATTGGTAGAGTAAGTTTTTTTGCGAGTCGCACCACGGACGCGTCTACCACTGGCATGGAGTTCGGTGACTGCGTTCCCGACTCTGGTAAGGGGTATATAGTTTATTGAACCGACCCCAAAATTATTATTTTTTTTATCAGTCTTTGACCATTCCTTCTGAATGACTTGACTAATCTTGCCCATCAACGGGAAAAGAACCTGCTTCCTTTTGAGGAATGGGAAGTAGCTTGTAGACTCTTGGGGAGGCTATTCTGCGTCTTTCCAGGCGATTGCAGTTTTGACTGCCTGGATGAATGGCTTTACCAAGGAGAGACTGAAGCCAGAAGGTTCTGACTCTTCTCAAGAGTCCCCTGAAGAGTCTTCAGGTGGTGAATCTCTAGCTGGTCGGCCTGACGGCGGCAGAGGTGTACTGACTGCTGACGGACCAGGGAGATTAGGTTCTATATCCTGAACCTGGGATATCTGCTGAAGTGGTTGAGCGGGGACCGAAGCCAAAAGCTCAGAGAAGGAGTCCTTCATTGTTTGCTTGAGCAGATCTACAGCGTGCTGATTTTCTAGCTCGCGGTTGGACGCATAGTCCGTAAAACAGTCCTTACAGACCACTCTGTCTGGTAGCGGTGTAGCCCCACATATCCAGCATCTCTTCTTCCTATAGGTCCTAGGAGAGGGGGGTCGATCACGTCCTCTGGATCTTGACCTCTCTGATCTACGACGTGAAGAATGGGACCTACGCCCTGATGAGCGGGACCCCTTGGAGTGGGTGGGGCTACGGTGTAAGGAACTCACGCTAGACCAGTGAGCACACTTTTTTTTTTTTAATACTCACGTATAGTTGGTCACATACCTAATAGAAGTGTGAGGATCTTTGCTGCGAGATGAATGACTCATTGCGGAGTTGGGCACAAGGATCAGCTCCAGAAATATAGTAAGAAAGAGAAAAGAATCAGGAGTTTTTGGCGTCACTTTTTTTTTTTTTTTGAGAAAATAAAAAGTACCTACCACAAAGCAGCATCAGAGAGACCTAGCAGGGCACAGCTGAGGAGACTGACAGCCATCCCTGAATCTGAACCTAATTAGGCTCAAGGTGCGTGGGCTAATCCCATAAACCACCATTTGGAATTGATTGAAAAAAAGGGCAAATCTAGCCTTCTTTCCAGAATCCAAGATGGCCGCCACTGAACCAAGCGTCTGTGCATGCGCAATCGCAGAAGATCCAGCGTCGCCCAGTACAGAGAGCCGAGAAACTACGGCTCTGTATCACTCCCGAATCGCGCATGCGAGGACGCTGCGCCGTGACACTCTCCTACCTGGCGGGACGTACAGAGCACCTGTAGCCCCCCCAAACCCGGAAAAAAGCACCACAATGTTGTTGCACAGAGAGACACCTGCCCTATCCAGTTGCACAGTTTTAAAGGAACAAAAAAGTAAGATAACAATCATTTGAAGGAGCCTAACAAGCAAAGGAAAGGGGAGGGGGAGGGGAAGAGAGGAAAAGAAAGGGGAAAAACACAAATGCCTGGAATAAAAAATGGAAACCACCAGCCTGGGAAGATGGAGCTGATCCTTTTGCGACTTCCACTGCATTCATCATGGATGTGATAGCAGACTGCGTTCCTGTGAGGAAAATCTGCGAAATGACCCCAACAGATCCACAGAGGGGTTCCCAGTCTTATCAGCGCTGTGAGCGGCCCAAGAACAGGGACTGCGCATGGGAAAGGCTAAACCCGGCGGACGCTGCCGACTGCAGAGGTATGGACATACTGCTACTCTTCACCAGCAAAAGAAGGTATGAGGAAAAAAAGGAGAATGTTGGGGGAGGGGCTATTCCTTTAATTTATGCTATTCACTAGTCCTGAAGGAGGAGTCGAGGCGGAGCTCTATCACAGGTATGCTGCCATGGAGGCACCAGGAAAAACGATCGTGTGTGGGCCCCATCAGACTTTTTTCCATAGGTGTAAAAAAATAGAACATGTTTTAAATTTTTCCGATGGAAAAAAAAAACGATAAGAAATTCTTATCGTCTGTGTGGAACTCCATCAGGGAAAAATCCATGCATGCTCAGACTAAATTAGAAGACAGGAGCACTCGTTCTGGTAAAACTAGCGTTCGTAATGGAGATAGCACATTCGTCATGCTGTAACGGACTGAAAAGCACGGAGACTGAAAGCGCGAATTGGCTAACACCAAACTTTTACTAACACGCAGTAACACAAAATCAGCAAAAGCAGCCCAAAGGGTGGCGCCATTGGATTTGAACTTCCCATTTATAGTGCCGTCGTACGTGTTGTACGTCATGGCGTTTTGGACGATCGGAATTTTGTCTGATGGTGTGTAGGCAAGACTGATGAAAGTCAGCTTCATCGGAATTCCAACGGAAAATTCCATTGGATTTTATTCCATCGGAAATCCGATCGTGTGTACAGGGCATTAGGGTAACTTCACTCCACTGAAGAAGCTACGGAGACACCTTTGGATGGCAGCTTTGGCAATCTGGGGAAAGGCACTGTTAGATTAGCAGATTTAGAAGGACTTGACTAACAAATTAAAGCTGAATTCCAGCTACTATTTTTTTTTTTATTTAGATAAAGGTAGAACAGGACTAATGATTGCAATCAGTGTAAAAAAATAGCGTTGGATTCACATGAACACGTGATTCATCATTATAATTACATACTGGGGTTGATTTATTAAAGGCAAATAGACTGCATTTTGCAAGTGCAATTGCACTAATTTTCCCTTGTGGAGATGTGGAGGAGAGAGGAGAGAGCAGCACCGATATTTTAGTAAAAGATAAGGCATTGGGTAGTCACAACCACGCTGGTTGCCCTCAGTGTCTATGGGAGCAGCTGCAGTCTGCGCTGTCGTCAATCCTGGCCACGCCAGTGGATTTCAGAGTCTCAGAGCTGAAGAGGAGGTGCAGGGAGAGCTGTCACTGCATCACCTGAAGGAGGCAAGAGGAGGTATGTCCATGGTGCATTCAGAGAATGCGCGTTCCTTCGTCAGGCATGCCTCAGCCTCAATGCATTTCACACTCCGCGCATCTTCAGGAAGAAGAATTTACCATTCTATCCAGATCGCACAATAATTTAATGATTTCTATCACCAATTGTACAATCTGAAATTGGGTGAAGCTGTACAGGAGCTTCAGGAATGTAGGGATCACAATAAACGATACTTGAATGCAGTCCAATGCCCTAAGTTTTCCTCAGAGGTGATCGCTTACCTGAAAAAGCCAATCACTCAGGAAGAAATTGAACTCACAAATAAAGAACTCCCTAATGGGAAAAGTCCTGGACCAGGCGGATATGATAATACTTATTAGCATAAATCTTTGACTCCTCTGACCCCTCACATGTGTTATTCCAAAGGGAGAGAAGGACCACACCCAGCGTAACAAGGGTTACTGGCAATGTCTGGATTATTATTTAGTTACTGTTTTTAGGTGAAAACAAATGGCAGCAAGGGGCTTCTAAGTTTCATGGTAACAAGAAAAGTCTTTGTAGCAATGCTCAAGAATATGCAGTAGCCTTTGACTTTCTGACCCCCTGCTTATTTATCACTGATGCATAAAATCTTTGTTTCTTTTCAGAATTCATCCATTAGCCATAAAACCTCAAGTAATAAAACCTACATCTCAGCTTTGTGGGTGGCACCAGCATCACATGCCATTGTTCTTTTTAGGTGAGTATCACGCTAACAATTCTAACATAAACATTTTACTGATCAGGAGGAAGGGAGGCCAGGAATAGAAAAAAATAATATAATAACATATATGGATTTATTGGAATGTACAACAGCTGATCATTTGCCATTGGACACCTTGGATATTTCAAATTTATAAACACAAACTTGCCTTACTGTTCAAATTTTGACAGTAAGGTATTTTGCAAGTTTAGGGAAAACTCTTTCTAAAGCCTCATACACACGATCGAACTTCAGACAAACTTTTCCGTGGATTTTTGTCTGAAGGGCATTGGCCGTAAACTTGTATAGCGTACACACGGCAGGACTTTTTAGGCAACAAACACGAACGTAGCAACATTCTAACGTACTGACGACACTTCAAAAGAGGAAGTTAAATTCTCCGGCGTCACCCTTTGGGCTCCTTCTGCTACCCGCGAGTTAGTAGTTTGGTCAGTGTTGATTCGCGCTTTTCAGTTTCGTGCTATTTTGTTTGTTTCTGAACGGGCGTTCGTTAACTAGCCATGTTGCGCAATCCTACGAGAGAGCGTGCTATTTATGGGCTTGGAGTTCTGGCTATAACTCTAGCCCGGTCCAGGTCCAGGAGTAGGAGGTGGACTGTTTGGACCAAAAATTGGTTGCTTATGTGTTTAACTTCTAATGACAGTGTGGGAGAAGGCAGGTACATTTCTAAAATTAAGGGACAGAAATAGAGTAGTTGGTGATTTGAGCATAGAAACAACTAGGGGATAATGGGGTTGTGCTAACTTGACTCCCCCAAAAAATAATAAATATTTTTTATTGATATCACTAGAACACAAATCCTTAGGAAAGACGTTTGTTATTACTCCGTCAGTATCACCAGCAAAACAGCTTTATTATTATCCCATTATAAAGAAGAAGAGAATGTGCGCTGCATTTCTAGATTTCATAACTTGCTGCGTCACGAATGTGATATCTTCATTATTAACGCTAGTTTTACAAGACAGAACGCTTCCAGCTGGTCCTTGCTTCAGAGCATGCGTGTTTGTACTTCGGACTAAAGTCCGATGGACTTCTGTACACACGATAGGAGTAGCCGACGTAGGACTTTTGTTGCCGAAAAGTTTGTCCGTTTGCAGAGCAAACTTTTGTCCGATGAAAACCGAAAAAGTTTGTCCGATGGAGTGTACACACGGTCGGATTTTTTTGAAAACCTGGAAATTTTGAAGTTTGTTGTCAAAAAGTCAGACCGTGTGTATGGGCCTTAAAGTGGTTGTAAACCCACTTATGCAACTTGCACCTACAGGTAAGCCTAGATTAAGGCTTACCTGTAGGTGCAAGAAATATCTCCTAAACCTACACAGTTTAGGAGATATTTGCAAAAAAAAGACATGCACCGATGTCTACGGCGCATGCGCGCCGTAGACAGCGGTGCATTCACAGGGTTAATCCCCATTCACAAATCCAGATTTGACGGTTCCCACGCACATGCGCGGAGTGACGTCTTCGCTGCTCCGGCCAATCACAGCGCTGGAGCGGCGCTGTGATTGGCTGGAGCCGCGATACCCAGAAGTAACCTTCCTGGTATCTGTGGAGCGATGGCTGTGGCTGGAGGGGGAGACGAGGACGGCTTTGGGGGCCCCGCCCCAAGGTAAGTGATGCATAATGAGCTAGTATGCTAGTCATACTAGCTTATTATGGCTTTGTCTTGCAGGTGTTTTTTTTCCCGGGTTTACAACCACTTTAAAAGAAAGAAAGGTCTTCTGGATAGCAGCACTCCGGTTAAAAAGCCTTTATTCCAAAAAAAGGTTCAGGAAACCAAAACACACACTGTGCAACACAAAGCTATGAGTAAGCACTACAATAGTGTGAAACGCGTTAGCCAGATGTGATCAGTTTATTGTGTTGCACAGTGTGTGTTTTGGTTTCCTGAACCTTTTTTTGGAATAAAGGCTTTTTAACCGAAGTGCTGCTATCCAGAAGACTTTCCTTTCTTTGATTGCATTTGCATTTGCTTGCACCCTTGGTTGCTGGGAGGAGGTAATTTCAAGAATCTCCACACCTGAGCGGCTTCCTTTCTCCCGTTTACAACCACTTTAAGCCCTGGTTCACACTGGTGCGTTTTGACATGCGATTTGGCATGTCAAATCGCATGTCAAAACGGCGGTATTTGGCGCAAATTGCCGTAAATGGCACCGTCCTAATCGGTGCGACGCCACATCTGCGGCGCTGCACCGATTTCAAAAATTAGTTTCTGTACTACTTTTTCCGATTTTAGTCCGCGATTTACATTGACATCTGTGCAGATGTCTCTGTAATCGCGGCCGAAATTGGGACTGACCAGTGGGAGTGAAATCGTGAGAGTTCAGCTGAACTCGCACGGCTTCACTCTCGCAGCCCAGTGTGAACCTGGGCTAAAGCTTTAGTTAGGGAGATAAAAAAAAAAGACAAATTTCATATTTAGTGCAAATAGCTGTGATGTAAAAAGTATAGTGAACTATTTTAACCATTTCAAACAAAACTTATCTTTCACTGACCTGAATGCAGAAAAATAAATGTGATTTAGTAGTATTTCTGGTGCTCTTTGAATATCATTAAGCTTTTTTCTAATTTATTAAAGCTAAGGAAACATGTTCCATGCTGCACTGAATTAAAGTGACAATAGATGGGCATATGGTTCCCTATGAACAAAGGAAAAGGACACATTAGCTTATACTTAAAAAAATGTTGTGTCTTGTAACTGTATGTCTTGTGGCTGGGACGATGGACATTAAATTGATCAACTACTTCATTCCTTTTTGTCACTGATTATAGGTAAGTTGAAATGTCTCTACTTGCACTAACAACAAGCACTTCTGATGTGTCCCTTTGGACATCCCTGTACTGCCCAGTCCTCCCCTAAATGATAAATCAAACCTGACCACCTTGACCTTTTTCTGGATGTACAGTGCAAAGCTACATTCTGTACTTAATATTAGAAATGGTTTACCTCTAATTTTCCAACCACTGATGTGAGAAAAACTTCCTAAGCTGACATTCATACCTGAGAACATTTGAAAATCCAAATTTCTGAGAATGGTGGCAGGTTAGGGGGTGGATTGGTGGACTGGACTAATTTCAGTGCATGATCTGGACTCGCCAGTACAGTAGGAGGTGTTAAACTTGAATGACAGGTGATAAATTAATAGGAAAGATCATAAAAAATTTAAAAATAAGATCAAGTGGAGTTATCAGAAGACGCCTGGATGCAGCTGTTGCACGCATATTTAGATACAGTTATTTTCTCCAATAACAAAATGATTCTGTTGAGATTCTTACATCAAACCTACTATACCCAGTGAGACTATTTGGGGAAAAAAAAGAGATGATGCTTTATGCCACAAGTGTAGGCTGACTGATGGAACGTTTATCTATATAATGTAATAGTGCTGCAAGATTAGACCTTTGTGGTCACAGGTGACTGAGTTCATACTGGATAACTTTCACCTCCTTAATGTATAATCCTGAGTAGACATGTGCATTTTGTTTCGTTCCGAATAGAAATTCTGACAAAATTTTCATTATTGGGAAATTTGTATGCATCCGAATTTCCGAATTACAAAAGTAATGAATTTAAATGAATCCGAAAAAACGATTCAAATCAAAAAAAACGCGAACAAAATCCGATTTGAATCGAATTAGAAAAAATAGAAATCGATTTTCTAAAAAATACAATAAAATAGACTATAAAACAATAAAGCAATAAAATAAAATAAAAAATAGAATAGAATTTAATAGAATGTAATAAAAGAGAACATGACTGTCTTCCGAAATTTGAATAGTATAAATTAGAATTCAAGAATAGATTGGAAAATAATTCAAAACAATGGAAACTAAAATAGAAAAGAATAGAAAAACAATAGAATAGAATAAAATATAATATATATTATATTTTATTCTATTCTGTTCTATTGTTTTTCTTTCCTATTCTTTTCTATTCTATTCTAATCCTTTCTATTCGAATTTGAATTCATTCTATACGAAATTCGAATTTCTTATAGAATGAAATCGAATTTGAATAGAAAAGATTATAATGATAAATTTTATCAAATTCGAAAAAAATATACCGCATTCAAAAAAATTCGTCCACATTTGAAAAAAATCTACCGAATTAGAAAAAACTATCAAATTTTAAAAACTTCTACCGAATTCGAAAAAGTAAACTATATATAACCATTTTCCAAAATTCGAATTCCGTATAGAATGAAATCAAATTAGAATAGAAAAGATTAGAATAGAATAGAAAAGAATAGAAAATAATAAACTAGAAAAACAATAGAACAGAAAATAATAAAATATAATATATATTATGTTTTATTCTATTTTGTTCTATTGTTTTTCTAGTCTATTCCTTTCTATTATTTTCTATTCAAATCTTTTCTATTCTAATTCAAATTCATTCTATACGAAATTCGAACTTCTGAAGCCATCTTCCGAAATTAGAATTTCGTATAGAATGAATTTGAATAGAAAAGATTACAATAGAATAGAAAAGAAAATAATAGAAAAGAATAGCAGAGAAAAACAATAGAACAGACTAAAAAAAAAAAAAAAGATATATATATATATATATATATATATATATATATACATATATATATATTTTATTCTGTTCTATTGTTTTTCTATGCTATTCTTTTCTATTCTATTCTAATCTTTTCTATTCAAATTTGAATTCATTCTATACAAAATTCAAATTTCGGAAGATGGCTTCTGAAGTTCGAATTTTGTATAGAATGAATAGACTAGAAAAACACTAGAACAGAAATATATATATATATATATATATATATATATATATATATATATGTATAAAACATGTACCGAAATTTGAATTTCATATAGAATGAAATTGAGATTGAATAGAAAAGATTAGAATAAAAAAATATTAGAAAAGAATAGCATAGAAAACAATAGAACAGAATAGAATATATATATATTTTTCTATTCTGTTCTATTGTTTTCTATGCTATTCTTTTCTAATATTTTTATATATATATATATATATATATATATATATATATATATATATATATATATATATTGTGACAGCAGGAAGGTAAAGTCACCTGGTTGCATCCAGGGGGGTAGATATATTTCGCCCAGATTCAGGCTTTACGCCGATTTATACAGCTAGGTGGAGAGTTGTATAAGCCCAGCTGAGACTAGTGGGCTCATTGATGACTCATACCTCTAGGGAGAGGGCTGGGCGTCGTGCAGGCAGGGAGTTGATGAGGCCAGCTGAAGCCTGTCAGTTCGTTTAAGGCCTCTATAAAAACTCCCAGCTTCATTAGGTGTTAGCTCATGCCTGGAAGCAGACCTGTGTGGACTGTCTAGGGAGAGTGAACCCCTGTGCGGTGAGAGAAAGCCTGTGTGGCTATATTTTGCTTGGACATTTAAAACCAGGGACTAGGACAGCACTAGGCTGATCCCAGTTGTTAGTTAGGAAACCTGTATGTTTAGTCAGAGGTCAAGTTGACCAGGATTTATTTTGTTTGTTTCTTTTGCTTTGCTGTGTTTTTGTCACTGTAAATAGAAAATAAACGGCACCTTTTTGATTTTGAAAACCACAACCTCCGTCTGCTGGGCCTGTTTTTGTGTGGGGAGCCCATCCCGGGGGTCACACACACCCGCTGCCGAGCTAACCCCCTCACAGTTGGTGGAGAACCAGTGGCAGTTTTTTTTTAAGCCAGCATGGAGGAGATACTGAAACAGCTGGCTCTAGCAAATGCCAATCAACAGCAGACAAATGCAGGTTTGCAAAAGAGCCTTGCAGCTCAACAACAGAACTTCGCAGCCCAGCAGCAAGCTCATCAACAGAGCCTTGCAGCCCAGCAGCAAGCTCACCAACAGAGTCTGGAAGCTCAGCAACAAGCCCAGCAACGATCTGAGGCCCGCTTCATAGACCTATTACAGAAGCAAGAGCAGAGACTACAACAAATGGAAGCAGTAATGCAGCAACGTCCGCAGACCAGTGAGGAAAGCCGTCCCACTAATACCGCGTCCTTTGGGGTGAGTCGTTTATTGACAAAAATGACTGGAGAGGATGATCCAGAGGTATTTTTGACCACGTTTGAAAGGACTGCTGAAAGAGAAAAGTGGCCTGAGGAGCAGTGGGCTGGACTGGTGGCTCCTCTGTTAACGGGTGAATCGCAGAAAGCTTACTATGACCTAGAGCCTGACCAAGCAAAAGACTATGTGATGCTAAAAGCTGAAATATTGGCAAGGCTGGGTGTCACCCTGGCTGTCCGGGCTCAGCGTGTGCATAACTGGACTTTCCAGCTTGGAAAACCCCCCAGGTCTCAAATGTATGATCTCATTCACCTGAGCAGAAAGTGGCTACAGCCAGAGACTTTGTCCGCACCAAAGATTGTGGAACGTGTTGTAATGGATCGGTTTTTGAGAGCTCTTCCTACTGCCATCCAAAAGTGGGTAAGCCATGGAGACCCAGAGACGGCCGATGGTCTTGTGGATCGTGTGGAGAAATACTTGGCTACAGAGAACCTGACGGCCTCTTCCAGAGACACTCGGACTTTCCACCCTAAGACCAGACCATCCCCAGGGGCGGATAAGATGATTCCAAGGGGTAAGGGTGGAGAGAGTGAGAGGGTGGGAGCTCTACCCCAAGTTTGGCGAGAACAGCCTGGGAAATCAGCGGCTCAAGAGGCGGCAAGAAGGATCATTTGCTACCGCTGCCGGCAAGCGGGACATATTGCAGCAAATTGCCCGGTTTTGGAGGAACCCATGCAGTGTGACTTTCTGACGGGCAGACGTCAGTCGCTGTGTGCGACAGTCGCATGCACTGCCATTCGGGGAACTGAGAAACATTTATGCAAAATGTGTATTAATGGTAGAAATGTTGTGGTATTGCTGGATTCAGGTAGCCTTGTGACCCTGATAAAGGCTGAATTAGTTAAAACAGAGGTCTCTGGGAATAGCAAGGTAGCTGTTATTTGTGTGCATGGGGACACCCGAGAGTATCCAGTGACTACAGTGTGTTTCGAGACCCCCAAGGGTACCCTTTCTCATCCAGTGGGCTTAGTGTCTCAGTTACCGCATGACGCCATTGTGGGAAGGGATTTTCCGAAGTTCTGGGAACTGTGGGATGATCCTGAGCCCCCCACTGGTGCCCCTATGTACCAGGAATATGATAGCCAGAACTCCTCTGAGAGTGGTGAGGACTCTCCCGAATTTCCCTTGTCAGTATTGGCAGGGGAGACTCAAGAAACTGGAGAGGAGCCCACCTCCTCAGACGAAAACCTACCGTCTGTGGAGTTTTCTGATCTTGAGGTTCACAGGGAAAACTTTGCCACAGAACAGTTGAAAGACCCCGCCCTAATAAAGGCACGGGAAAACGTAGTGAAAATAGATGGCGAGTTAGTGAACCCAGATAATACCTGCACTTACCCATACTTCAGCGTAGAGAAGGACCTACTGTATCGGGTGGCAAAAAGGGCAGAAGAAACCGTTGAGCAGCTTGTGGTGCCCAAACCTTACAGGAAGTTGGTGTTGGAGTTGGCCCATGGGCACATTCTTGGAGGTCATCTGGGGACAGAGAAAACCCGAGAGAGGGTATTACAGAGATTCTATTGGCCTGGGGTGATGAAGGACATAGAAAATTATTGTTCCTCCTGCCCTGTGTGTCAGAGGTCGGCCCCGATGCCACACTTCCGTAGCCCGCTGGTCCCTCTACCCATCATTGAGGTCCCGTTTGAGAGAATCGCAATGGATTTGGTAGGTCCTATAATCAAGTCCGCTAGGGGGCACCAGTACATATTGGTTATAATGGACTATGCCACCCGTTATCCAGAAGCGATCCCTCTCAGAAATACCTCGGCCAAAACCATAGCCAAAGAGCTATCTCTTGTTTTTAGCCGGGTGGGTATTTGTAAAGAACTGCTTACGGACCAAGGTACACCCTTTATGTCCCGGGTTATGAAGGAGCTGTGTAAATTGTTCAAAGTGACGCAATTACGTACATCTGTGTATCACCCCCAAACCGATGGGCTGGTTGAAAGATTCAACAAAACCCTAAAACAAATGTTGAAGAAAGTGGTGGATAGGGATGGAAAGGATTGGGACTGTCTACTTCCTTATTTGATGTTTGCTATTAGGGAGGTGCCCCAATCCTCTACGGGATTCTCCCCCTTTGAGTTACTGTATGGGAGACACCCAAGAGGGCTGTTGGATATTGCCAAGGAAACTTGGGAAAGTGAGAGTTCTCCCCACAGGAGTGTGATTGAGCATGTCGCCCTGATGCAAGATCGAATTGCACAGGTAATGCCCATCGTGAAGGAACATTTGGCCCAAGCGCAGTTGGCACAGCAGAGAGTGTACAACCGTGGAGCCAAGACCCGTACCTTTTCCCCGGGGGATAGGATATTGGTACTTGTCCCTACGGTTGAAAGTAAATTCCTTGCCAAATGGCAAGGCCCCTACGAGATAATGGAAAAAGTGAGCGAAGTGAATTACAAGGTCAGACAACCAGGAAGGCGAAAGCCCGAACAGATCTATCACGTTAATCTGTTGAAAGCCTGGAGGGATAGAGAGTCCCTAGTCGCAGACACTTGGTCACCAGCTCAAACTGGTTGCGTGATTCCTGAGGTTGGAATCGCAGCCACCTTGTCACAACCCCAACAACAGGAGGTTAAGGAGTTTGTGCTTCGCAACAAGGAGGTATTCTCTGAGCTGCCGGGACAAACATCTGGGGTAGAGCATGACATTATTACCCCGCCCGGTGAAAGGGTGAAGTTAAAACCCTATCGGATCCCAGAGGCCCGACGGGAGGCAATACGGGAGGAAGTACAGAAAATGCTGAACTTAGGGGTGATAGAGGAGTCCCAAAGTGATTGGTCTAGTCCCATTGTGTTGGTGCCTAAACCGGATGGGAGCTGGCGATTTTGTAACGATTTTCGTCAGTTGAACAAAGTTACAAAATTTGACACCTACCCCATGCCACGTATAGATGAGTTGATCGACCGGCTGGGAACAGCCCGATACATGACGACTCTTGACCTCACAAAAGGGTATTGGCAAATCCCCCTGGCCAAGTCAGCCAAAGAGAAAACCGCATTTGTAACCCCAGACGGGGCGTTCCAATATAAAAGAATGCCGTTCGGGTTACAGAATGCGCCGGCCACATTCCAGCGGAAAATGGACCAGATGCTGAGGCCCCATCGGAAGTATGCTGCGGCTTACCTGGATGACGTAATTGTCCATAGCACAGATTGGGCCTCACATCTGCCAAAAGTGCAAGCAGTCCTGGACTCTGTTCGGGAAGCAGGGTTTACGGCTAACCCCAAGAAGTGTACCATTGGGCAGGAGGAGGCCAAATATCTTGGGTACACCATTGGGAGGGGAGTAATAAAACCCCAACTCAACAAAGTCGAGGCCATCCAGAGTTGGCCACGTCCCAACAGCAAGAAGCAGGTACGAGCCTTTCTGGGAATCGCTGGGTATTATCGGCGATTCATTCCCCACTTTGCTTCTAAGGCTGTGCCCCTAACCAACCTGACGAAGGGGAAAGGGTCGGTCATGATTAAATGGACCCCCGAGGCTGAGGCAGCATTCCAATTCTTGAAACAAGCCTTATGTAGCCAGCCAGTGTTGTACTCACCCGACTTCTCTAAAGACTTTGTCGTACAAAGTGATGCGTCAGATGTGGGGTTAGGAGCAGTATTGTCCCAGGTCTGGAACGGGGAAGAGCACCCAGTCATTTACCTCAGCAGGAAGTTGAAGTCCCATGAGGTAAATTACGCCACCGTTGAAAAGGAGTGTTTAGCGGTGAAGTGGGCTCTAGATTCCCTTCGGTACTACCTGCTAGGTAGGCACTTTGACATGGTTACGGATCACGCTCCGTTAAAGTGGATGGCTCAAAACAAGGAAACAAATAGAAGAGTGAATAGGTGGTTCCTGGCCCTCCAGGAATTCAACTTCACAGTAAAGCATCGCCCTGGCGTTCAAATGGGGAATGTGGATGCTTTGTCTCGAGTACATGAATGCCTGATTGCTGGTGTTCCAACCCCGAGGTTAAAACAAGAGGGGGGGGTATGTGACAGCAGGAAGGTAAAGTCACCTGGTTGCATCCAGGGGGGTAGATATATTTCGCCCAGATTCAGGCTTTACGCCGATTTATACAGCTAGGTGGAGAGTTGTATAAGCCCAGCTGAGACTAGTGGGCTCATTGATGACTCATACCTCTAGGGAGAGGGCTGGGCGTCGTGCAGGCAGGGAGTTGATGAGGCCAGCTGAAGCCTGTCAGTTCGTTTAAGGCCTCTATAAAAACTCCCAGCTTCATTAGGTGTTAGCTCATGCCTGGAAGCAGACCTGTGTGGACTGTCTAGGGAGAGTGAACCCCTGTGCGGTGAGAGAAAGCCTGTGTGGCTATATTTTGCTTGGACATTTAAAACCAGGGACTAGGACAGCACTAGGCTGATCCCAGTTGTTAGTTAGGAAACCTGTATGTTTAGTCAGAGGTCAAGTTGACCAGGATTTATTTTGTTTGTTTCTTTTGCTTTGCTGTGTTTTTGTCACTGTAAATAGAAAATAAACGGCACCTTTTTGATTTTGAAAACCACAACCTCCGTCTGCTGGGCCTGTTTTTGTGTGGGGAGCCCATCCCGGGGGTCACACACACCCGCTGCCGAGCTAACCCCCTCACAATATATATAACGTCTTCCAAAATTAGAATTTCGTATAGAATGAAATCGAATTTGAATAGAAAAGATTAGAATAGAATAGAAAAGAATAGCATAAAAAAAAACAATAAAACAGAACAGAAAAAAAATATAATATATATGTGTGTGTGTATATACCATCTTCCGATATTCGAATTTCATATACAATGAATTCGATATTGAATACAAAAGATTAGAATAGAAAAAAATAAACTAGAAAAACATATATTATATTTTATTCTATTCTGTTCTATTGTTTTTCTATTCTATTCTATTCAAAACCATTCTATACGAAATTTGAATTTCAGAAAATGGTTATATATATATATATATATATATATATATATATATATATATATATATATATATATAAATATTAGGGTTAGGGTTATATATATAAAACCATTTTCCGAAATTCGAATTTTGTATAGAATTAATTTGAATAGAAAAGATTAGAATAGAAAATAATAGAACAGAATATACTAGAAAAACAATAGAACAGAATAGAATAATCATAATATATGTGTTATGTATGATGTTTTAGATAGATAGATAGATAGATAGATAGATAGATCTATATAAAATATTTTTTTCTGTTCTGTGCTATTGTTTTTCTATGCTATTCTTTTCTAGTATTTTTGATTCTATTCTAATCTTTTCTATTCAAATCCAATTTTATTCCATACGAACTTTGAAAAATGGTTATACATAGTTTAGTTCAAATGCGGTGGAATTATTTTGAATTTGATATTTTTTTTCGAATTTGGTAGATTTTTTTTCGAATACGGTAGAATTTTTTCGAATGCGGTCGAATTTTTTCGAATTCGAATACGAAACGAAACCCGAAAACGAATGTAACAAATTTAACTAAACAAATTTAGTTAAATAACAAATCGAAACTAAACAAACTTTTTCATCCTGCACATGTCTAATCCTGAGGTGTGTCTTCTAGGTGTAGTTGAGAATGAGATGAATAATGTCACTAGGGATGAGCTTCGAGTTCGAGTCAAACTTATGTTGGACTCGAACATTGCCTGTTCGCCCGTTCGCCGAATAGCAAACAATTTGGGGTGTTCGCAGCAAATTCGAAAAGCCACGGAACACCCTGTAAAAGTGTATGGGAGAAATCTAAAGTGCTAATTTTAAAGGCTTATATGCAAGTTATTATCATAAAAAGTGTTTGGGGACCCGGGTCCTGCCCCAGGGGACATGTATCAATGCAAAAAAAAGTTTTAAAAACGGCCGTTTTTTTTGGAAGCAGTGATTTTAATAATGCTTAAAGTGAAACAATAAATGTGAAATATTCCTTTAAATTTCGTACCTGGGGGGGGGGTGTATAGTATGCCTGTAAAGTTGTGCTTGTTTCCCGTGCTTAGAACTGTCCCTGCACAAAGAGTCATTTCTGAAGGAAAAAAAAGTCATTTAAAAGCACTCGCGGCTATAATGAATTGTCGGCTCCCGGCAATACAGAGAAAAGTCATTGATAATAAAAATAAAATGCGTAGGGGTCCCTCCAAATTCAATTACCGGGCCCTTCAGGTCTGGTATGGATATTAAGGGGAACCCTGCGTCAAAAAATAAATAAATGGTGTGGCGTTCCCCCCAAAAATCCATACCAGACCCGTTATCTGAGCACGCAACCTGGCAGGCCGCAGGAAAAGAGGGGGGGACGAGAGAGCACCCCCCCTCCTGAACCGTACCAGGCCACATGCACCCAACATGGGGAGGATGCTTTGGGGGTCTGTGACCCCTCAAAGCACCATGTCCCCATGTTGATGGGGACAAGGGCCTCATCCCCACAACCGCTGCCCAGTGGTTGTGGGCATCTGCGGGAGGGGGGCTTATCGGAATCTGGAAGACCCCTTTAACAAAGGGGACCCCCAGATCCCGGCCCCCCCTATGTGAATTGGTAAGGGGTACGTTGTACCCCTACCATTTCACAAAGAAAGTGTAAAAAAAAAAAACACACAGACACCGTTGGGAAAAGTCCTTTATTAAAAATTAAAAAATATTCCAGTGGTGGTAATCCACTCTCGGTATCCTGCGATGGATTCTCTCCTCTCCGGGGTCCAGCAGTGGATGATCTCCTCTCCATCCAGGTCCAGGTTCCAGCGATGAGATGTCCAGCGCAGCACATCCTGTCTCCACCGGAGACACCCTGGGAATCCCGGCAGCCTGACAGGTCTCTTCTGTAGCCGTCACGTGACCCGTCCCCCTCTGACGCAAGAGGAAATCAGGCAAGGGTTGTGGGGATAAGGCCCTTGTCCCCATCAACATGGGGACATGCTGCTTTGAGGGGTCACAGACCCCCAAAGCATCCTCCCAATGTTGAGGGCATGTGGCCTGGTACGGTTCAGAAGGGGGGGCGCTCTCTCGTCCCCCCCTCTTTTCCTGTGGCCTGCCAGGTTACGTGCTCGGATAAAGGGTCTGGTATGGATTTTTGGGGGGAACTCCACGCCATTTTTTTTTTAATTTGGCATGGAGTTCCCCTTAAAATCCATACCAGACCTTAAGGGTCTGGTATGGATATTTGGGGGGAACCCCACGTCATTTTCTTTTAATTTGACGCAGGGTTCCCCTTAATATCCATACCAGACCTAAAGGGCCTGGTAATTGAATTTGGGGGGACCCCCACCCATTCATTTTTATTTTTTATCAATGACTTTTCTCTGTATTGCCGGGAGCCGACAATTCATTATAGCCGCGAGTGCTTTTAAATTACTTTTTTTCCTTCAGAAATGACACTTTGTGCAGGGACAGTTCTAAGCACGGGAAACAAGCGCTACTTTACAGGCATACTATACACACCCCCCAGGTACGAAATTTAAAGGAATATTTCACTTTTATTATTTCACTTTAAGCATTATTAAAATCACTGCTCCCAAAAAAACGTCCGTTTTCAAAACTTTTTTTTGCATTGATACATGTCCCCTGGGGCAGGACCCGGGTCCCCAAACACTTTTTATGACAATAACTTGCATATAAGCCTTTAAAATTAGCACTTTATATTTTTCATGTTCGAGTCCCATAGACTTTAACAGTGTTCGGATGTTCGAACAAATTTATTGCCTGTTCGCAAGTTCTGATGCGAACCGAACTGGGGGGTGTTCGGCTTATCCCTAAATGTCACTAAGAAATTCCTGAGGTTAACCTTCTTTTACTGTATGTATGAAAATTACATTGGATACGAGTTGAGCCTTTAGGAAATTGGGGTCTGGAAAGAAT
This sequence comes from Rana muscosa, assembly GCA_029206835.1. Lineage (NCBI taxonomy): Eukaryota > Metazoa > Chordata > Amphibia > Anura > Ranidae > Rana > Rana muscosa. The sequence goes on along the minus strand of CM055120.1, from coordinate 113,059,799 downwards.
TAATCAAAGCTGATTAATCATTATTGTTTTCCTTAGAATAGAATGGCCTATGAGGCTTGTGATGCCCAAAAAAATCACTAACATTTGGTTTAAATTAGTAGAATTCTTGAATACCCTGATAGATAGGTTGAAAGTAGATGATATTACATAATATTTTATTTTACTACATTGATAGTTGGGTGTAGAATGAAGTGACCCCATATCTATCAGACATAGTTAACCAGGGCATACAATAAAAGTCATAGAAAAATGATTGGGGATTAAAAAAAAAAAAAAACACTTCAAAGTGGTTTATTTTGTTTCTTACTGTTTATTTCTTTAGTTAGTTACAAAACCTAAAAAGCTGTATGATAACATGGCAGAAATAAAGCAAAAAAGGAGAAATCTAGTGCCAGAGATGTTGATGAAGGATTGAGGGATTAAACAGGAACGCTGCCAACTGAATTTTGGTGAATCATGAAAAAATTTCAATTTTACAGATCTTGTGGGCAGGTTGTCTCTGGAGAGTCTGCAGTCTAATGTACACAGGACAACACGCGTTCAGAGGCAGTTGGACACTTTTTTCAACTGCCCCTGAACACATTCAATGTTATCCTATGTGTCCATGTACACCGTCTAGTTTATTGCCGTTTTTAGGCAGTTGCGTTTAACCTCATTTTTCTGAAAGCAAAAAAATGAATTTAGACGCCAAAGATTTCCATGTTTCAGACGCCAAACGCGGCTAAACGCTATACCCACGTTTAGCCGCATTTTTATTTATAAGCGTTTTTAAAGGTGACCTATTTTTTTGCATTAAAAATCTCAAAAAATATGGCAAATGATGAAAAACCATAAAAAATAAATAAAAAAACTGTAATTGCTTGCATTGCATTGTGGACAATCCACAACTTGTGGCAGGTGACATGGCAAGTGGACAATTCACAACTTGTGGCAAGTGGAAAATCCACAACTTGTGGCAGGTGACGTGGCAGGTGACGTGGCAAGTGGACAATCCACAAATTGTGGCAAGTGGACAATCCACAACTTGTGGCAGGTGACGTTGCCAGGTGAGGTGGCAGGTGACGTGGCAATTGGATAATCCAAAACTTGTGGCAAGTGGACAATCCACAACTTGTGGCAGGTGACATGGCCAGGTGATGTGGCAGGTGACGTGGCAATTGGACAATCCACAACTTGTGGCAAGTGACATAGCCAGGTGATGTGGAAGGTGACGTGGCAAGTGGACAATTCACAACTTGTGGCAGGGGACGTGGCCAGGTGACATGGCAAGTGGACAATCCACAACTTGTGGCAAGTGGACAATCCACAACTTGTGGCAGGTGACATGGCCAGGTGATGTGGAAGGTGACGTGGCAAGTGCACAATTCACAACTTGTGGCAGGGGACGTGGCCAGGTGACATGGCAAGTGAACAATCCACAACTTGTGGGAGGTGACGTGGTCAGGTGACGTGGCAGGTGATGTGGCAAGTGGACAATTCACAACTTGTGGCAGGTGGCGTGGCCAGGTGACGTGGCAAGTGGACAATTCACAACTTGTGGCAGGTGATGTGGTCAGGTGACGTGGCAGGTAATGCGGCAAGTGGACAGGTGACGTGGCAGGTGACGTGGCAAGTGGACAATTCACAACTTGTGGCAGGTGGCGTGGCCAGGTGACGTGGCAAGTGGACAATTCACAACTTGTGGAAGGTGGCAGGTAATGTGGCAAGTGGACAGGTGACGTGGCAGGTGACGTGGCAAGTGGACAATTCACAACTTGTGGCAGGTGGCGTGGCCAGGTGACGTGGCAAGTGGACAATTCAAAACTTGTGGCAGGTGGCGTGGCCAGGTGACGTGGCAGGTAATGCGGCAAGTGGCAGGTGACGTGGCAAGTGGACAATTCACAACTTGTGGCAGGTGGCGTGGCCAGGTGACGTGGCAAGTGGACAATTCACAACTTGTGGAAGGTGACGTGGCCAGGTGACATGGCAAGTGGACAATCCACAACTTGTGGCAGGTGACATGGCAAGTGGACAATACAGAACTTGCAGAAGGTGACGTGGCAAGTGGACAATCCACAACTTGTGGCAGGTGATGTGGCAAGTGACACTAAATACAAGTACATTGCTGCTCTCTCAGCTGCTGCTACTCACTCTGGTCTCACAAAATGTCTGAAATGGTTAATAATACTGTTTTTTGAGCTTAGGGAGGGTCCTTATGATGTTTCTTAACTAAACGCTTCTAGACACAATCGCGTTAAAACACTGCTAAACGCGGCATTCAAACACGGCAAAATGGGCGTTTCTAAACGCCGGTTTCAACCTTCGCTCAGAAGTGTTTGCACCAGCGTTCCGTGTACATGGGGCCTAAGTCTGTGGGTGGATCCTATGGAATAAAAATGGACACCTTATCCAAAGGCAATAAATATTTTTAACCTATCCATACCCGAAGCACAGCGATACAGACCTTCCAAGCATTCGTGGAAAGGGACCTTGTCCAGCTCCAAGAGAGAGTCACAACTGCCCCTGCATTTAGAATGAATAACAATTTAATGAAAGATGAAAAATCAGCTTTGATTAATCTTAAGGCCTCATGCCCACGGACGTTTTTACAGCCGCGTTTTTGAGCATTTTTTACAGCTTAAAAACGCCTGTCCATGTTAGTCTATAGCTTCATGCCCACCTAGACATTTTTGAGCTGCAAATAGCATAGACGTTTTTAAGCTGTAAAAAAAAAAACAGGACCAGTGCGTTCCTCAGCGTCGGCGTTAGGCATAAAAAAAGTGAAGCGCCAAAAAACGCGCAAAAACGCTGCGATCGCGTTTTTTAGCTCCGACATTTTGTTTTTGGAAAAAAAAAAAAAAATTATGCAATAACATGGACAGGCGTTTTTAAGCTGTAAAAAACGCAGCTGTAAAAACGTCCGTGGGCATGAGGCCTTAATCTCGCAGAGATATTGTAATTAAAGAAGCTGATAAAGGGGGTGCAGTTGTGATCCTCTCTGCAGAGGACTATAGAGTCAATTTGCGACAATTGAATGAGGTTACCACCTACAGAGCTTTAAAAAGCGATCCAACTCTTATGTTTAAAAACCAAGTGTCGGAACTCCTAGACTAGGGATGAGCTTCGACTCGAACATTGCCTGTTCGCCGAACAACGAACAATTTGGGGTGTTTGCGGCAAATTCGAAAAGTCTATGGGAGAAATCTAAAGTGTTAATTATAAAGGCTTATATGCAAGTTATTGTCCTAAAAAGTGTTTGGGGACCCGGGTCCTGCCCCAGGGGACATGTATCAATGCAAAAAAAAGTTTTAAAAACGACCGTTTTTTCGGGAGCAGTGATTTTAATAATGCTTAAAGTGAAACAATAAAAGTTAAATATTCCTTTAAATTTCGTACCTAGGGGGTGTGTATGATATGCATGTAAAGTGGCGCATGTTTCCCGTGCTTAGAACTGTCCCTGCACAAAGTGTCATTTTTGAAGGAAAAAAAGTAATTTAAAACTCACTCGCGGCTATTAATGAATTGTCGGCTTTTATCAATACATAGAAAAGTCATTGATAAAAAAAAAAAAGCGTGGGGGTTCCCCCAAATTCAATTACCAGGCCCTTCAGGTCTGGAATGGATATTAAGGGGAACCCCGCCGCAAATTTTAAAAAAAAATGGCGTGGGGTTCCCCCTAAATATCCATACCAGGGCCTTCAGATCTGGCATGGATTTTAGGGGAACTCCAACCCAAATAAAAAAAAAAATGGCGTGGAGTCCCCCCAAAAATCCATACCAGACCCTTATCCGAGCACGCAACCTGGCCGGCCGCAGGGGAAGAGAGCGCGGCCCCCCCTCCCTCCTGAACCGTACCAGGCCACATGCCCTCAACATGGGGAGGATGTCCCCATGTTGATGGGGACAAGGGCCTCATCCCCACAACCCTTGCCCGGTGGTTGTGGGGGTCTGCGGGCGGGGGGCTTATCGGAATCTGGAAGACCCCTTTAACAAAGGGGACCCCCAGATCCCGGCCCCCCCCATGTGAATTGGTAAGGGGTACATTGTACCCCTACCATTTCACGAAGAAAGTGTCAAAAAATTTAAATAAAAACACACAAACACCTTGGAAAAGTCCTTTATTAAAAAAATTAAAAATAATTAAAAAAAAAAAACATTCCAGCGATGAAATCCAGTGTCCCGCGGCGATCCCGATGTCCAGCGCTGTCCGTCATTGGTAGTGCCTTAGCGGACCTGATGGGGAACTTCCTCCGCAGTGTTTTAAATGTATAGACCCTTCCCTTCCAAAGTTCCCCATCAGGTCCAATGACGTAGGCGGGGTCTGACATACCGAGGGGGCGGACCTGATGGGGAACTTCGTTCGCTGTGTAATACATGTATAGACTCGCCCCTTCTCATGTTCCGCATCAGGTCCTCAGCCTTACACCTAGTCATTGGCTGAGCGGACCTGATGGGGAACTTGAGAAGGGGCGGGTCTATGCATGTATTACAAAGTGCGAGAAGTTCCCCATCAGGTCCGCCCCCTCGGTATGTCAGACCCCGCCTACGTCATTGGCCTGAGCGGGAAACTTCCTTTACTGTGTAAATTTTAATTACACAGTGAAGGAAGTTCCCTGCTCAGGCCAATGACGTAGGCGGGGTCGGACATACCGAGGGGGCGGACCTGATGGGGAACTTTGTTCGCTGTGTAATACATGAATAGACCCGCCCCTTCTCGCGTTCCGCATCTGGTCCGCTGAGCGGACCTGATGGGGAACTTTAGAAGGGGCGGGTCTATACATTTAAAACACCGCAGAGGAAGTTCCCCATCAGGTCCGCTCAGGCACAACCAATGATGGACAGCGCTGGACATCGGGATCGCCGCGGGACACTGGATTACACCGCTGGAATGTTTTTTTTTATTATTATTTTAAAATTTTTTAATAAAGGACTTTTTCAAGGTGTTTGTGTGTGTTTTTCTTACATTTTTTGACACTTTCTTCGTGAAATGGTAGGGGTACAATGTACCTCTTACCAATTCACATAGGGGGGGCCGGAATCTGGGGGTCCCCTTTGTTAAAAGGGTCTTCCAGATTCCGATAAGCCCCCCGCCCGCAGACCCCCACAACCACCGGGCAAGGGCTGTGGGGATGAAGCCCTTGTCCCCATCAACATGGGGACATCCTCCCCATGTTGAGGGCATGTGGCCTGGTACGGTTCAGGAGGGAGGGGGGGCGCTCTCTCGTCCCCCCCTCTTCCCCTGCGGCCGGCCAGGTTGCGTGCTCGGATAAGGGTCTGGTATGGATTTTTGGGGGGACTCCACGCCATTTTTTTTTAAATTTGGGGTGGAGTTCCCTTAAAATCCATGCCAGATCTGAAGGGCCTGGTATGGATATTTAGGGGGAACCCCACGCCATTTTTTTTTAAATTTGCGGCGGGGTTCCCCTTAATATCCATTCCAGACCTGAAGAGCCTGGTAATTGAATTTGGGGGAACCCCCACGCTTTTTTTTTTTATCAATGACTTTTCTATGTATTGATAAAAGCCGACAATTCATTAATAGCCGCGAGTCAGTTTTAAATGCCTTTTTTTCCTTCAAAAATTACACTTTGTGCAGGGACAGTTCTAAGCACGGGAAACATGCGCCACTTTACATGCATATCATACACACCCCCGAGGTACAAAATTTAAAGGATTATTTCACTTTTATTTTTTCATTTTAAGCATTATTAAAGTCACTGCTCCCGTAAAAACGTCTATTTTTTAAACCTTTTTTTGCATTGATACATGTCCCCTGGGGCAGGACCCGGGTCCCCAAACACTTTTTAGGACAATAACTTGCATATTAGCCTTTATAATTAGCACTTTAGATTTCGAACGTTCGAGTCTATTGTATTTAATAGGGTTCTAAAGTTCACACGAACATTCTGTCTGTTCGCAGGTTCTGGTGCAAACCGAACAGGGGGGTGTTCGGCTCATCCCTGTCCTAGACAAGGGATTTGAGATGAGGGTTTTATTCCCTAAAACAGCAGAATAACTTTTGGTAGAATTTCCTATAGTACCAGTATTCCAAGCTTTACAAAAATGTTTTGTAAGTGCAGGGCTGCCCTATAGTGGCCGGCATTGGATCTTTATTTGAAAAGTTGGGCCAGTGGATCGATCAATATTTGCAGCTTTTGGTCACCAGGCTTCCTGGTTAGATTAAAGGTACTTCCGCAGTTTTATTACATACAGAGGGATTAATTTGGCATGATAATCTTAGATGGGTTACCATGGGCGTCAAATCTCTATATTTGTGTATCCCCCATGATTTGGCCATCCAGGCTTTGAGGTTTCACTTAGAGCATTACAGTTCATACCATCCAGAACTAAGAGAATTCATTCTCATTTCTGTACGTTTTCTTTTAGAACACAATTACTTTATGTTTGAACAGACCTATTTTTAACAATGCAGAGGAGCCTCTATGGGCGCAAAATGTTCTCCATCCCTTGCTAATCTCTATATGGAAAAAAGTTGAGGATAGCAGATCCTCACAGTAACCTTCTATAGAGACACCAGGGTTAAAGGAAAAATATATACTTTATTGAAAACAATGTAGCAAAAGTAACATTAAGATAAAAATACCACACTACCACCAGTGCAAAGAATAAAAAAGACAACGTTGTCAATGTGGGTACATGTAGCTGCTAGCAGCACACTGAAGAAGCTCACGCTCATTGGCGGGCGAGATATGTTAGCGTGACATCATCACCGTCGTCGGAGAGCTGCTTATACAGACACCCATGCTGATATTATAGCCATTGGATAAGGATCTACGCTAGCCGGGAAACAACTAATTGTTTATTTGGCTGGACTATCGGCATCAATACGGGACTGACAGACACAGTGAAAGCAAGGGTGCTATCTCACCGACAGTGAATAAAGATCTTACCTTCCAAGGTTTGGCAATGATGGTTCTCTTATACCTCCTCCTGTCTTCACTGAGTGGACTTACTGACACCTGATCTGCCTGTACATTCCCCGGTCCAAGGGACAGTTAAGTCTCTCTGGGGAGGAATTCATTGTTTGTATCTTCTATCTTAGTGCAGTTCTTGCCTTTTCATTGCACAGTTACATCGCTGATCCTGCAGCAGGAACCCATCCAGGCTTTAACTTTCTGTGACACCCACCTTGAATTACAGGCACTTCCTGTCATTGGGGTGACCGTTCAATGACAGATCCATGAACAACAACCTATACCTTCTCAGTAATGATTACCTATTTGCAATCTTCATTATGTAATCTGGACAGTTCAGCTACATTAAAGTTCAATCCCTTTTCCCCCCCATGTCCAGGTGGTGTGAATGAAAGACATGCATGATTGAGGCATGCTGCTAGCAGCTCCATGTACCCACATTGACAACGTTGTCTTTTTTATCCTTTGCACTGGTGGTAGTGTGTTAAATATGTGACTATTGCAATGGTGATTTTTACTTTTTTGTTTATTTTAATCTCTATATGGGCTGGTGGGAGGAATTGGCCCTGTTCTCCCATACCAACCCCTGTGGAGCTGCCATCAAATGGTATGGTCAATATATTGATGTCCTGATCCTAGTTTGGGACAGTGCAGTCATGAATGTTATCTCCTTTTTTTCCTACCTGAATAATAATTCCCTTAATTTAGAATTTAGCATGGAAAGTCATTGTGACACTAAACTTTTTAGATAGCCTCTTTCATAGTATATAAAAAAAAAAAAAAAATCGGGCTAACTTTAGTGTTTTTTTTTTTTTTTTTATTATTCATGAAAGTTTCTTTCCAAAAAAAATAGTTTGAAAAATTGGTGTGCAAATACAGTGTGACATAAAAAGTTGCAATGACCACCATTTTATTCCTTAGGGTGTCTGCTAAAACAATATATATAATATTTGGGGGTTCTGAGTAATTTTGTAGCAAAAAAAAATAAATATGATTTTTACATGTAGGAGAGAAGTGTCAGAATTGGCCTGGGTGGCAAGGGGTTAATTACCATAAGTAAGTAATTTACAAATAATTATGTATTGTTTTTAAGGTAATTTACTATATTTTCAAAAACTGTACTTAACCACTTAACAACCACCTGCCGACAAATAACGTCGACAAGGTGGTTGCTTAACTCTGGGAGGACGTTATATAACGTCCTCCCAGAATCGCGCTCCCGCGCGCCCTCTGGGGCGCGCACACGGGAAACTCCGTGACCGCCGGGTCCAGAGGACCCGGCGGATCACGAATCGCGGTAAATCGCCGCTGATAGCGGCCGTTTACCACGTGATCGCTCCGTCCAATGACGGAGCAATCACTTGTAAACAGACCGGCGTCATTTGATGACGCCGGTTCCTCCCTCCCCTCTCTGTACCGATCGGTACAGTGTGAGAGGGGAGGGGGAGGGAGCGGATGGCAGCAGCAGCACTGTGGGCTGGATCTGTGACAATTGCAGTCACAGATCCATCCATCCATCCATCCCTGCTCAGCCATCCCTGTGCTATACCCTGCCAATACTCTGCAATACACCCTGCCAATACTCTGCAAAATACCCTGGTGCAATACTCTGCAATACCCTGGTGCAATACTCTGCAATACCCTGGTGCAATACTCTGCAATACCCTGGTGCAATACCCTGGTGCAATACTCTGCAATACCCTGCGAAATACTCTGCAATACCCTGCGAAATACTCTGCAATACCCTGCGAAATACTCTGCAATACCCTGGTGCAATACTCTGCAATACCCTGGTGCAATACTCTGCAATACCCTGGTGCAATACTCTGCAATACCCTGCACAATACTCTGCAATACCCTGCACAATACTCTGCAATACCCTGCACAATACTCTGCAATACCCTGCACAATACTCTGCAATACCCTGCAAAACCCTGCACAATACTCTGCAATACCCTGCACAATACTCTGCAATACCCTGCACAATACTCTGCAATACCCGCCACAATACTCTGCAATACCCTCCACAATACTCTGCAATACCCTCCACAATACTCTGCAATACCCTCCACAATACCCTGTGCAATACCCTCCACAATACCCTGTGCAATACCCTCCACAATACCCTGCCATACACCGCAATACCCTGCCATACACCGCAATACCCTGCCATAGTCCGCAATACCCTGCCATAGTCCGCAATACTCCGCAATGCCCGGCAATACTCCGCAATGCCCGGCAATACTCCGCAATGCCCGGCAATACTCCGCAATGCCCGGCAATACTCTGCAATAACCACTTCCCGCCCTCCGGCCGTCATATGACGTCCTTGACTTTGTGCGGGGATATCTGAATGATGGGAGCAGCTACAGGCATCATTCAGATATCAGCTTTTTCAGCCGGCGATTCCCTACACCATAAGAACAATCATAGCGGCTGTTCCGCCGCTTGATCATTCTTACGGGAGGCGAGAGGGGATGTCCCCCCCCCCCCCCCCGCCGCCCTCCGGTGCTTCTACCGACTCACCGCTACGATCAAAGCCAGGATTGTTGTTTTTTTTTTTTTGTATTTTTTTCAGGCTTCCCAGCCTAGAGGTGAGATGTGGGGTCTTATTGACACCCCCCCCCCCCCCATATCTCACTGTAAAGAGGACCTGTCATGCCATATTCCTATTACAAGGGATGTTTACGTTCCTTGTAATAGGTATAAAAGTGATCAAAAAAAATGTTAAGGGCGGAAAAACATGTCAAACTAAAATAAATAAAGTAAAATGAAGAATAAAATATATATTTTTTTTAAAGCGCCCCTGTCCCCGTGAGCTCGCATACAGAAGCGAACGCATACGTAAGTCCCGCCCACATATGAAAACGGTTTTCAAACCACACATGTGAGGTATCGGTGCGAACGTTAGAGCGAGAGCAATCATTTTGGCCCTAGACCTCCTCTGTAACTCAAAACATGTAACCAGTAAAAATATTTAAAGCGTCGCCTATGGGGATTTTTTAAGTAGCGAAGTTTGGCGCCATTCCACGAGTGTGTTCAATTTTTAAGGGCGACATGTTAGGTATCTATTTACTCGGCGTAACTTCATCTTTCACATTATGCAAAAACATTGGGCTAACTTTACTGTTTTTTTTTTTTTTTTAAGCACAAAACATTTTTTTTTCCGTAAAAAACGCGTTTAAAAAAATTGCTGCGCAAATATCGTGCGAGATAAAAAGTTGCAACAACCACCATTATATTCTCTAAGGTCTTTGCTAAAAAAACATATATAATGTTTTGGGGTTCTATGTAATTTTCTAGCAAATAAATGATGATTTTTACATGTAGGAGAGAAATGTCAGAATTGGCCTGGGTGCTCCAGAACGCCTGAAGGGGCTCCCTGCATGTTGGGCCTCTGTATGTGGCCACGCTGTGTAAAAGTCTCACACATGTGGTATCGCCATACTCGGGAGTAATAGCAGAATGTGTTTTGGGGTGTAATTTGTGGAATGCATATGCTGTGTGTGAGAAATAACCTGCTAATATGACAATTTTGTGAAAAAAAAAAAAAAGAGAAAAAAAAAATCTTGATTTTGCAAAGAATTGTGGGAAAAAATGACAACTTCAAAAAACTCACAATGCCTCTTTCTGAATACCTTGGAATGTCTTCTTTCCAAAAAGGGGTCATTTGGGGGGTATTTGTACTTATCTGGCATGTTAGGGTCTCAAGAAATGAGATCGGCCGTCAGTACTTCAGGTGTGATCAATTTTCAGATATTGGCACCATAGCTTGTGGACTCTATAACTTTCACAAAGACCAAATAATATCACCAATTTGTACTTATTTTTACCAAAGATATGTAGCAGTATAAATTTTGGCCAAAATTTATGAAGAAAAAATAGTAATTTGCAAAATTTTATAACAGAAACGAAAAAAAAATCATTTTTTTACAAAATTCTCAGTCTTTTTTCTCTTATAGCGCAAAAAAATAAAAAACCCAACAGTGATTAAATACCACCAAAGAAAGCTCTATTTGTGTGAAAAAAAAGGACAAAAATTTCATATGGGTACAGTGTTGTATGACTGAGTAATTGTCATTCAAAATGTGAGAGCACCGAAAGCTGAAAATTGGTCTGGTTATTAAGGGGGTTTAAGTGCCCAGTGGTCAAGTGGTTAAACAGGTGTCTTAACTGACAAATTACTGAAGTTTGAAGTTATAACTTCAAACCGGTAATTTCACAGGAAATAGATAAATAATAAATTATTGTGTTATAACATATAGCATAATAATATATGATTTAGCTTGATTAAAACAATACCTTTTCAGCAGCTGCAGATTCTAATTTTCCCTCTTAACTGTGGGATTACGAGTAAATCTTATCCAATAAACCCATGTTTTTTCCTTGTAGTTAGGAGGGTTGGGCTGGAAGGGAGCATGTGTCTTTAAAATACATGCCCCCTTCTATGACACTGCAGTGAGAGGACAGCCTCCACTGCAGCATTTTTATTGGATAGCTGGGGTCAATGGTACTTTACCATTGGTCCAAGGCTCCAAGCTGTCCATTGAGCTCAGTGCCTCTGACAAGACGTGAGAGGTACTGTGAGCTCATCCTCTCAGTCTGCTGCAAACTGCGTGTGCCAGCTTGTATTTAAACTGGCCGCTCTGTATGTAGCTTCTGACATGCTGCACAAGGATATGCTCCACATATCTCCTGAACCATATGTCCTAGGAGCCCCAAATTTCGACCAAAGCTCGATTGTTTTTTTGTTTTTTTTATGTTCATGGCAGGTGAGGCTCTGCCTCACCTCCCTCCCCTGACTGCATGTCCCCGGTCAGCACGCATTTCTTGCACCTTTTACAAGCATTTGCACATTTGATTTCTTTACAGAGATTGTTTAATAATATGAAGCACTTTTATTAGATGTGGTATATAAAATTGTATATAATTGTATATAATTATTGGATTTATGACACATACGTCCAGCGATAGACTAAGTTTTGAGGTAGTCGGTTAAATCACAATATTGTGGGATTATAGATCTGCGCTGCTCTTTCTTTTATAACATGGCAGAAATGTTATTACAATATGTATATGCAGGGAATTCATTAAGGTAAAAAAATGTCTAGCCTTTACAATCACTTTAATTCTATAAAGTTATGCATTCTGCAAGTCATGCCTGACCCTGTGATTTGCAGTGTGCAAAGGTTAATCCATAAGGAACACTTTGACGTATGTATTGACTCATAAATACATATTGAGAATAGGTTAACTTTCTACGTCCTTTTCTTGCTATCTAATTTTACAGTCAAAGGTATTGGACATTGGACTAGAGTAGAAGAGATTGTTATGAGGACACTTGCTCGTGTTACATACCTCCCAACTTTTAACTTCAGAATGAGGGACAAATGAGGGAGTAAGTGAGCTGCGGCGCACGTAACAGCAAACTGTGGGTGTGGCCAAAGTCTTAATGGTGGAAGCCGCTTAAGGGGGTAGTTAAACAAAACCCAACTCTCTCACCTCTCACCAATGCTCCCCCCCAGCTCTCTTACTAATGCCTGACCCAGCTCTCACACACCAATTCCCTCCTCCACTTTTACTAATCCACCCAGCTCTCTCACCAATGCCCCCCTCCTCTCTTAGTAATGCCCCCAGCTCTCACCAATGACCCCCCAGCTTTCTCAGCAATGCCCCCCCAACTCTCTCACCAATTCTCCCCTTCTCTATTACTACTGCCCCCCAGCTCTCTCACCAATGCCCCCCTCCTCTCTTAGTAATGCCCCCCAGCTCTCACCAATGCCAGTTCCACCCTCCTCTCTTACTAATGCCCCCAGCTATCTCACCAACTCCCCCCTCCTCTCTTACTAATGCCCCCAGCTCTCTCACCAACCCACCCCCCCCCCCTCCTCTCCTACTAATGCCCCCCCAGCTCTCTCACCAACTAAATATATATATATATATATATATATATTTTTTTTAAAGAATAGAATGCACTCCACCGACCCTTACACTGACTTACCTGATTCCTACACTGACCTACCTAATTCCTACACTGACCTCTACACTAACCTACCTGAGTCCTACAATGGCTTACCTCTCCACTACACTGACTTACCTCTTCACTACACTGACCTACCTGTCCACTAGACTGACCTTCCTGATTCCAACACTAACCTACCTGATTCCTATACTGACCTACCTGATTCCTACACTGACCACAACACCAACCTACATGATTCATATACTGACCGTTACACTTACCTACCTGATTCCTACACCCACCTACCTGATTCCTACACTGTCCACTACACTAACCTACCTGACTCCTATACTGACCACAACACTAACATACCTAATTCCTACAATGACCACTACACCGATCTACCTGATTCCTACAATAACTACTATACTGACATACCTCATTCCTTTACTGACCACTGCACTAACCTACCTGATTCCTTTAGTGACCATTACACTGACCTACCTGATTCCTACAATGACCACTACACTGACCTACCTGGTTCCTATACGGACCACTACACTGACCTGCCTGGTTGCTATACTGACCACTACACTGACCTACCTGGTTCCTATACTGACCATTACACTGACCTACCTAATTTCTACCCCCTCCATTGGGGGGCATGGGACATCCTCAGCTCTGAGGGGCTCATGCTGGAACTTGTAGTCTTTCACTTTTGGAGGGTCACATCCCCCAAAAATTAAGGACTACAAGTTCTAACATGAACTCCTCAGCTCTAGGAATGTGACTCCCACCAAAATTGAAGGACTACAAGTCCAGCAGGAACCCGTGAGATCTAAGGATATAACCCCTTAGATCTCACGGGTTCCTGTAGTCCTTCATTAGGAGGATGGGATCAGTTGCAGTGGTGGGGTGGATGAGTGGCAGTGCTGGGGAGATGGGTTCAGAGGCAGTGCTTGGGGGGGAATCCCTAACTCTCACTTGCTGTCACCTGTTAGTCAGTGGTTGGTCCCCCTGCCTGCATGCAAGAGAGGGGTGTGAGGATGGGGTGGACGAGGAGGTGTGAGAGAGGGGGAGAGAAAGAGAGGGCCAAGGCCCTTATGCAGCTGCAGTCATCATCCCGGTATAACCCCTTAAAGCCGAGGCCGCATTTGTGCTTATGGTCTGCACTAAGGGGTTTATAGGGACAAAATTCCCTTTATTTCAAAACCCCTCCTCTCATATCCTTGCAAGAATAAGGGTGTTTCAGCTCCTGTGTGGATGTGCTTGGGCGTCCCCTTGAATTTGCCACCTAGCACACGATGTTTGCCGGCGGCCTGCGATTACAGCGAAGAGAGGCAGAACGGGGAGATAAACAAGGCATTTCCCTGTTCTGCCTAGTGACATGACAGGGATCTACTGCTCCCTGTCATCGGGAGCAGTGATCGCTGTCATGTCAGTGGTAGCCCATCCCCCCCACAGGTAGAATCACTCCCTAGGACACACTTAACCCCTTGATCGCCCCCTAGTGTTTAACCCCTTCCCTACCAGTGTCATTTATACAGTAATCAGTGGCTTTGTATAGCACTGATTGCTGTATAAAGGACAATGGTCCCAAAATATGTGTCAAAAGTGTCCAATGTGTCCGCCATAATGTCGCAGTCCTGATAAAAATCGCAGATCGCCGATATTACTAGTAAAAAAAAAAAAATATTAACAAAAATGCTATTAATCTATCCCCTATTTTGTAGACGCTATAACTTTTACGCAAACTAATCAATTTTTTTTTTACCAAAAATATGTAGAAGACTACATATCGGCCTAAACTGAGGAAAAATTTATAGCAAAAAGTAAAAAATATAGCTTTTTTTCAAAATTTTCGCTCCTTTTTTGTTTAAAGCCCAAAAAATAAAAACAGCAGAGGTGATCAAATACCACCAAAAGAAAGCTCTATTTTGGGAAAAAAAAAGGATTTTGTTTGGGTACACGTCGCACGACCGCGCAATTGTCAGCTAAAGCAACGCAGTGCCGAATCTCAAAAAATGCTCTGGTCAGGAAGGGGGTAAATTCTTCCGGGGCTGAAGTGGTTAAGTTCTAAAATTAGGAACTAAACTGTTGCCCCACAAGGAGGCGACCCTTGCTAATTATCAGGAGACATTGTTTTTAGCTGTTGTTAGTGACGGGCAATGGCTCACTACAGGAGACTCTTGATTGCAAGAAATTACTTTCTAGCCAGCAGGGTAAGGATCCCTTGCCAAATTCCAACTACTGCTTTACACTTGAGAACTGGAGCTGTTGCTTGTGATGCTGCACAAGTGACGGTACTGCAAGTGTCAGTTGCGCTGAACTTCACATCTTCTACTTGGGTTGATGGACTTTGGCTAACAGGGCCAGAACCCAAAACATTTCTGAAGGACTCTTCTACTGTTGCTATGGGTTGATACGTGTCCCTGGCTAGGGAGCAATATATCATAGCTAGTTATCTTTGTTGCAGATGCCTAGATAGATTAGACTAGTTAAGATGTCTGTGCTTTGTTTTCCAAGGCTCAGGTGGACAAAGTAACCAATCTACATACAGGCGCATCTCAAACAATTTGTTAATTTATTTCAGTAATTCAATTCAAAAAGTGAAACTCATAATATATAGATTTAATACACGTGATACATTTCAAGCAATTCTCTCTTATCTTTTGATGATGATTTGTCTTACAGCTAGTAAAAACTCAGAAGATTAGAATATTGTGAAAAAGCTCAATATTGCAGGCTCATTATGTCACAATCTAATCAGCTAATTAACTCAAAACACCTGTAAAGGTTTCCTGACCCTTTAAATGGTCTCTTATGCCGCGTACACACGATCATTTTTCCCGTCGGAAAAATGAAATTTTTTTTTTTCGCCGAGAAAAACGATCGTCTGTGGGCTTTGAAAACGGCAGGAAAAAACGACGAGAAAAATTAGAACATGTTCTAAAATTTTCTCATCGTTTTTTCCATCATTTTTTTTTCCGCGGCAGTTTTCCCATAGGGAGACACTGCCGCGGAGCCCACAGACGGTCGTTTTTCTCGACAAAGAAGAAAATGACGGGAAAAACGGTCGTGTGTGGGGGAAAATGCCGTTCCCTCGTTTTTCATTTTTTTTCATGTCGTGATTCACGGCGGTGTTTTCACCGCCGTGAATCACGATCGTGTGTACGTGGCATTAGCCATCGTTCACACTTAACACGGCTTTGAAATCATGCACGTTTATCTGAAATTGCATGATTTTAAAGCCGCATTTCAGTCCAAATTTGGGGAAATCGCCCCTAAAGTCGCCAAAAGTAGTGCAGGAACTACTTTTGTAAATCGGACGCTTCCTACTAACATGTGATTTGACCTGTCAAATTGTGCCGATGTAAACAGGGGCTTAGTCTAGTTAAGTACACAATCATGGAGAAGACTGCTGACTTGACAGCTGTCCAGAAGACAGTCATTGACACCCTCCACAAGGACAGTGGTGTCACTAGGGGGGGCAAGGGAGGGCCATGGCCCCCTAGTTTATTCCTTGCCCCCCACTTGTGCCCCCTGTGTCCTCTCCCCCACATGCTGCTGCAGCCAGCGTGTACAGCAAAGGAAACGGAAGCAGCACAGGAGAGCAGAGAGAAAACAGAGCAGAGGGAGGATCCACCCATCGTCCCGCCCACCTAGGCACTGATGATCATTCAGAGCTGTACTCCCCTCGGAGGCTGTGCCCAGCCCCAGATCCAGGGTCCTGCTGCCATCCATCTGGCCTCCACTGAGGGCGGGAGATCGTGGTGTTCTCATGGTGCCCTGCCACTAGGCCTGTCCAGGACCTGACTGAAAGGGAGGACTCGGGAGGCAGAAGATCAGTCCACCAGCTGACTACCAGGAGGAGAGGTAAGTGAGCCATCACACTGAGGCTGAGCATCGTCTGTAGTGGGGTGACTGGGGTGGAAATTTGTGAAGAGGGGTTATTTGTGGAGTGTGGGGGGGTATTAGTGGAGTGCAATTGTTGCTAGTACTCTAAATATTGGTAGGGATCTACTAGTTAAATTGTATATATGGTGTATATATTTTCACAGAAAGTATTTTTCTGCTGCTAATGCATTTGTATATACCGTATATACTCGAGTATAAGCCGAGATTTTCAGCACTTTTTTTGTGCTGAAAATGCCCCCTCGGCTTATACTCGAGTCTGTGTCCAGTTTGTTGTCCAGGGGACCTACGGCTGGGGAGCACCACTGCTCTAAAGGAAGAAGGTTGTGTGCTGTTAACTTCTTCTATTACAGAGCCAAGTCTACAGTTTGCTATGAGCAAGGACTTCTGCTTCAGCTTTTCAAAAATAAGTTTCTTGTTCTTTAGACCTGTACATAGTTTCTGTTTTGGAGTATCCCACTCAATTCCCCCCAACCCTATCCAAGTTCTCCAAAATTAAAAAAAACAAAACATTACCCCTAGACTGGTTATTGGGGAAAAGTGTGGCTGAGATCATGCACCTGGCTATGGGGCAATCCACTGCGGAAAAACCTAGGCAGAATTCCAGCGACTCCTGGTGATAGATAAAGATATATATATAATATATATATGATAGATAGATAGATAGATAGAACTTCATATTTGATATGAGAAATATAAATTTTAACCTTTTATAAATGGACCCTAGTGTTTGTATTTTTAACAAAATAATTTTGCTGATTCATTTTAATCATCAAAGCTATGCTGTAGATAATTTATATGCCTTTCCTATTCTGTACACAGAGCAACATTTGTCCAGACACGAAGCACATTCTGGGTTGGAGTTGAAAGTCCTGTGTTAACAGTAAGTGAAAATTCTGTATTTAATTTATCTGCAAATAAGATTACGCGATGCATGGGCTTGTGGGTAGTGCTCAGCAGCAGAGTGCTGGGACACCAAAACAAGCCCCTGATAGCACGCTCAGTGGCAGGCAGAGGCTGCCGTCATGTGAAATTTAGTGTTAACCACTTGCCGACCAGTCGCCGTCATTATACTGCGGCAGGTCGGCAAGATCCCGCGAAGCGTCATAGCTGTACGTCGGTCCCTTTAAGCGGGGATAGCAGGCGCGCGCCTGCTGCATCGCGGGGGGTGCCGATGCTCGTGGACCGGCGGTCGCGATGCCCGCCGGCCACGAGCGGTCGCGGGCATGAGAGGCAGAACAGGGACGTGTGTTTGTAAACACACAAATCCCTGTTCTATTCTGTGAGGAGAGACAGATCGTGAGTTCCTAATAGCTAGGAACCACGATCTATATTTTCCTCTAGTCAGTCCCCTCCCCCACAGTTAGAACACACAGTCAGGGAACACAGTTAACCCCTTGATCTCCCCTAGTGTTAACCCCTTCCCTGCCAGTGTAATTTTTACAGTAATCAGTGCATTTTTATAGCACTGATCGCTATATAAATGCCAATGGTCCCAAAATAGTGTCAAAAGTGTTCGATGTGTTCGCCATAATGTCGCAGTCCCGATAAAAATCACAGATCGCCGCCATTACTAGTAAAAAAAATAATAATAATAATAAAAATGCCATAAATCTATCCCCTATTTTGTAGACCTTATAACTTTTGCACAAACCAATCAATATACGCTTATTGCGATTTTTATTACCAAACATATGTAAAAAAATACATATCGGCCTAACAGAGAAAAAATGTGCTTTTTTTTTAAAAAAAATGGGGATATTTATTATAGCAAAAAGTACAAAATATTGTGTTATTTTTTTCAAAATTGTCGCAGTCCCGATAAAAATCACAGATTGCCGCCATTACTAGTAAAGAAAAAAAAATAATAATAAAATGCCATAAATCTATCCCCTATTTTGTAGACCTTATAACTTTTGCACAAACCAATCAATATACGCTTATTGCGATTTTTATTACCAAACATATGTAAAAAAATACATATCGGCCTAAACAGAGAAAAAAATTTGCTTTTTTAAAAAAAAATGGGGATATTTATTATAGCAAAAAGTACAAAATATTGTGTTATTTTTTTCAAAATTGACGCTGTTTTTTTGTTTATAGCGCAAAAAAAAAAAGAAAAATCGCAGAGATGCTCCCATGCCACTAAAAGAAAGCTCTATTTGTGGTAAAAAAATAAAAAGGACGTCAATTTTGTTTGGGTGCAGCGTCGCACGATCGCACAATTGTCAGTTAAAATCGACGCAGTGCCAAATCGCAAAAAATGGCCCGGTCATTGAACAGCCAATTCTTCTGGGACTGAATTGGTTAAGGCAGTGCTCTAGATTAAAATCGAGACTCCTCTGGGAGCACAATTGTCTCTTTCTAATCTGTGGCCAAACTTCTACACCGTTGACACATATGCAGTATGGACACACTTCTGTTAGACTTCACCTCTCCCCAGGTGTACAGCATTTATGAGCTTCCAATGACTATAATTTGTATGTTGCTATTGGATACAGGAAGCTCAGCATTCATAAACACATGCTTGTCTTCTCTTGAGGCCTCACTTCATTACTCGTGACTCCCAGGCTAGGTCCCTAGGAACTCCATGCCACAAGCATAGTCCCAGTATGTGGGAAACCAGTCGCCAGTAAAAGGGCCAAGCATCAAACCCTTTACTCCATCTCCCATGCCACGTCACTCGCTTACTGGCTGGTTGTGTGATTAAGCACTTGACACAAGTATAGTAGTCATTAGCAATGAAAATATAGTTTCCTTAGGACAACTTCTCTGCTTGTTAGACCTCTGTACTGTATCTTCTCTAACTTCTCTCGCCCCCTTGATTAGACCCTGTTCTTTTGATACATCATGCATTCACCCCTTTAATGACTTAAGACCATGCAGCAAAACAGAACAACGAAGTTAGACATCTTCAATACACATTCCTGACAAAGTTCTCTAAGTGCCATTGTTGTAGTGCCCCAAGAGGTAGTCATTAGGGATGAGCTTCGAGTTCGAGTCGAACATTGCATGTTCGCTGAACAGCAAACAATTTGGGTGTTCGCAGTAAATTCGAAAAGCCGTGGAACACCCTGTAAAAGTCTATGGGAGAAATCTAAAGTGCTAATTATAAAGGCTTATATGCAAGTTATTGTCATAAAAAAGTGTTTGGGGACCCGGGTCCTGCCCCAGAGGACATGTAATCAATGCAAAAAAAGTTTTAAAAATGGCAGTTTTTTCCGGGAGCAGTGATTTTAATAATGCTTAAAGTGAAACAATAAAAGTGAAATATTCCTTTAAATTTCGTACCTAGGGTGTGTGTATAGTATGCCTGTAAAGTCGCACTTGTTTTCCCGTGCTTAGAACTGTCCCTGCACAAAGTATCATTTCTGAAGGAAAAAAAGTCATTTAAAACTCACTCGCGGCTATAATGAATTGTCCCGGCAATACATAGAAAAGTCATTGATAATAAAAAAAAAAAGGGGGGGTCCCCCCAAATTCAATTACCAGGCCCTTCAGGTCTGGTATGGATATTAAGGGGAACCCTGCTGCAAAATTTTAAAAAAAAATGCGTGGGGCTCCCCCAAATATCCATACCAGGCTCTTCAGGTCTGGTATGGATTTTTAAGGGGAACTCCACCCCAAATGTAAAAAAAAAAATGGCGTGGAGTTCCCCAAAAATCCATACCAGACCCTTTATCCGAGCACGCAACCTGGCATGCCGCAGGAAAAAGAGGGGGGGACGAGAGAGCGCCCCCTCCTGTGTTGATGGGGACAAGGGCCTCATCCCCCACAACCCTTGCCCGGTGGTTGTGGGGGTCTTCGGGCAGGGGGCTTATCGGAATCTGGACTTTTCCAAGGTGTCTGTGTGTTTTTTTTTACATTCTTTTTACATTTTCTTCGTGAAATGGTAGGGGTACAATGTACCCCTTACAATTCACATGGGGGGGGACGTGGGATCTGGGGGTCCCCTTTGCTCCTGAAAAAACAGCCGTTTAAAAAACTTTTTTTGCATTGATACATGTCCCCTGGGGCAGGACCCGGGTCCCCAAACCCTTTTAGGACAATAACTTGCATATTAGCCTTTATAATTAGCCACTTTAGATTTAGAACATTCAAGTCCATTGTTTTTAATAGGGTTCTAAAGTTCACGCAAACTTTAGGTCTGTTCGCAGGTTCTGGTGTGAACCGAACAGGGGGGTGTTCGGCTCATCCCTAATAGTCATACCTTAAGTAGGTAGTAAAGTCCATCAAAAGTCCTTTGTAAGGTAAAGCTTCTATGTTTGGCAGTAAATAATTTGGTAGCAATAATTCACAATGGTTAGTAAATCCATGGCTGGCAGCAAAGGCCATATAAGTTCATATCCCTTGGAACCATGACTGGGCTCCACAATGGGTGGCATCCTGGCAGAGTGGTAGCTTACATCGTAGCAGTTCAGTCCCCAAAGAGCTTCTGATGTAGATTCAATTTACTTTTTCATATTTTTTGTTCAGCAGGGGGCAGTACTCTTCAGAAAAGCCTGGGAAAACCTGACCAGCAGAGGTAACCCTTAGCTACTTATACTGCGGCAGGTTGGCACTACTGCGCGAGCCATTGTAGCTGTACGTTGGCTCTTTAAGACGCTGTAGCATGCACGTGTGTGCGCCCGCAGCGTGTATCCGGAGCCGATGCGCGTGCCTGGTGGGAGCGATGACCGACGGGCATCCTCGATCACTTGTGACAGAGCGAGAACTTGGGATCTGTGTGTATAAACACAAATCCGGTACGTGTCAGGGGAGAGGAGAGAGATCTTGTGTTCCTACCAAGTAGGAACAACAATCTCTCTCCTCCTCTAGTCAGCCACATTCCCCTCACAGTTAGAACACACATGAGGAAACACATTTAACCCCTTGATCGCCCCCTAGTGTTAACCCCCTCCCTGCCAGTGACATTTATACAGTAATCAGTAGCACTGATCGCTGTATAAATGTCTATGGTCCCAAAAAAGTTTCAAAAGTTTGTCAGACGCATAGTCCCGGTAAAAAAAAATTCAGATCATAGCCATTACTAGTAGAAAAAAAATAATAATAAAGATGCCATAAATCTATCCCCTATTTTGGAGACGCTATAACTTTTGCGCAAACCAATCAATATACGCTTATTGCAATTTTTTTTTACAATAAATATGTAGAAGAATACATATCGGCCTAAACAATGAAGAATTTTTTTTTTTGGGGGGAGATATTTATTATAGCAAAAAGTACAAAATATTGTATTTTTTTTTAAATTGTCGCTTTTTTTTGCTTATAGCGCAAAAAATAAAAACCGCAGAGGTGATCAAATACACCTAAAGAAAGCTCTATTTGTGGGGAA
Organism: Rana muscosa; assembly: GCA_029206835.1. Classification (NCBI taxonomy): domain Eukaryota; kingdom Metazoa; phylum Chordata; class Amphibia; order Anura; family Ranidae; genus Rana; species Rana muscosa. The sequence goes on along the minus strand of CM055120.1, from coordinate 113,037,673 downwards.
AAAAGGACATACATTTTGTTTGGGTACAACGTTGCACGACCGCGGCAATTGTCAGTTTAAGCAATGCAGTGCTGTATCGCAAAAATGGCCTAGTCAGGAAGGGGGAAAATCCTTCTGAAGTGGTTAAAAGAGCGACAATTTTGAAAAAAAAAACAATATTTTAACTTTTGCTATAACACATGTTCAAATTTTATTTTGAAAAAAATATTTTTTTTCATCAGTTTAGGCCAATATGTATTATTTTACATATTTTTGGTAAAAAAAAAAAAAAAAAAAAACGCAATAAGTGTATCTTGATTGGTTTCCGCAAAAGTCATAGCGTCTACAAAATGTGGGATATATTTATGGCATTTTATTTTTACTATAAAAAAAGCTGCACTTTTTTGCGGACTGCGTTTACCAGGCCCTTTGGGTCTTGTATGGATATTAAGGGGAGCCCCGCACCCAAATTAAAAACAGAAAAGGCGTGGGCCCCCAGGCCCTATATACTCTGAACAGCAGTATACAGGCGGTCCAAACAAGACTGTAGGTTTGTTCTTAAGTTGAATCTGTTTGTAATTTGGAACAGTTACATTTTGTAAGTGTAGTTCCAGCCAAAAAATCTATTTTTAAGCTTTTTGGATATCCTAGAGAAGGGTTATCACCCCTGTAACATTTGTTTTGCTGTCTGTGCCCCTGTTCAGAAGATTTCACCTCACTTTCTGGCCCAATGACAATTGGATTTGAAAATGTGTGTTTTTTTAGGGAAACAAGGATTGGTGATAAAGCATCAGTGGAGAGGAGACACCTTTTTTCCCATATTAACTATTACAGGAGAGAATTTCCATTCCCAAGGGTAGATTTCCTCTCCCTTCCTGTTGTCTCCCTCCCTTTGTAAGTAGGAGTCATTTGTAAGTCGGATGTTTGAAAGTAGGGGACCACCTGTATATATATACTATACGGCCTGCCCTATATACTCTGCAGAAAATTGGGCCTTAGGTGTTGGTGGTACCAACGAACGCGGTGATGCCATCGACTACGACGAGCGTGCGCTCGTCACATTCGATGCCGTCGCCGCCATCTTGCTACACCCTACCTATGCCTATGAAGCTACCGCACATGCGTCAAAGTCATTTCGAGCATGCACGGGTTTCCACGGCGACAGGTAAGTGTACACACACACACTTTTCTCATCGAGAAACATGCCGACGAGAATCTCGACGAGAAAATAGAGAGCAGGTTCTCTATTTTTCTCGTCAAGATTCTGGACAGTTTTCTCGACGAGAAACCATACACACGAACGGTTTTCTCGGCAAGAACGCTCTCTCTGCAGTTTTCTTGTCGTTTCTTGCCGAGAAACTCGGTCGTGTGTAAGAGGCTTAAGGTAGTGTAGTGGGATCTATGAATAATGAATATCTGGGTCAGACACTGTGAGGAGGATAAGCATACTCTGGATTAATTGTTCAGAGCTTGCTCCCATTCCTCATCACTAAGAGTCTCCAGGTCCCTGTGCCATCACCCAAGACTGTCATCATGTGTGTTAGTTCTAACTATTGTTTGTAGGGAAGAGTATATATCCCAGATAAGTCCCTGTTTGGAGGGTCTTATAGTTACTGCCATAGTTAAAATTAAAGAAAGGTTTTATTTTAATAATAAATTTGCTGCCTGACTCCGCAGAGCATGTTGCAACTGTAAGTACTATACTGAAAAAAAAGAATTTATTAGATAGATGGTATTTCTCTGCCAATTTATTAAATGGTTGTAGAGCCTCATTATCAAAAAGTTGATGAAGAAGCACAATGCCGGCCCTTTTCCATGAGTCAAAATTTTCGCGACCTATTTTAAAGCTGGACAATCTTTGCCAAATATTCAATCAATTCACTAGGACATCTGTAGGGGACATTTATTGGCCTACTGTAGTGTTTTAAAAGATATGTTTATTTAAAAATAAATAATAATAATGTAGCACACAGATCCCTTGCTTGCTTACCTCCACTAGCAAGTGGGACACACCATGCCACATGCCCAGTATCCTCCTTGATGAAGAGGGTGAGCGGTGTTATCTATTTTTGGGTCCTGCAGCAAGTTATCTCTTTCCGTTGGTTCTTCACCCAAGAGTGTAGGAAGAAGTCTATTCTCTCTCTTTTTTTTCAAGAAGGCCATTGTCCAGACAGTATTAAACCAAATAAAGAAAGGTTTATTTTCCTTGCTTGATAACTTGACAGGAAAGTTGGAGATAGAAATAAATGACAGGGAGGTAGCTTTAGGCACGCGGCACTCAACTAACAATCATCGCCACTCAGGCATGAGTAGGATTTGCTCACCCAGATATTCCCCTCTCACGGTCCTAACAGCCGGTGTGGAGCACGGAACATTCACTGGTAATTTCCTAGGGATACGATCAAGAGACGGCTTCCAAATCTTGAACTTTCCAGCACTAATTTTTAAGTCCTTAGGTGCCAATGGGGCACATTACAAGGCTTGTGGCAGACAATGGAGTCCTTCCCTCTGATAGGTAACCAGGCCTCTCCTGAGACAGTGACTTCCTTCACCGATCTCCTTGGATAGGTCCCTTCCGTGGTTTCCTCTCCTTCAGAGCGGGTTACCCCCTACTTGAGTACCCTGGGACTCCTTCTAATGTAGGCCTCAGCCAAAGGTGCTGGGCCTACCTGGAACGGTGCAGCCTCGGGCTAAAGGTGCCCGGGGCCGGTACACACACGCACCCCTGGCCTGGAGGGCCGGGGGCGCAAACTGCTCCCCGAACAATGGCGTCTCCCCTTTATGTATCCTCTCCCAGCATGCACAGCGGGTAGACCACACCCACTACACGGCTGCCGAGAGAGGACACCCAATAATGCTGTAATGCTACCTGTGGTTCAACCTGGGCCTGCAGTGCCACCCACTGGCCACAGGTAACTGTACTGCCAGGCAACATTACCTCAGAGCAGAAGCCAGTTTAAAGAATTCAACAGCCTGAGCCCAACTATTAGCTCAGGCTACCCTCTAAATTTAGGTATAGCGACCCCCATTATAAATGCACATTTTTGCAGGTAAAAATCAGGCTCCTGCAGACACTCATTACAGCTGTCCGCCCATACCCCCCATACAAGCAGACAGTTACTGAAGAGCAAAAAGGAATCAATGAACTACGAAAGCGCTCAACATTGCCCTCACAGTTCATTGAGAACAACAAGTTGTTTGTCACAGTGAGGGGACAATATTTGTAGTTCATTCATTCACATAATTCTGGGAATGAATGGCATAGCTGTGTGGGCAGAGCCCCGCACAGCCACACTGTTTTTAAACTGTGACAGTAGGTGCAGGGGGAAGATCCCTCGCCCACTGTCATGGGGAAAGAGGGGATCAGGGGTGTGGTGGGAGGTTGCTGAACATGTTACACTCTAATTACGGGTGTAACATGTAACATGATCAGAAAGGTGAATTTATCCTTTAAATTTTATCAGATGCTGCTTGATTTGCCAAGATAAGATGCTTTCTTATAAGTGTGCATAATGTGTAATATTGCTGTTAACAATAAAGGGCAGAAATATGTCATAGCTCATAAGCCATCCATTTATCCTTGGTAAAATTACACAGCTTGAATAGCTTGAAGACTTGTTTATTTAAACTTGTTTCCATATGACATTTACCATTGTTTTATAATTATGTATGACTTATTTATTGACAGTATTAAAGGCTAAGTTCCCCCCTTTTCAGGAAATAGCCTATGCAATAATGTTATTGATAATTGTCAATAATGTTGCTGCCCCCTCCCCCACAATCACTCTTCCCGCCACAGGTGGGTAACACAAATTGTACTTTTACCATAAATTGGAAAATATATATTTAGGGTATACATGACCTATATAAAATGTTATTCAGAAATGAAACCTTTAAACCGAACAATGAAAGTTTTATTTACATGTCAGAGAGATGTTGAATATTTTTCCCTTGAGCAGATAAGTCTCAGTAGCCACATTCCGCTGCATTCCAGGGCTATTTTGGAGTCCCCAATCACCTACAAAAGTTGGTTTTTTAAAGGCCCATCACTTCCCACTGAGCCAACAGATATTCACAACATTTTCATTGCAGCAGACAATGATAACATAATTCCATACACAGTAGGTCTGCAGAAACATCTAGCTCATTGAAACGTTTTTACTGGGTACAACGTTACTCTCAAGGTAGAAGAATATATGCATTAGTCAGTGTTTCCCATCTTTAGATAAGCTAGAAACCCAATACTCATGAAAATGCATATAAGGGCAAAGAAAAGCTCAGGAGAGTATTTTGCATATATTGCACAGTATATTATTCTTTTTTACAGTAATATGTATTTATTTTCTGACTTTAGAACATCAATAGTCCTAGCACATCCAGCAGTCCGAATGCTACTGCTCCAAGCACTGCCACATCTGCGACCCTTGCTACTATTTCTCCATCCACTCATATAACCCGGGACACCTGTGGAATCCAGAAAAATTGTATCAGCAGCCCTTCTGGCTGTGACCCTTCCAAAACCAATAACTGCCACTTCATGTCCGCAACCAAGATGAGTGATGGAGGCTATCATTTTGAGATTAGTGGGCCAGCCGCTGGATATGTAGCCTTTGGATTTTCAGATGACCATCTTATGGTGAGAACAACCTCATTCTAACATTGTATAGCCATCTGTGTCATGTGCCTTCATATTATAGTTGTGTGCAACAAAGTCAACACCTCCACTGGTAAGAATGCACAAAAATCCAATTTTTTCAATGAGACGTAAAACAAGCATTTGTTATATATTTCTAACATACGTACCAGATTATTGCTTCATTAATTTCTGTGTTTTATATGGGTTTTTTTCCCCTATTTTTGGATAGAGTGGGGAAGAATTAGAACTCCTTTCGAGTCATTACTGCTATCTAGGGCTCTGTTAAAGTGACTTTCAGTCACTTTCTGTCTTGTTGACAATGGTTTCACTAGATCGGAATTGAGGAAAAAATCTTAACAGGGACCCAGACAGAAATAAAAATCTGACAGGAGTTCTAGCCTTCCCCTCATCTACCTAATAAAAATATTTGTGTGGTTCCACTGAGAATCACCCAGGTCTACCTGTTCAGAGGCTGCCAGGCCCAGACACAAGTTCCAAGCACTCGGATAAACACATGCTCCGTCTAGGGGATATATTTTTGTAGTTTTAATTGTAGTGCTTTAAAAAGGAGAGAGGGTAGATGGTGCAGGATACTCTAAAATGCAGAGGTACAGCAGAGCAGATTCTTGAGCAAAAGTCCTTTAACAGCCTTTGTTGGAGGTAGAGGGAATAGCCATTGTGCCAAGCTATACCTGCTAATGACGTCCTGGTGATGAAACGCATAGGGGCAGGAACTTTCGGTTATGTCACATCTGCCTGTAAGAAAGCACGCTGGCTCTAGGGAGCATGGCGTAGCGGCGGCCATGATTTTGAAGTATCAGCAGACAATTCCCGGGGGGCCAGGACAGGGCACCCTCTTTGTAGGTGTACACATGTTTTAACCAGTTGCAGATTCTGGGCATACTAGACACACCCAAAAAATTTAATTATTGTACACAGGGCATGCCTAGTACAACCAGTTCTTCTGCCCTGCTGCTGGGATCCCCCCTGTCCCTGTACACAGCAAGTCAGCTCTGCTTAATCACAGCTGCATTGCCGAGTAAAAGGAGAAGGTCACAGCAGCAGGAAATTATCAACAACATTTGCTCAGCCATGAATACAGAAAGCTACAATGAAACATTGTTTCATTTTGTAACTTTCTGTTTTTTTTATCTACAAATCAAATGAATGAATTTCGATCTGTAGATGAAGTCAGTTAAGGCAACCAGACATTTGAATTAAATGTTCCTCTTTTGAACCCCGTATTAAACCTTAATTTACTCTACTCTAAGCAGCCCTAATTAATTCCTTATTCTCCTTTTCTATTCAATTATTATTTTTCTATTTTATTAACTAATTTTTTAACTTTTTTTCTGTTTTTGTTTGCTTTGTTCATTAATATTTTTATACCTTTTACATATATTTACACATATCATATTGAAAAAACCTACTCTAATTCCTTTGTAAACAACTTTGCAACGCGTTGTACCAAAATCATAATTTTAGTTTTGTTTTAAACAGGACAACTTACAGAAAAAAAATGCTAACTTTTCTATGTGCAGTAACACTATTCATTTTTAAACGAAAACTTATCAAAAAAATAAAAAGTGGCATTTGTTTAGTTACCATATATTACGTTTAATTGTCTAAGGTTTGCAAAAAAAAATCATTGTTGCAGGACAATATTTACAAAAATAAAGCCTTGTTTGTTCTTAACCACTTCCCACCGGCAGGGCATACATGGACGTCCTCCAGTTTCATTGGTTATATCGGGATGATGCCTGCACTCACATATTTTATTATTTTGTATAAAATAAATAAATAAATGAAAATGTTATGTTTTAAATACAAATCTGGCGCTCGCGACAATACCTCACATGTGTGGTTCGATCGCCATTTGAATATGCATGAGGGAGTAACGTATGAGTCCGCATTTGCGCATAAGCACGGTGGAACTGGGAATTCCCCTTACACAGCTTTAGGCCTGGGACCCCCAACCTTCCCCAGGGCCTGCCCACTGGCCGTCCCACCGAATCCGCCCACTAGCAATCCCACCAAGTCCTTCAGTGCACAATTTTTTTTTGTATTAACAACATCATATATGAAAATGAACATTGTATTATAAGTCATCATTGCTTTCAAGGTTTAACAGTAGGAAATTATATTTTGCCCAAAAGAGACATCCCAATCCAGCAGCTGTATGCTCGCAGCCCCCCTCACACCTGAACGCTTGCAGCCCCCCCTCACACTTGTACGCTCGCAGCCCACTCACACTTGTACACTCTCAGCCCCACCTCACACCTATATGCTCACAGCCCCCACCCTCACACCTGTATGCTCGCAGCCCTGCCCCTTACCTATATAAGAGCTGTCAAATGGCGGAGCCTGCAGTAGGCGGCCAGCCTTATAGACGGTTAAAACGTATCTTTTTCGGGTTCGGTGGTGGCAGCAACGGCGTGACTGACGAAGGATTTACATTGTGGATGCTTTTATTTTTTAATAAAGGAATTGTCAATAACTGTATCTGTGTTTTTATAACTTTTTGACACGTTTTTAGTGAATGGTTACCATACTCATTCACATGGGAGGGCTGGGATCTGGGGGCCCCCTTGTAAAAGGGGCTTCCATATTCTGATAAGTCCCCTCATACCCCCACAACCACTAACCAAGGTTGTGGGGATGAGGCCCTTGTCCCCATCAACATGGGGACAAAATGCTTTGGGGTGGGAGGGTCAGAGCCTTCCCTTGAGGCCCTTGCCCCAAAGCACCCACCCCCCCCCCCATGTTGAGGGCATGTGGCCTGGCATGTGGCTCGCTCGTCCCCCTTTTCTGACCTGCCAGGCTGCATGCTCAGATAAGTGCCTGGTATGATTTTGCGGGCCACGCTGTTTTTTTTTTACATTTTGGACTGGGGTTCCCCTCCTGGTATGGACTAGGGGGGGACCCACACCATTTTTTTTACTTTTTTTACCTGCAATTATTTATATATTATTCTTTTATTCGGCTGTCAGCGGGGAAGCCCATTGACAGTTAATGATGCGTTGGCCAGCTTTCCGGCCCAACTCCTTAACAACCAGCTTTTACTGTGCCCTGATAGCCACACAGGAGGGAAAGGAGTGACAGATTCCATCATCGGTTCATCGTTAGGGTGGTTATTTCTGTGTCATTCTGGGACACTGTATTTTCCTGGAATGAAGATGCCCGGGACAGACCTGCAAAATGCAGAACTGTCTCGGGCAATTCGGGACATGTGGTCACCCAGTGATAATGGGCAACTGTTACACGACTTTTGCATTGTATAACATTCAGGTACAACTTTCATGCAACTTTTGAGGGTTAACGTGGAAGTCTATGGCCCTCAAGTTGCATGGACTACTTTGAAGTTGCTGCAACTTTAAGTCGCACATATATGAATAGTTTTCATTGGAAAACATGAGGAAGGACATGTCATGCAACTTTGATGCCCAAAGTTGCATGACAAGTCGCACAAGTGTGAAAGAAGCCTAAATTGGTGTTAGCTAGAACAGTAACAAACAAAATCCAATAGTTTACTAATGTTGATCAAAAATGTAAGACTATATCATAGCTAATGTTATTATATTAGTACAATTTTTAATATATAGAAAAAATAAGTAATTTACAGAATGGATTTAAAATGAAAACTAAGAGTGGCATTGGGTGACTTGTTTGTAGCTTATAAATGTAATCTTACATACAGTATCTATATTATTATTCCTAATAGAGAAACACATGAGGTACATTTTAAAGAGAGACAAATGATTTGGGTTCAGTAGGGGACTAGTGGTCACTGTTTTATTAGAAACTCTGAACAATTGTTGGAATTGTACAATCATCACCCTCTGATATCAGCACTGTTGTGTTTCTGTGTTTCAGGGAAATGATGATATTTACATCTGTGGAATCAATGCTGCAGGTCAGGTTCACATTCAGCATGCGTTCTCTGAAGGAAGAAGTCGTCCCCAGATCTTAACTCTGGTAATTTCTCCTTTTTACACCTCTTTGCCAACAAGCAAAGGGAATCGTTTATTTGATACACAAAATGCCCCAGTTTTCTTCTTTCAATTTAAACAATTTCACCTGTTTTCTAAGGTAGACACTCATCATTTGGGGACTGGCAGTCTTTGGGTACACAGGGTTTGGACTATTGTTCTACTGGGCTGAGTTTTTATTTTGGCATGATTGTATACTGTATATGTAGTGCTATTAGTACTGATACTCAATAAATATAATAAATGTATATACAGGCGCATCTCAAAAAATTAGAATATCATCAAAAATGTAATTTATTTCAGAAATTCAATTGAAAAAGTGAAACTCATATTATATAGATGCATTACACACAGAGTGATGCAGTGCCTTGAAAAAGTTTTCATACCCCTAGAAATGTTCCACATTTTGCCATGTTACAACCAAAAATGTAAATGTATTTTATTGGGATTTTATGTAATAGACCAACACAAAGTGGCACATAATTGTGAAGTGGAAGGAAAATGATAAATGGTTTTCAATTTTTTTTATAAATAAATACCCGAAAAGTGTGGCGTGCATTTGTATTCAGCCTCCTTTACTCTGATACTCCTAACTGAAATCTAGTGGAACCAATTGCCTTCAGAAGTCACCTAATTGGTAAATAGAGCTCACCTGTGTGTACTTTAACCTCAGTATAAATACAGCTGTTCTGTGAAGCCCTCAGAGGTTTGTTAGAGAACCTTAGTGAACAAACAGCATCATAAAGGCCAAGGAACACACCAGACCGGTCAGGGATAAAGTTGTAGAGAAGTTTAAAGCAGGGTTAGGTTATAAAAAAATATATTGCAAGCTTTGAACATCTTACAGAGCACTGTTTAATCCCTCATCCAAAAATGGAAAGCGTATGGCACAACTGCAAACCTACCAAGACATGGCTATCCACCTAAACTGACAGGCTGGGCAAGGGGAGCATTAATCAGAGAAGCAGCCAAGAGACCCATTATAACTCTGGAGGATCTGCAGAGATCCTCAGCTTAGGTGGGAGAATCTGTCCACAGGACAACTATTAGTGGTGCACTCCACAAATCTGGCCTTGATGGAAAAGTGGCAAGAAGAAAGCCATTGCTAAAAGAAAGCCATAAGAAGTCCCGTTTTCAGTTTGCCAGAAGCCATGTGGGGGGCATAGCAAACATGTGGAAGAAGGTGCTCTGGTCAGATGAGACCAAATTTTTACTTTTTGGCATAAAAGCAAAACGCTATATGTGGCGGAAAACTAACACTACACATCACCCTGAACACCACCGTGAAACATGGTGGTGGCAGCATCATGTTGTGGGGATGCTTTTCTTGCGCAGGGACAGGGAAGCTGGTCAGAGTTGATGGGATGATGGATGGAGCCAAATACAGACCAATCTTAGAAGAAAACCTGTTAAAGTTTGCAAAAGACTTGAGACTGGGGTGGATGTTCAACTTCCCACAGGACAACAACCCTAAACATACAGCCAGAGCTACAATGGAATGGTTTGGATCAAAGCATGTTCATGTATTAGAATGGCCCAGTCAAAGTCCAGACCTAAATCAAATTGAGAATCTGTGGCAAGACTTGAAAATTGCTATTCACAGACGCTCTCCATCCAATCTGACAGAGCTTGAGCTATTCCAAAGAAGAATGGGCAAAAATTTCACTCTCATTAGATGTGCAAAGCTGGTAGAGACATACCCAAAAAGACTTGTAGCGAAAGGTGGTTCTACAAAGTATTGACTCAGGGGGGCCGACTACAAATGAACGTCACACTTTTCACATATTTATTGGTAAAAAAAATTGAAAACCATTTATCATTTTCATTCCATTTCACAATTATGTGCCACTTTGTTGGTCTATAAAATAAATAAATAAAATCCCAATAAAATATATTTATGTTTTTCGTGTTAACATGACAAAATTTGGAAAATTTCAAGGGGTATGAATACTTTTTCAAAGCACTTTATATTTCTATCATTTTTTTCTTTTCAATTTTCATGATTATGGCTTACAACTAGTGAAAAAACAAATTTCGGTATCTCAGAAAATTGAAGTATTAGATAAGACCAATAAAAAAATAAAAAATAAAGATTTTTTAAACATAAATGTTGGCTTACTGAAAAGTATTCCTTCCTGAGGACGTAATCTTTACAAAACGTACGTCGAGGCGGTATCTGGTCACGTTCGTACGCCCACATCAGGACTGGGTGGTTTGCGGAAGGAGGGAGGTGGAACGCACGCTGTCCATGGAAGTGGAGACACCGTAGCGGTTTCCTGAACAAATATCCTCTGTCAGTCTGCAGCCCCAGTGCCGGGCAAAGGCACTTTTAAATGTGAGTAGCCCTTTGGCTCTTTTTATGTTCTTTTAAACAAATTAAAATGGTTTTACGCTATGGAATCTTTTCTGTTATCTCATTCCAATATCCGGTCTTGACATTATGAGGAGGAAGGTGAATTATCTCCAGGTCCAGCACATGTGAACAGGCACAACCCTGTACAGGCGATTTTTGACCTACTTTTTAACTAAAGTGGTCAAACATTTTTGGTAAGCAGAACTTACTCAAAGCACTTTGGGTGTCTCATTTCCATTGGTGAAGGATCACAACCTACATCACTTTAAATATTTTGAAAACAGAATTTAAACCTAAAAACACGCAGGTGAAAATTAGGAGAAAATGTAGCGCTAATAAACGAAAATCACTAAACTAATATAATAACATTCACTAGTGAAACTGTGATAATCAAATTGTACTCCACGTGACATGTGATAAAATTCAAAAACAATAGTCCATAAAGTGAAATAATGTTCCAAAGAAGAAAGAAATATTCCAAAAAGAGATGTGTAGTCTTCTTAATAGAGAATATCTTCCACCCCACCGTGCACGTATCAGCTCCCCTTTGAAAATACACTCACCAGCTGTAAATGCCTCCCACTCTCGTGTTCGGCTCAAAGGCTTGCTAGTTAACCACTAGAAGGTGAACGACCATCAGCTGAAAGCTTGTGTGTCAACACAGGATGTTCCATACATGTAAAAATAAAAAGGTGCTCCAATAGTGTAAAATAGTAACGACCAAATTTATTCAAATACACAACCACACTTCAAATATTACACTCACATGATGTGAAAATAAAACCAGCCTTAAATCAATCACAGCAAGCAGAAAAAAGTGTAAGATGTCACGACACGCTGAGGCTAAGAACGCTACACGGCTGCTGTGACCCGGAGCACAGGAGGGGGTGAGAGACCTGTACCGAGCGTACACCTTGGGTCCGCCGTGACCGCAAATCACTGCAGTGCCATCTTACACTTTTTTCTGCTTGCTGTGATTGATTTAAGGCTGGTTTTATTTTCACATCATGTGAGTGTAATATTTGAAGTGTGGTTGTGTATTTGAATAAATTTGGTCGTTACTATTTTACACTATTGGAGCACCTTTTTATTTTATTTTATTTTTACATGTATGGAACATCCTGTGTTGACACACAAGCTTTCAGCTGATGGTCGTTCACCTTCTAGTGGTTAACTAGCAAGCCTTTGAGCCGAACACGAGAGTGGGAGGCATTTACAGCTGGTGAGTGTATTTTCAAAGGGGAGCTGATACGTGCACGGTGGGGTGGAAGATATTCTCTATTAAGAAGACTACACATCTCTTTTTGGAATATTTCTTTCTTCTTTGGAACATTATTTCACTTTATGGACTATTGTTTTTGAATTTTATCACATGTCACGTGGAGTACAATTTGATTATCACAGTTTCACTAGTGAATGTTATTATATTAGTTTAGTGATTTTCGTTTATTAGCGCTACATTTTCTCCTAATTTTCACCTGCGTGTTTTTAGGTTTAAATTCTGTTTTCATATTTATCATTTTAAGTGGCAGCTTTAGTTAAATATATTTTTTCACATTTTTTTGTATTGGCGCAGTGGTGGTACAAGATATTAGGAGCGGTTGTATTTTGATACCTATTTTTATTGTCACTTTAAATATTTTGCTAACACCGATCGATCGTAGGAGCACGGTTGATGGTTGGACAATTTATAACATAACCACTTCAGGATCACCCATGATAGCATTTTTTTTCTTCGTTTGGTGGATGGACTTTTGAATATTTATGTTTAGATCACAAATTGGGACATTATTATTTATTGTATCAACTCAATATTGTATTATAATTTGTATTGGTATCACATCAGCGCCCCCTATATTTTTCTAATAGCACTGGGAGTCCTTCACTTCACAGGGGAGCAGCTTATTATCAAATTTTAATAGGACCAGTAGGTCATCTATATATTTCACTTTTTATTTAATTGCATTGTCGCGGAGTTCACCCTTTAAATCATACTGAAAAGTATGTCCATGTACAGTATAGTATGCACTCAATACTTAGTTGGGGCTCTTTTTGCATGAATCACTGCATCAATTCAGAGTGGCATGGAGGCGATCAGCCTGTTGCACTGCTGAGGCATTGTTGGGTCTGGTGTCTCGCATCTTCCTCTTGACAATACCCCACAGATTCTATAAAGGGGTTTAGGTCACGTGCGTATGTGGCCATTCAAGCACAGTGATACCATGATCATTAAACCAAGTATTGGTACTTTTAGCAGTGTGGGCAAGTGCCAAGTCCTGCTGGAAAATGAAATCGGCATCTCCATAAAGCTGGTCAGCGCAGGGAAACATGAAGTGCTCTAGAATTTCCTGGTAGACGGCTGCTCTGACTTTGGATTTGATAAAACACAGTGGACAAACACCAGCAGATGACATGGCTCCCCAATTCATACCAGACTGTGTTAACTTCACACTGGACTTCATGCAACTTGGATTCTGTGCCTCTCCACTCTTCCTCCAGACTCTGGGACCTTGATTTACAAATGAAATGCAAAATGTACTTTAATCCAAAAAGAGGACTTTGGACCACTTAGCAACAGTCCAGTCCTTTTTCTCCTTAGACCAGGTAAGACACTTCTGACGTTGTCTCTGGTTCAGGAGTGGCTTGACACAAGGAATGTGACAGTTGTACAGTACCTCAATATCCTATATACATCTGTGTGTGGTGGCTCTTGAAGCACTGACACCAGCCGGTTTCCACTCCTTGTGAATCTCCTCCAAATTCTTGAATGCCCTTTGCTTCACAATCCTCTTAAGGCTGCGGTTATACCTGTTGCTTGTGCACTTTTTTTCTACCACTCTTTTTCCTTCCACTCAACTTTCCATTAATATGCTTGAAATATATCACTCTGTGTGTAATGAATCTATATAATATGAGTTTCACTTTTTGAATTCAATTACTGAAATAAATTAATATTTTGATGATATTCAAATTTTTTGAGATGAACCTGTAAATATAACAGCAACATTTTAGATGTGTGAAAAAGTCTTGTGAGCTGCTATATTAATCCAAGAAAAAGCATCCGGCACTCCCCACACTTCCTAAATATTAAGTAAAATTAATAAAGTGCAGTGCTAAGTAAACATCATGAACATCCAATTTGAATATAAATATGAAGTGCAATGGTACATCAAAAATATATATAGTGAAAATATCCAAAACAATTGTTGTTTTTAAAATTAGAAAGAAATTGTCATAAACAACCACAAGGTGGCAATAAAGTGCAATGTGCTCAATACACCACACAGTGCCCTTATAATATTCAATCTATAGTGCAGACAGCGTGACAGTCCATTCTGTGAAAAAAAGAATGCACTATAGACTGAAAAGGACACTGTGTGGTGTATTGAGCACATTGCACTTTATTGCCATCTTGTGGTTGTTTTATGGCAATTTCTTTCTAATTTTAAAAACAACAATTGTTTTGGATATTTTCACTATATATATTTAATGTACCATTGCACTTTATATTCACATTGAATGTTCATAGCGCTGCACTTTATTCATTTTACATTTCAAATGTCCCAAAGGACTCTTGCATGTAAGAAGATCCCAGGCACATTCAATCGCAGAAGTGTTTTTTTGCTCATGGCGAAAAAAGGATTGGTGCCATTTACTTTAGTGATCTCAAAACAGGAACAGGTGATTGATTGCAATATGGTAAGGAGGGTGAGATCCAAATCAGGATATCCCAATAACATGGACCACCAAACTATGCTCTAATCCTTCTAAATCACATACTTAACAAAGACTCTCCTTACCATCAGGTCACTGACTATGCTGGGTGGATACCCCCAGGGTACTAGTACCTTGAAAATATGAAGCAAATAGAAACCACTTATGCTCACATCCAAGCAGCACTCAGTCCCCAATATTACAGGACAAAACTAGAAAAATAGCCCATGGGACTTTGCGGAGTGGTGCTCAATAAAAAATGCAATGCATGTATAAAAATACTGTTTCTTTTCTTTTTTCCAACAAGGTTGTTTTTCAGTTGACATAAAAAGACATGTTCTGATCATCTCCATGTGCAGCATGGCTTTTTGCTGCTGCACCTTTAGAGCCTTCACTTTCACTTGTCACAACCAGGGGGTCAGCAGTGGGGGTCCTCACCTTGTTGCCCTACCTCTGAGTTATCCACCTACCCTCAGCTTCCGGGGGGAACCCCTGCTGTGAAAACATTCACAGCTTTGAGATCCAGATATCATTAGCTTTGCTTGGCTTTTATTATACAGGGGATACTCGAAAAATTAGAATACCGCGCAAAAGTTCATTTATTTCACTAATGTAACTTAAAAGGTGAAACAAATATATGAGATATAAAGTGTTCTTGCGTTAAAAGTAAAACAGACAAACTCCAATCACTAAAGTGCAACAGTGTCCTCAATGGTACAGGTAAACAATACACTAAAGTGCAACGTGAGAACACTTTATATTTAAGGTGAACACTATTAGTTTTTGCAGCTTTTTGCACCCATTTTCTTTATCCTTATTCACTTATTCATTTACTCACTAGTAGCGCGAAAGACTTTCACTTTATAATATATGAGATAGACTCATTACATGCAAAGCAAGATAGTTCAAGCCGTGATTTGTCATAAGTGTGATGATTATGGCTTACAGCTCATGAAAACCCCAAATGCACAATCTCAGAAAACACAATTACAGTACAGTTCAATACAAAAGGTACAGGAGGGCCCTGCTCGTAGAGCTTACATTCTAAAAGGGAGGGGTGGTGGCACAAAGGGTAATAGCTGCAGAGAATTTGATAGTGGTGGCTCGGGGATAGTTGTTAGGTGGGTGTGGGCTAGGTTTCCCTGAATAAATGAGTTTTCAGGGATCCCCTGAAGGTGAACAGGGTAGGGGCTGATCGGACATACTGGGGCAGGGAGTTCCAGAGGATGTGAGAGGCTCTGGAGAAGTCCTGAAGGCAAGCATGGGAGGAGGTAACAAGGGAGCTAGAAAGCAGCAGGTCCTGGGAGGAGCTGAGGGTACGATTTGGGCGATATCTGCAGATGAGGTTGGTGATGTAGATGGGGGCGATGTTGTGAATGGCCTTGTATGTTATGGTTAGCATTTTGAATTTTACACGGTGGGGTAGGGGAAGCCAATGAAGGGATTGACAGAGAGGAGCAGCAGTCACGGATCGATTAGTGAGGTGTATTAGTCTAGCAGCAGAATTCATAATAGACTGAAGGGGCTGCTTAAGGGTAGGCCATTAAGGAGAGAGTTGCAGTAGTCAAGGCGGGAAATAATCAAGGAGTGAATAAGTTGCTTTGTTGTGTCATTAGTCAGGAAGGGTCGAATTCTGGAGATGTTGCGGAGGTTAAGGCGGCAGGATTTAGCCAGTGATTGAATATGGGGACTGAATGAGAGGTCTGAGTCAAGGATTACACCCAGGACCTTGGCATGTGTGGAGGGACCAATGGTTGTGTTGTTTATATTAATGGTGAAGTTACACGGGGGGGGGGGGACCGTGAAGGAGGAAATATAACAAGCTTAGTTTTAGAAATATTGAGTTTGAGGAAGTGGTGTGACATCCATGCTGATATGTCATTCAGTAAGTTTGATATCCGTAAGGAGATCGAGGGGGTGAGTTGAGGAGTAGAGAGATAGATCTGGGTGTCGTCGGCATAGAGGTGGTATTGGAAGCCATGGGAGGTTATCAACTGGCCCAGGGAAGAGGTATAGAGTGAGAATAGGAGAGGCCCAAGGACGGAGCCTTGGGGTACCCCAAAAGAAAGAGGAAGAGGAGTGGAGCAGATGGAGTTGTGACACTGAAAGTGCGCTGAGATAGGTAGGAGGAGAACCAGGATAAAGCAGAATCATGGAGGCCAAGGGAGTGTAATTTGCTGAGGAGGAGCAGGTGGTCAACTGTGTCAAAGGCAGCAGAGAGATCTAAAAGTATAAGTATGGAGTAATGCCCATTGGTTTTAGCAGTTAGTAGGCCATTGGTGAGTTTTAGTAGGGCAGTTTCAGTAGAATGTTGTGGGCGGAAGCCAGACTGTAGAGGGTCGAGAAGTTTGTTGTCCGTGAGGTACCGACTCATTCGGTCATGGATAAGGCGTTCGATGAGCTTGGAGGCAAACGGGAGCAGGGAGATGGGTCTTAAGTTATTCAAGCAGGTGGGGTCTAGTGAGGGCTTTTTAAGTATGGGGGTAACCAGTGCATGTTTGAGCGGGGAAGGAAAAGTGCCGGAGGAGAGGGAGAGGTTGAAGATGTGGGTTAGGGAGTTAAGGATAGAGCTGGAAGGTGGTCGCAGTAATTGAGAGGGGACAGGGTCCAGGGGACAGGTAGTGAGGTGGACCATGGAGAGGAGTTTATCAACTTCATCTGTGGTAATTGGGCAAAAGGAGGAGAGTATTGAGTGTGGTGTCGGACCCGATGTGTTGGGTAGGGGAGGAATTTGAATGCTGGATATCTCCTTGCGAATTGTGTCTATTTTGCCTTTGAAATTGTTCACTGACACCCTCCATAAGGAGGGAAAGCCTCAAAAGGTCATTGCAAAAAAGGTTGGATGTTCCCAAAGTGCTGTATCAAAGCACATTAATAGAAAGTTACGTGGAAGGGAAAAGTGTGGAAGAAAAGGGTGCACAAGCAGGAGGGATGACCGCAGCCTGGAGAGGATTGTCAGGAAAAGGCCATTCAAAAGTGTTGGGGACTTTCACAAGGAGTGGACTGAGGCTGGAATCAGTGCATCAAGAGCCACCACACGCAGACGGATCCTGGACATGGGCTTCAAATGTCGTATTCCTCTTGTCAAGCCACTCCTGAACAACAAACAACGTCAGAAGCGTTTTACCTGGGCTAAAGAAAAACAGACCTGGTCAGTTGCTCAGTGGTCCAAAGTCCTGTTTTCTGATGAGAGTGTAGCGTCCTCCTCACCCCGACCTCTTTAGCTAGGGGTATGTCGAGCGACAGAGTGAGGTGCGCTACGGCCCATGTCCTCCCCATGCATGTGGGTGAGGTGAAGGCCAATATTAATCTTTTCCTCGGGCCAAATGTGTGCTGGTTATGAGGGTCAGTCCTTCCGTGCCGGAATCTCCCTTTGTTCCCATCAACAGAGTCCATACACCCATCAAAGTCCAAACTCAGGTTTATTGCGTATCTCCACATACAGTCAAATGCAACGGCATGATACGATGGGGAAGCAGGTCGAGGCACTGTACAGGTTCCTGGTCCCTACACTCCCTGTGCTATGACCAGGGGTTGCAGGAGTCTTGATGGAAGCTCCTCCGCTGCGCTGAAGCCCATATCAGGGGAAGATGTCCTCCAAGGGAGTTACTGAAGGCCCATCCGTCACCGGGTTGACGCTACACCGGGTCTTCGGACGGGTGACCCCCGCCAGCCTCCTCACCTCAGATGCGGGTCCCCTCGCAAGGGGCGCCCTGGAGCAACTTCACCCTTGCGGGACCCAGTTAGAGTCACCGGGTCCCAGGCCTCCTCAATAGTACCTCACCCCAGGCTGAAGGTGCCTGGGATGGACTCCATCTTCATTCCGGCCAGGCCTAGGGCGCCTAGGCCGGAACCTTGAACCGCCCGCACCCAGGCCTAGGGTGCCTGGGTGCGTGAAGGGGTGACCCCCCTCCCACAAGAACAACAGACAGGCGACGACGACCTCGTGGCGCGGGCGTCTCCCCCTTTTATATCCTCCCATCGACACCACGGCGGGTTCCCCGCCCCAGCCGTACCATCGCCAGGAAGGAACCAAAAAAAGGGTAACACTGTGATAGCGATTCTACCTCGAGCCAGCAGGTACACTGACACCCACTGGTCAAAGAGAATATTACACCACCCAATCCTCCACGAATAAGAAAAAGGGGTCTAATCCCTGACATAATCACACACCTGGGTCTCTCTACCCCCAGGTGTATCCCACTAACTTTGAAGACCCCGCTACAAGAGCAAATTTTGCATCTTATTTGGAAACCAAGGACCCAGAGTATGGAGGAAGAATGTAGAGGCACACACTGCAAGAGGCTGATAGCTTCCATGCCACGCTGCATTGAGGCAGTAATTGCTGCAAAAGGGGCCCAAACCAAGTACTGAGTACATATACATGCTTATACTTTTCAGAGGTCCGATATTGTTTTATGTACAATCCTTGTTTTATTGATTGCATGTAATATTCTAATTTTCTGAAATTGTGGATTTGGGGTACTGAAGGCCTCAGGCCTAGTAACTATGCAGCCAACTATCACCAAGTACAACCAATACAGCTAGCAACTGGGATTATTCAGAGTGGTCCCTTTCTGTCATAATGAAGATGATGGGACGGAATCTAATAGTTTTACAGTGGAAGTTTTGTGCAGGAGGAGAGAAGTCCTGGGAGCAATAGTCTGCATGGTGTTGATGCAGAGGAGGAGGAGCAATAGTCTGCATGGTATTGATGCAGGGTTAAAGACTGTAAAATGTTAGAAGTACATCAGTTCTTCAAGGCTAAACCAACTTATCTATGTTCACTAAATATGATGGAAAAGCAACATGTTCTATGGGCATCCCATATCCTCCTTACCCCAGCCAAGTTGTATCCCCCAATAAACAAAAACAAAACAACGCAAATGACTGTTCATTGTCTCTGAGGTGATAGATAAAGGTCTGGCAGCAGGGTGATATGGTGGATGTTAGTTACTAGTAGCAACCAAGCGCTACATTAGTTTTACCTTTTAAGTTGCAATTGTGATATAAATGAACTTTTGCACGATATTCAAATTTTCGAGTATCACCTGTATGTTTTTTTTTTTTTATCTCACGGTGTCTCACCAGCACATGTACATACAGACCAACTTGGGCTGTGGGCGCTGTCCCGCAAAATGCATAGAGATTACAGCTGCTGCTAAGCAATAATGATTCACCAACTACTTCAGCATCTGAAATGTACACTGGTGAAACTGTACTTACATTTTGATACAATTTAAATTGGTAGTGTCTACATGTGTCTTTTTTTTTTGTCAACTGAAATATACTTTGTATTTTTATACATGCATTGTATTTTTTATCGAGTCCCATGGGCTATTTTTCTTGTTTTGTCCTTAAAAATATGGCTCTAGAGTTTTTCCAATCCTGGTATTTAATGGCAGGAGAGCTAAGAATATTCATGTGGTGCTTTTCATGCCTTCAGCAGCCTTCTTCAGCAATACCTCCAAGAAGAGAAGGGCTTTGCTTCCTTTTAACCCCTAGGCCCAAAGGCCTGGGAAGAGAGACAGGTCTATCCAAGTAACATCCAAGGGCAAAAGCCAACTGGGGAAGACACAGAACAGGAGGTGTCCCAAACATTTAACAGTTCTCCAGCACACATCACCTGCCCCCTCCCCAAGCCTATTGATTGGCTAGGTCATTAAACAATCATAACTTAGAATTCTACCCCTCTAGCACAGCTTGTTGGAACATGATTTGAGAGACTTACAGAGGGAGTGTTAAGTCAGGTTAGATTGGAATACTGTGCCGACACTGTTTTTATTGGCACATACTCTTGTGGTTCTGAAGTGGATTGCAAGGCAGGGGTAAAAACACTTATTGACATTTCAATGAAACAATGTCTTTGCTGTCACCTGTTCTGAGAAAGTGACATGCCAGCAACGTTTCTTGGAGGATTAGATGGTATGTTTTAGTATGAATATCGCTCTAGCATATATAAGATTTCAGCACCAGTAAGGAATCGAGGGAAGTTGGGCTTAGTTCCGCTTCAAGTGCTACTAGTATCCTTGCTTTATCTTTTAGGTATATAATTGTTGTAATAGGTAGTGGAGATGAGTTCAAACTCTTGTCAAGTTTGTATTGCTGTGTTTCTGCTAGAGAGATCCACTCCTCCTGTTTTGGTAAAGATTGTCATTGGGACTGAGAGTAAAGGGGAATTTTGAGTTGTCACTAGAATATAAATAGCAGGGAAACTGTCTAATGGGGACACTTCTTTCAATGACAACTGTCTAAGGAGGGATTTCCATACATTCAAGATGTTTCCTTGTCCTTCCTGTTATGTATACGAGCCAGAAAGTGAAAATCATTCCTTCCAATGGAACACTCCAAGAAAAGAAAAAAAAAATATTTAAACTATTTACTGCTCTGTCCAAAATAAAAAAATATTTATTTGGCGTTAGATAAACTTTAAGAAAATAAATCTTCCACACAGTTTGCACGTGTTGCATTTTCTTTTCTTCTGCTTCCAATAAAGAAAATGTCAGGAATGCTTACTGCAGAACTCATAGGTATTGATTTCACTTTCAGTGGTGTCCACACAACTGTGGACTTGTAGAGAATAGTCCACACTAACATATTTTTTGTGTTTTTTTTTTTTCACCTTGCCAGACTAATGTAGAAGCCAGTCTTATGTCAAACAGTGGTGGTGTGATACAATGTGCCTTCTCTTCAAGGAACCAAATCTCAACACAAAGGCCTACACTGCAATCTCGGTCCAGTAACAGTTCTGATGTTTACTATGTGCTATTTTGCTATGGGTCCTCTCTTAATGGTGAGTATTGTTTACAATATCACACAAAATTAAGCCAAATTAGGCTAGGTTCCCACAGCTGCAATAACATTTTGATCTGACTTTCAGTGCAATTATGTAGCGCTATATGGATGCAACTTTGATATGGTTTCTATACTTTATAGGGACAAAATCACATTGGAATCTCACCAAATTAGTAAAGGATCCTTTTCCAAAATTGCTCTGTGCTGAGTCGCATTGATTTGAATGGACACCATTTAAAACAATGTATTTTTCCCTTGTCATGTGATTCTATGCTACTCTAATTGCAACTGAAATCGCACTAGTGTCAACCAGGCTTAAGTGAAAATTTGCACAGGATTCACCCATTGACATTTGCATTCCCTGGTATTCAACAATATCTGTCCTTCAATTATGAAAAATGTACCCTTTGTAAGAAAAGGTGAATATTACCTTTACTCAGTCAATCTTTAAAAAGTCACCTGGCTTGAGGTGTTAAATCATTGTCTATGGAGATTGTTCAACTTGGGATTTTTTTTTTTTAATTCCCCTACCTCTAAAATCAGTTCATCGGTGATGGGGCTCCATGTTTCAAAACCTCTACTGTCCAAATACTGTGTACACGTTTAGTGTCATACTCCACATAAACATACATTTTTCCAACTTGTCTTCAACCCATGTATCCTTTCCACCTTCACACCATACTTGTCAAATATACTAACCCACCATCCCTGGGTCAGCTTGTACTCAATATTTGGAGGTTTCCACCACTCCCTACTGGTTCTCTACCAGGGTTTTCCATCACTCCTTCACACCTTTAGATGTCTCTACTTAAATGATTCAGCCTCCATTTATTCAGACAGATCCACTGCCTCTCCTCATTTTTTATTTCTTTTTTAATTCAGTAAGAAGTTTATTAAGTATAAAAAGAATGTTAACAAACAAGGGGGTTGACTTACCTAAAGCAAATAGACTGTGCACTTTTGCAAGTGCAGTTGCTTCAGAGCTTAGTAAAAGCTTCACTTTACAATGAACACCCAATCACATGTAAAGAAAATAAAAAAACATAATTTTCACTTGCACATGATTGGATAATGGAAGTCCGCAGAGCTCACCCTCATTTCCTAACCTCTGGGGCAACTGCACTTGCAAAAGTGCACAGTCTATTTGCCTTTAGTAAATCAAACCCAGAGTCAAAAACAGGTATACAGTTCCAGAGCAAAAAGAAAGGCATCATGTATAGCAGAAATATTAAGATATATAAATATATCTATCTATCTTAGTAAAATAGGTCAAATTTTAGATGTTTAGTACAACAGAGATTATCACCCCTGTCAAGATTAAATGGGCAGATGCTACAAGTGTAGCAGAGAAAAACTGAAATTCAACCTATGAGGTGAAAGTAAGCAAGGTACAAAATTCTATAACAAGGTCAAGCATTAAAAGATCAGGTACAGCAAACCAACTTCCCCGAATCCTTTCAAACTTTCCTGGGTACCGTCTATTTGGGGAAAATAATGCGTTCTAAGTGAAGGATATCTCTGATATGGATGATACACTCCCTATAGGTCGGTATCTGCTCCCCTTACCAGGATTTCAGTATTTCAGAATGGGGGGGGGGGGGCTACAAATGCAAGGCGGAAACCTGTCTAGGAGGGAGGGTTGTAGAGAACTAGGCGAAGGGGACTAGAGGTGTCAAGCACAAGGACATCATTAGTCCACCAGGGGAGGAGGAGTATATAGTAATAGTGATGGTTGGCTAACTATGGGTGAGAGCAGAGGCTGTCAGCCAATCCAATCAAAGTCACCAGTTGAAATTTCAGAGTCTGGGGGATAGAAACAAATGCAGTACACTCATTTTATGAAGATTTGGTACTATGATGCAGCAACTGATATAAGTATTTAAAAATTAGAAACCACAGACATGGCAGGGCAGCCAGCAGCAGACTCAGTAAGACAGAGAGGACTAATTCCAGCAACCAAGTATGTGTATTCTGCACAGGGGACATGTGCTTCATAGGCATGTGAAATGGAGCGTTAAAGTCTTAGGCTGTCCACACGTTGCAGGAGTCCCAACACATCTGCTGAATAGCCAAGAGAGGCATCAGATAGCCAGAGAGGCTGTATAAATCTTAAAGAGTGCTCAACTAAACTAGACCAGCAATTTGCCCCCCTGAGGGAAGCATCATATTGTGCAGGAAGTTACCAGCCAGGTAAAATGATCTGAGGCGGAAGAGGTTGAGAAGCCAAAGCTGCCCGTTCTTGCAGGTACGACAGGGCTACCATGATGAGAAGTATCTCAGGGAGCCAATTACTGAAAATATGCGAGAAAACATAGCAACAATTAAACAATGACAACACTTCAAATCGCATTGTACAGGAGACTAAACAGTATGCAAACTGGAACAATGAGGCATCCGGAGAAGCAGGTACCTGTGCAGAACTAAAAAGGTGAAGGCCAAAACCCCAGATCCTGGGTAACTGTTGACATGCAAACCCCGCTAATGTCTGCAGGGCATAGACTACAGAGATCAAAAATAAAGCACATGGCAGCATAGATAAAAATATGGAGAACACAGCGGCAGGAAGGCAGAGTATAGAGATCAGTCTCAGGTGGGAGATGGGGGGGGGGTGACGCTCTGCCGCCAGCAGTTAAGTCCTAGCCAGGGGCATGCATAACTGAGATATAGAGGGGACCGACTGTCAGAAGATCAATGCAAACAAGGCGCCAAAGACAGTAAACAGTAGGACAGTTGACGGATTGAGTAAGGAGCCTCGAGGAGCAAGAGTTGAGAGGAAGCATGAGCTGGCAGTGGATTCCTGCTGCTAGTATAGTGCAGTCAGCTCAGAGAGAGGAAGGGAAACAGACAGTTATGCTGGCCATACCCTGGTAGATTTTCAGACAAGAATATTTGTATGAAAATTCTTTGTACATTTAATGAATGGCGGAATGCCTTAGAAAATTTTACTTTCTTTTTGCCATTCAATTTTAAAGTTAATGCGCTTTCTTAATGAAAAACACATAAACTGTCCAAAAATGTGTTCAATTGAGAAAAGTTTTACAATCTGCTCCTTCAAATTTTCCTATCACTGTGGACAAAAACAAACATTGTGCATTTGTATTCAGCCCCCTGAGTACTTTGAAGAGCCATCTTTCACTACAATTACAGCTGCGTCTTTTTTTGAGGATGTCGTCTCTACCAGCTTTGCATATCTAGGAGAGTGAAATCTTTGCCCATTCTTCTTTGCAAAATAGCTCAAGCTCTGTCAGATTGGATGGGAGAGCATCTGTGAACAGCAATTTTTAATTCTTGCCACAGATTCTCAATTGGATTTAGGTCTGGACATTGACTGGGCCATTCTAACACATAAATCTGCTTTGGTCTAAACCATTCCATTGTATCTCTGGCTGTATGGTTAGGGTCGTTGTCCTGCTGGAAGGTGAACCTCTTCCCCAGTCTCAAGTCTTTTGCAGACTCTTAAGCCCCGTACACACGATCGGTTTGACTGATGAAAACCGCCCGATGGATGGTTTTCATCAGACCAACCGATCGTGTATGGTACCCATCGGTCTTTTTTCCATCGGTTGTAAAAAATAGAACTTGTTTTAAAATTTTCCGATGGATAAAAAACCGATGGGAATTTCCGATCGTCTATGGGCAAGTCCATCGGTTAAAAAACCCCACGCATGCTCAGAATCAAGTCGACGCATGCTCAGAAGCATTAAACTTAATTTTTCTCGGCACATCAGAGTGTTTTACGTCACCGCGTTTGGAACGGTCGGTTTTTTGACTGATGGTGTGTGGCCAAGACTGATGAAAAACAGTTTCATCGGATTTCCGATGGACAAATCCATCGGACGAAAATCCATAGGTTATCCGATCGTGTGTACGGGGCTTAACAGGTTTTCTTCTAATTCCGCTTACACACGGTTGGAATTTCCGATGGAAAGAGTCAGATGGGAGCTTTTCATCAGATATTCCGACCGTGTGTATGCCCCATCAGACTTTTTCCCTCGGAAATTCCGACGGACTTAGATGGAGAACATGTTCTCTATTTTTCCAACGGAAAAAATTCCTATTGGAAAATCCGTACTTCTGTATTCAATTCCGACACATTAAAAACCACGCATGCTCAGAATCAAGTCGACGCATGCTCGGAAGCATTAAACTTCATTTTTCTCGGCTCGTCGTAGTGTTGTACGTCACCGCATTCTTGATGGTCAGAATTTGGTGTGACCGTGTGTATGCAAGACAGCTTGAGCGGAATACCGTCAGAACTCTGTCGGAAAAACCATCAGAGTTTATTCCGACGGGAAAACCGGTCGTGTTTACGCGGCATAAGGTTGCCTTGTATTTGGCTCCATCCATCTTCCCATCAACTCTGACCAGCTTCTCTGTCCCTGCTGAAGAAAAGCATCCCCACAACATGATGCTGCCACCACCATGTTTCACAGTGGGGATGGTGTGTTCAGGGTGATGTGCAGTGTTAGGTTTTCCACTACACATAGCGTTTTATTTTTTCCACCTCTATTTTTAGGGCAGGGCTTGACAAATTTGCTTGGAATCTAGGAGCCAGCTAAAAAAGTTAGGAGCCAGGAACGTGCACCGTACCGCCGAGCTTGCGCGCAGAAGCAAACGCATACATGAGTAGCGCCCGCATATGAAAGCGGTGTTAAAACCACACGTGAGGTATCGCCGCGATTGGTAGATCGAGAGCAATAATTCTAGCCCTAGACCTCCTCTAACTCAAAACATGCAACCTGTAGAATTTTTTAAACGTCGCCTATGGAGATTTAAAGGGTAAAAGTTTGTCGCCATTCCACGAGCGGATGCAATTTTTGAGCGTGACATGTTGGGTATCAATTTACTCAGCGTAACATTATCTTTCACAATATAAAAAAAAAAAAAATTGGGCTAACTTTACTGTTGTCTTATTTTTTAATAAAAAAAAAGTGTATTTTTTCCCAAAAAAGTGCGCTTGTAAGACCGCTGCGCAAATACGGTGTGACAGAAAGTATTGCAATGACCGCCATTTTATTCTCTAGGGTGTTAGAATAAAATATATAATGTTTGGGGGTTGTAATTAGAGGGAAGGAGATGGGGCAGTGGAAACAGACAGGGGAAGCTCCATTAGCATTGCTGGTTGTATGTCATACCAACGGCCACCACAAGATGGCGCCTGATCACAGAAGGAAGCATAGGCCTGCAGAAGGCTGCAAAGCCGCGGCCTCAATTACCGGCTGGCCTGACGCGATCGCGCGGCACGGGGGGGGGGGGGTTCACGGAGACACAGGATACCCCAGCTGTGCTGTTCCAGGCGCCAGGTCACTAATTCTAGTCACAATGGCGACCTGGCGCCCGGGGATTGTCGAGCCCTGTTTTAGGGCATAGTTAATCTCCATTACCCAGGTTGTCTATAGTGGGGAAAGGACCAGAGCAGAGAAAGTAGCTCTGGGACAGCCAGCAATGGGACTACTCCCAACTGTTGTGTATCCACTGACTGTTGCAGGGAAGAGGAGGTTGGCAAGGTATTGTTAGGTATAGGTGAGGGAGACCTCTGGTTATGGTGTGAGGGAGCTGTGGGACTTTTAGATGCAGGTGCTACAAGATCCCTTCGTTGCTTAGAGCAGTGGTTCTCAACTCCTGTCCTCAGGACCCACTAACAGGCCAGATTTTAAGTATTACCTTGGTGAGATGCAGACTAGAATACTGCAATCCCTGAGCAGCAAATTATATCACCTGTGATGCATTTCAGTTATCTTGCAAACCTGGCCTGTTAGTGGCCCTGAGGACTGGAGTTGAGAACCACTGGCTTAGAGGCTCAGTTAGGAAGCAGAAGAATTGGAGAGAGTTAAGGGGAACTAAACCCTCCTATCAAATTTTTAGCCAAGGAAGCTGCCATATTGGCCTCTGTTTGACTTTCAACTGCCATGATGCTGCACGTGTGATCAGTTATGACACCAGCCATGTGCTGGTTTGACAGTTTGGCTGACAGCACAACCAATGTGACTGTTACATTCCCACAGAACTTTGTGAGAAAGGGGTCTGGAGGAAGCTTTATGTTTTCCCTGAGTAAACAGTTGTAAACAGGTAAAAAGCCCGGTTGGCTCAGAGCTTGGCTCAGCTGTGTCTGCTCCTCTCTATAGTCCCTACACACCCCTAAAAAAAAAAAAAAAAGTGACAATTAACCCTTTTTGTATAAAAACGGTGTGCAAACAGTTTCAGCACCATGGAGAGCACTAGTAGATTCACTTGCAGGGTAAATCTTATTATTCACAGATACTGTGCATGCGAGATGTAGTGGCTATTTGCCAGCAGCTGCACTCACCTAATCAACTTGTTTCAATTGTAAATAGGGTGACTGTGGGTGACAGGGCAAATTTTGTTGAATCTTAACAATAACTTACTTGACTATCAAATGTTCACTAGGTGAATTGCCCAGTAAATCTTCGATTGATATACCCTTTGGAATCTTAGTAAGATTAAAAAGTAAAGGAATACAATAAAGCCATACTGAACAAGAGCACATTATCCTTCTCCCAGCAGACTGCAGTAGGGCTAAGTGACATCTGAAGGTAAATGGACTAGAAGCCAGGAGTATTTTTATTTTTGCTTTTTTTCCCCTAACAATTTGGTATTGGGAGTTTGGAGGAAATCAGGTAGTCAATAGTCTATAAATGGTCCAGTAAAATAAATAAATAATAATCTTGATAAAAAAAAGTCAGTAGGTACGACCAATACATTTCATGGGCTCACAAATCCCCTTTATTAGGGCTTGTGCTGGTGGTGATAGGAGGAAATACTGGACATTAAGAACAAAGATCATAGATTATCATGGATTATAATAACCGTGTGAGTGCCACATTGACAGCCTGTCAATCTGTCACCTACACTGTCATTATAAACCACAATCTTTATAATCACCCATGATCATTATAATCGTTGGATTGTTCTGAGGACCCACAGGGCTATCCTGTTTTGTTATGGCACTGCCTCCCAAGACTCGTAATTGAACCAGATCTCACTTATCTTTGGGTCCAGCGCTGCTTCAACACCTAATTTATACATAGGAGTATGAGACAAGGCTAACAAGCCACATATACTGTATTGCCCCTAACCACCTAAATAATGGAAAATCGCAGTGACACTGTAAATAATTATTTTATTATGGTCAGAACTAAAAAAATTGAAATTCTAAACTCACACAACTGAATGAACCATGTGGAAGTAGTTTTTTTTTGTGGCTGACTTCTGTTGGGAATGTATACCATTGCTCTCAAAATGGAGGCCTCTTAAATTCTTCTAATCAAGAAAGTTTATATAGTTTATAATATTGTAAAATCTTTATTGGACAAAATTAGTACAAGAATGGAAATAGGATTTAAAATAGGCGTTCTGGTTACAGGTGTGTACAGTCATGTTCCATTACAATTGTCAATTATTACACAGTACATTACAAGACTGATTTCCACACGGACACCCAACGCATTTCAACTTGTTCGGTCATATTCTTCTTCAGGGTTTTTTTTTTTTGCTCTTAAAATATATATCAAAACGTCCATATGTTCAATACCTCATATTCTGTGAGCATTCGTGCATGTGATATATTAGTAAATTGACAATTACAGCTAAGGAAATGGAACTCTACCCTATAGCCATAAATCGTTTAAAAATATCCCAGCGGTCCAAAATTCTCAACACAACGTTTCCCCCACCTCAAGATGAAGCCCGGGTCCAGAAGGTTTGCAGGGAGCCACACATGTGGACCCTCCTGGGATGGGGAAATTTACAGCACCTGTAATATTTTACATTAATCTCAATGAATTAATCATTGAAATGGTAAAAGTGTAGTAAGATAAAAATGATCACTTTGTCCATTTGCAGTACTAGTGGAACATGCTGAGTCTGTTCATGTCCATATATACCGTCGCACGTGCAACCCACAGCTGGGATCTTAAAGGGGATGTACCTGTACGCCCTTGTGCCCAGCCATGCCATTCAGTCGACATACATCGTCGTGCGGCGGTCCTTAAGTGTTTAATGCATGTTTAGTTCTGCGCTCTGCCTCTCAACCCCAAGAACTGTCTCAACCCCTCTGGCACACCTGCTTAATAATGTTAGTGTAGGACCCAGCAACAGAGAGAAACACAATAATGATAAACCATGAAGTATGTTTACCGAGGCCCTGGGTTCCGTCACTTCACCTGTAGTAAATAGAGACTCACACTAAATATCAATGAACCACTTGTAAACGTTTACTATGGTGAAGAATAACACAAAGAAATGGTGTGAGTAACAAATGAATAAACACAGGTTATGATTGGTAGAAGGTATGTGTTCAATGCAGTAATATCATACACTTGTACCCAGTAATAAGTCAATGGGGGTATATGTGAACAGGTGCACAGGGAGATAGATCCTCAATACTTTTTAACACATGTATTGAATACCTTCCCACTGAGGCCTCAGCACACAGACCAATGCACACAAAAATTGTACAAACAGTGAATACAGTGATTTAATGCAAGTCCTAACGATATTCCACTAAATGGCTCCCTCTAGGGGTCAGTTCAGAACAATTCTTCAATGTAGAGCTTTGTAAAGGAATAAAGTGATAAATGTCTCTCAAGTTCCAGTTTTGTCTTCAGCTAGCTTATTTTATACTGCAGTGTTGAGTTGGGTGATTAATTGTAATCCACAAGAACAGAGAAAAGCAATAACTGTAGAGTATGATACTATGGATTCCTTAGCTGAAGAACTATACCCACTTGTAATTCCTTTTATGTGTGTGTAAAACAGTACTGACCTTGGGAGGGGAGAAAGACAAAACCCCAAAGTCTGATTGTAAGATGCTCAGGTACAGCAATTCCACATCCGTGGAACTACAGGTCTCAGCGGCAGTCTGTATGGAAGAAACTCACTTGGCAATATTGCAGTCACTGCTTAAATAGGCAGATGCCTTCTCACCACTATGGATCCCAGCTGGCTGTAGACTCCATCCGGAACCCCCTGCAGGTGTCTTTGTCAGTGTAGATGGCACCTCCACGCCGTGCTGTTCCTCCCGGTGTGCTGGAAGACAGATGGCTTCAAATGCTCTGAAGCGCAGGCCGATCCTCTTGCTCGATCAGCAGGGCTGTTCACAAGGATACCTCTGGGACAGGTGATCCGCTCTCCACTGTAGGCCGCAGGTTCTCCCAGCCCTGGGCACACACACAGACCTCTTGCTGGTTGTTGAATGGCGTCCGGAGAGGCCAAAGGCAGGCCTCGCCTGTCCTTTTATCTGTTTACCCAGCAGGCTGTTCTGTGACTTGGCATTGTGGGTTTGTAACTTGGCATTGTGGGTCCAGTAGTTCCCAGACTGATTTAACAACATGAGTCACTTCCTCATTATACTACACATCCCACAATGCATAACTGTTTACTTTCTTAAATGAAGGAAAGACCCTGATAACGTTTCAGCGGTCACTAGAGGGAGCCAAACCCTTACTTAAGAAACAATGCATTACTTAACATGATAACTTTGGTAGCAAAACCCCTGTGCTACATTTATTTATAGGATACCATTTGGTTTATGATTCAAGTATTAGTTGTTTTTAAATAAGAATCAAATTGGATTTTTTAAATTTTGGTTAAGTACTATTGGAATTTCAAATGTAGAATCCTAAACTTGTGTCTATTGTGATGGGGGGGGGGGGGGGTTGAAAGGTTAAGCGTAGGGATTGGGTGTGGGGTGTCTCCTAGTGTGAAAAATGATGGTTATATAGGAGTGAAAATAAGTGCCATGTATATCTAAATGGGTGCTAGTGTGTAACAAGTGAGTGAACAAAATATGTGAAAAAAGAGTTTAAAAGTGCAAAATTGTGTAACCCATTCTGGGTAAATAAAAAAAAAAGCTCAAAAATACACAGTTACCTTGGCTGTTAAGGAATGTGTATGGACAAATGTTTAAATTTTAATCTCCTGCCAACAAAGGTATATCTCTGATGATGTGCAGGGAAAAGGCCATATCTGGTAATTATAAAAAATAATAATGATAAATAATATTACAATAGTATCTAATATAAATGGACTCTAGTTCTTATTGAATGAGGTTTTGGCAAAATAGAACATTAGTTCAGCATTCCAAATAAAAGCACTTATTTCTAGGACTGGTATCTTTCATGTGCAGCAGCTTTCCTGGGATTGTCTTGGAATACTCTGGAGGCTGTACATTTTATATGGTGTCTTCCATATCGTGGCTAGTTAGCCACAGGTCTCATCCATTTATCCCCCCCTCCCCGGCCGCCATGGAAACAGCCACTGCATGGCTCCCTCGGCGTTCTGGATGGCCGAAGCCTCGGCCACTGCTGTCACCTCTGCTGCACATGCAAGACGCTGTTACGCGGCGCGTGATCCATAGACCGCGCACTTGAGCGCCCAGCGGTGATCAAAATACGCCGCCGGCACAATGACGCTCCCTCCCAGTAGCCAGAAGAGCGCTCAAGAGCACGGTGCACGGTCTATGGACCTCGTGCACGCACGACGTAACAGCGTCTTGCATGTGCAGCAGAGGTGACAGCAGTGCCCGAGGCTTCGGCCATCCAGAATGCTGAGGGAGCCACGTGGTGGCCGTTTCCATGGTGGCCGGGACTCCAAGGGAGGAGGGATAAATGGATGGCACCTGAGGCTAATTAGCCACAATATGGGAGACACCATATAAAATGCACATGAGCTGCAGCAAATAAAAATCACAGTCCTAGAAGTGCTTTTATTTGGAATTCTGAACTATTTTTCTATTTTGCCAACACCTCATTCAATAAGAGCTTGAGTCTATTTATATTAGATACTTTAGTAATATTATTTATCATCATTATTTTTTATAATTAATAGATATGGCACTTTTCCCTGCACATCATCAGGATGATATACCTTTGTTGGCAGGAGATTAAAATTGCAACATTTGTCCATACACATTCCTTAACAGCCAAGGTAACTTTGTGTATTTTTGTGCTTGGTTATTTTTTATTTACACAGAATGTTATACACAATTTTGCACTTTTAAAAACTCTGTTTTCACATATTTTGTTCACTCACTTCTTACACACTAGCACCCATTTAAATATACATGGCACTTATTATTCCTCTAATTGCACTTATTTCCACTCCCCCTACATAATCATAATTTTTCATTTACACACACTTCCCACACACACTCCACACACTAGGAGACACCCCACACCCAATCCCTACACTCAACCTTCCACCCCCCCCCCACCTCATTACAATAGACACCAATTTAGGATTCTACATTTGAAATTCCAATAGTACTTGACCAAAAATAAAAAAATACAATTTGATTCTCATTTAAAAACTACTAATACTTGAATCAAAAACCAAATGGATATTCTATGTATTAAGATAAAAAGCCTTCTGTGTGCATCAGCCCCCCTCATCCCCCCTAATACTTACCTGAGGTCCCTCTAGGTCCAGCGATGTTGCAGAAGTTTCTCAGCTGCCTCATTGGCTGAGACAGCAGCATGACGCCATTGGCTCCGTTGCTGTCAATCAAAGTCAGTCAGCCAATGAGTAAAGAAAGGGGTTTGGGCGAGCCGCAGATTTGTGTCTGAATGGACACAAGGAGCTGTGACTGGGCTCGGGTACCCCCATAGCAAGCTGCTTGCTGTGGGGGCACTCAAGAGGAGGAAGGAGCCAAAAAGCACCAAGAAGGGACCTGAGAAGAGGAGAATCTGGGATGCTCTGTGCAAATCCACTGCACACAGCAGGTAAGTATAACATGTTTGTTATTTTTATCTAAAAAAAAAAAAAAACAAGGCCTTACAATCACTTTAAGTACAGTCAGAATTCTTAAGCCCTGATGAATAGAGGATTGTGTTTGGCCCCCAAAATGAATTGGATCGATTCTGCTATGAATCAACTTCATCATACAATTAACTTGGACTCTGGACATGTGTTTAGTGTTAAATAGTGTGAAAGAAGAAGTTGCAGTTATGTTCAATAATACATTTCAAAAGATCCAGACAAAATTGTTTATTTGTCCTAAGAAGGCTGATTGTAAGACATCTGCATATGCTTGGATGCCGAAGGTGTTTATGAGATTACTATAAAGTGTCTTGTTAAAATAAAATTCAGAAGATAAGCTTTCCTAAAATTTCTTTAAATTATTTTTTTAAATTATATAGAGATGTAACCCTTGAAAAAAAAATCCCAATAAAGTCCTACCTATAAAATTGTGGTAACTGTAGGGCATTGAAATACATAGCCACAAGAAAAGAAGTAATACATAATGACTACGTTTCTAATTGCAGCTCTGTAGGAGTAGTAAATATCAGAATACCTGTTTTTTTTGGCCATTTATCGATTTAAAATTGACCGTAGAAATGGTCATTTAGATTAAAAATTATTACCGATAATATAATCCATAAATTGCAAATATATGTTATCTATGTTTTACTTTCTGAATCTCTACTTCCTGTAGGTGGGTATCAGGAAGGATAGAGAGAGGAACAGAAACTGAAATCACTTGATGTACACTGATATCACACGTTCTAACATTTCCATGCTCAGTCCAAAACTAAGAGAGTTTTGGCTAATGATGCACTTTAATGCTCGACACTTTGCATTTTTTATAGCAGTGGCAAGGGGTTTTAAATAGCAGCAGGGGTTTAAAATAATAAAGCAGCTCTGGTTGCAATACTGACCTCCTGTCTGACACCATCCCCTGCAGTAAATCCTTTGTGTCAATAGATGCACTCAGGCTTGCAGGTTGAATTATGCATACTTTGAGTGCAGGGCATCATGGTCCCATCCCCAGAAGTGGCATCACCACTGCCTCTTGTACTTACAGAGTAATGAGGCAAAGAGCAGCACTGATGTTATCACTTCAGCACCACTCTCTGCATCATTAGGAACAGCCTGCCATTGGGATTCATGTGACAAGCATGAAGACCTTTGAAAAGGGTGAGCATATACAAAAAAGAGGAAATATAAAAACAAGAATTACAGAAGAAGCCCTCCAGGGCAAATGGGAGGCACTATGGAGGTGGAGGAGCAAGAAGTCCAGAGTTGGGCATTATTTATTTAGCATATTTGTATTGTTAGCCATGAATGTCTAGTTTTAACAAAATGTGTCTACTCTTTCCTATATTTACTAGGAGCGATTCAATTTCATGGGCCCAGTGTATTCACCAGTGACAGCAAAGTAAATCTTTCTTCAGTTTCCAACGTGACCCACGTAGAGCATGAAGTTAGTGCAATGATTAAGGCACATGGTTCGTAATAATGTTGTTTTATTTTTCATGTCTTCTTTCCCATGAGTTTTACTGTTTACATATTTTTTAAATACTATTCAAAGTTAAAATTTAAAGCAGACTCTGCAGTAATATGCAAGGCCCCCCCCCCCCCCCTAAAAATTACCTAATGTTAGTAGTTCCAAAATGAACTTTTAAAGAAAAAAAGTTAGATTTATACTTTTATACATGCCCACGGTGCCTAGGCAAGGACGACATCACATTCCTTCCGGCTACATCCTAGGCAATGCAGAGCAGCAGAAATATCAGAAAAAGATGCTTTTGCAATGGACTGGAGTGTATTCTCACAAGATTTTGCTGGCTCTGCATTTCCAGGAGACTTCCTGGAAGGACAGTCAAGCAATGTCAAATATGGGGGTATGGTAAGTATAAATCAATTTTTTTTTATTTATAGGCAAGTTTAAAGAAAAGTGGGTCCTGGTATTTTATGTGAACCTTGAATTCAAGGTCTGCTTTAATGCTAAACAAATTCTCAGAAAGCTCTACTGATTAATTACCAGAGCATCTAGACATCAAGGTACTGTATATCTAGAGCTTTTAACTCATGCAGGCTTCCGCTTTAGCGTGAAAGCCTTAGATAAAGGGTGCTTAAATCACAGATATTTCACTGCTGGTTAATAGGCATCTGTGCATGAATTTAAAACACTAATATTCTATTTAGCAGAATAGTGACCTTTTTTGTAAAGGACTAATTATGTAGGCCAATAGACCACACATATCTAAACATTTATGAGATAATAAATTCAACATTTTTGTTACCTTATATAACTAACATATAAAACATATTATATATTTTTTAATAATAGGATATGTAGAATACATACAGTCAAAATGACTCTATTGCCCAGAACATTGTATTTTTTCTGTTTCTTACCTATTGCAATTAATTGCTCTGATATATTGAAATTTCAGGCAAAGATAATAACTTATGTCTTTACCACAACAAGCATAAGGTATCAAAAAAGGTTTTATTTTCCTCTAGGTCCCAAGGTGGTCTGTCTTGGACTTCTAAATCTAATGCTATATTATCAAGCTGCCCAACTAGCCCCACTGTCCACTATATTATCTCATAAGGAGGAACCTGATTAGGTTGCAATGGAAATACAGGAGGTCCACCCCTATACGTTAAAAAACCTAAAATGGAAACCTGTAAAGCAAAGGCCACTTATACTTGTCTCAACACTTTCTAAATCTCTAACTGCGTTTAACAATCTCATATTCTGCCCTGGTCTTGACCACAAAGCTTTTCATTGGTGGTTAGATAAAGTGATATATAAAATAGGTCATTACTTTACCCCTAAAAGGACCTTTCACAATACAACATTGCCAACATAAATTGTAAATGTGTCCATCTGAAATGTTTTGCTTTTACCAAATATCCCATTTTTTTACAATTGTTATAGCTGAATCATGCTGCAGTCCGGAGACTCACACTCTATGAAAACTGGTGCATGCAGGACTTGGGTCATAATTACCTAGAATTTATAGGCTTTTGCTTGATATGATATTGATATGATGGAGTGGGAAAGAGAGCTGTAAGTTTGAAAAAGAGTTGGATTACTGACATGCCACTACCCCTCTTTTAAGGGAATTCTAAAAGTTTAGGTAACTGAAGCCAACTGTCACGTACCTGGTAGGTGAGCCCAACGTGCAGGGAGTGGCCTCTTGTAAACCTCTGGCTCGAGAACCCCTGATAGAGCAGACAGGGGCTCAAGAGGGCAAAGGGACACAAGTGCCTGGCAGGAACTGAAGCAGGCGGAGATAGAAGCAGCAGTCTGCAACTGAAGGTAGCTGATGGAGGCGTGCGGTGGTCCGCAGCAGACACTTGAGGACCAGGAGGCAGGCTTGGAGAAGACAGGCCGGGTCAGACACAAGCGGGCAGACAGGTGCAAGCAGGATTCAGGAGTAGTTAAAGTCCAGGCCGGGTCAGTATTTCAGGCGGGCAGAAAACTGGTTGAAAGGAGCAGGCAGGAGCGAAGTCGGGACGAGCCGGGGTCAAGGCAGGCAGCAAACAGGAGAGGTCAAGGGAAGCCGGATCAGGTATCAGAGTAACACAATCAGAAGTTCAGGCAGTAAGGGTCTCAGGGGAACGCTGTAGACCGGACAGCAAGGATGCAAGGTGACAGCTCTCCTTAAATAGGCAGTCTTGGCGCCAAGTACCGTCATAGGTGCGCGCGCGCGCATCCACGCACACTCATGCGCCCGTGAGCCACTATCGCGCACCCGCGCGCCGCTATCGCGCATGCGCGTGCGCCGAACAGGTCTCCTGTGCACAGGTATTCTGAAACCCAGATTGCTGGGATGATTGTGAGAACGTCCTTCCTGACGTTGCCCCCCTCCTACGGGCAGCCTCCGGATGCCCAACTGGGCCAGCCTACCTGGGTGAGACCTTTTGAAGGCCATGATCAGTCTCTTGGCATGAATGTTTGTTTCAGGTTCCCATGAGTTTTCCTCAGGGCCATAACCCTTCCATTTAACCAGGTATTGGATTTTGTTGCGCCTTTTCCTGCAATCCAGGATGGACTCGATTTCAAACTCCTCCTCACCATTAATGAGCACGGGCTCAGGAGGGCCAATACCTCGATTAGGGAAGGGATCTGGAACTGCAGGCTTGAGTAGAGACACATGAAATATCGGGTGTATCCGAAAAGATTCCGGTAGTTTCAGCTCATATGCCACATCATTAATTTTCCTTGTCACAGGGAAGGGACCCACACATTTAGGGCCCAGTTTCTTAGAAGGGCATGCCATCTTTAGATTCACTGTTGACAGCCAGACTTGATCTCCAGGTGTTAGGTTAAGTTCCCCCCTCCTCTTTTTGTCGAACGCCTCCTTATTATGCTCCTGAGTCCTTGCCATTGTTTCCTGAAGTAACTTACTGTTGGTACTGAGGAAGTTCAGGGTCTCCTGGGCGGCTGGAACCGCACACTCTGGAATGTTATTGGAAAGGAACAGAGGGTGGAAGCCGTAGTTCGCAAAAAATGGTGATTGCTTGGTAGCAGAGTGGACGGAGTTGTTGTATGCGAACTTGGCGAGGGGTAATAATGGTACCCAGTCGTCTTGGGAGAAGGCAGAGAAACAGCGTAAATATTGCTCCAGGGTCTGATTTGTGCGTTCCATCTGACCATTGGTCTGGGGATGTCAGGAACGAGTATGGAGATCGAGATGCTAAGAGGGCTCCCCTTGCGGCTGAGTTCAGCGCGCCCCTGGAGTTGGGAACAGGGAGCGCGGTGCCCACAGAAGCACGGTTGGCCAGGTGCTTGCTTGCAGTCTGATGAGCTCAGCCACTGAGGGATGGCGGAGGCAGGCAGAACTGAGCTGGTTATATTCAGATGAACGGAGATATCGGAAGCCAGGCCGGGGGTCAAACACAGGAGATCAGTCCAGAGCATATACAGGGGCGAGCCGGGGTCATACACGTGCAGGGTCCAGGTACAAGCCGAGGGTCAAGCCGGGTGGTCAGGAAGCAGAAGCAGAGTCCAGAAGCAGGCCGAGGGTCAAACACAGGAGAACAGGAAGCGAGGTTAAGGCAAGCCGGGTCACAACGGATAAGCACGGATCAGGAGACAAGGTCAAGGTACACAGGAGACTGAAGAGATAATCCAGCAATGAGCAGCTCCAGCAGCAGGCTTAAATAGACCAGGAAGTTAGTCATGTGATCTGTTCAGGTTACAAGGAGGAAGTACCGCCCACCTTAGTCATGCTGTGCACCATGGCAGCCATGATTGTCTTGGGCAGAATTGCCAGTCCTTCTTCGGCTATTTCCCTGACAGTGCCCCCCCTGAGGGGCAGCCTCTGGATGCCCAACCTAGACCATCTTTCTGGGTACCTGTTGCGGAAATTTTGCAAAAGTCTTGGAGCATGTAAATTATCCATTGGTTCCCAAGAATTTTCCTCTGAAGAATACCCCTTCCATTTAACAAGAAATTGAGTCTGCCTACCTCTTTTCCGGCAATCTAGGATGGCTTCAACTTCATATTCGGTATCGTTACCTATGATAACTGGTGGAGGTGGCAACTCCTCTCTTCCTGGAAATGGACTTGGCACAGCTGGTTTCAGAAGGGAGACGTGGAACACCGGATGGATCTTGTAGGAGGCCGGTAAAGCGAGTTCAAAAGCCACAGGGTTCACTTCCTTCTTGATCTCGAATGGACCCACAAACCTTGGACCAAGCTTCCTGGAAGGGCAAGAAAGTCTGAGGTTAATAGAGGACAGCCATACCTTGTCACCCACCTTGTAGATGGGATTCCCTCTCTTTCTCCTGTCATGTTGTTTCTTGAAGTCTTCCTGAGCCTTTCGCATGGTCTCCTGAAGGATTCGGTAATTGGTTTGGAAGAAGTTTATCCTATCCTGAACGGCTGGTACCGGAGATTCAGGAATGGTGTTGGGAAGAAAGGATGGGTGAAAGCCATAGTTTGCCCAAAAGGGCGACTGATTGGTGGCCGTGTGTATGGTATTATTGTATGAAAATTCCGCACAAGGTAGCAAGGAGACCCAGTCATCTTGGGAGAAAGAGCAGAAGCACCGCAGGTATTGCTCTAAGGTCTGGTTCGTTCTTTCTGTTTGGCCATTACTTTGAGGGTGGTAAGCAGAAGAAAGACATAAGTCAATTGACAAGATCTTACAAAGATTCTTCCAGAAACCAGAGGTGAATTGAACCCCTCTATCGGAGACTATATTGTCAGGTAACCCATGAAGTCTGACTATCTCCTTAATGAAAATTTTTGCAGTGTCCATGGCGGAGGGGGTGCCAAGCATGGGCAGGAAGTGGGCCATCTTTGATAGTCGGTCCACTACTACCAAGATTGTTGTAAAGTTCTCTGATGGAGGGAGATCGACTATGAAGTCCATAGAGATGTTTTTCCAAGGCTGCTCCGGAACTGGTAAGGGTCTTAATAGACCCCAAGACCTGGTCTTGGGACCCTTGTTACGCTGGCAAACCAAACAGGACTCAACATATTTTTTACAGTCTGATCTTAGGGAAGGCCACCATAGGTAACGTTGGACAAGGTCGATCGTCTTCCGGATCCCGAAATGCCCGGCCAGCTGGTGATCATGAAATCTTTTCAAGGCCTGCAGTCTGACTTCCTGGGGGACAAAGATTTTGTCCTGATGCCACAGAAATCCCTTGTGACTCCTTAAGGTAGAAATTTCCGACTCTGGGCAGTGAAGAGAGGCTTGTACAATGGATGCTTTTAGGTCTGGCTGAATCAGAAGGAAATTTTGTGTGGACAGGATTGTACCGGGAGTGGTTTCTTCAGGGGTGTCTGGGAACATCCGAGACAGAGCATCCGCCTTTCCATTTTTAGATCCGGGACGAAACGAGATGTGAAAATTGAATCTCGAAAAGAATAACGCCCACCGAGCTTGACGCGGTCTCAAACGTTTTGCAGTCCTCAGATATTCTAAATTTTTATGATCGGTAAAGATCATAATGGGATGTGCTGCACCTTCAAGTAAATATCTCCACTCTTCCAGGGCTGTTTTGATGGCCAAAAGCTCCCGATCTCCGACGTCGTAATTTCTTTCCGGTTGTGTCATTTTTCGAGAGGAAAAGGCTACAGGATGTAACAATGATTTGGGGCCCTGTCGTTGAGAAAGGATAGCTCCTGTGGCCACTTCGGAGGCATCGACTTCCAAAATGTAGGGCAATGCAGGGTCAGGATGCTGAAGAACTGGCGCTGAAACAAACACTGTTTTAAGTCTGTCGAAAGCTGCCTGAGCCTCCGGGGACCACTGGAATCTGGAATGCAAACTGGTTAGTTGGGTAATGGGTGATATAATGGCTGAAAAGTTCTTAATAAATCGTCTGTAAAAGTTTGAAAAGCCAATAAACCTTTGAACACCCTTCTTGTCGGAGGGGACAGGCCACTCCAGGATCGCTTTTACTTTCTGGGGATCCATGGCCACTCCTTTCGTAGATATGACAAGACCCAAAAACTGGATAGATTCTTTCTCAAAGTCACATTTTTCGGCTTTTACATATAGTCCATGCGTTCTTAGAATAGTTAGTACCTTTTTCATGTGCACTCGATGAATCTCCAGAATGGCCGAGAAGACAAGGATGTCATCCAGGTATACAATGAGGAAGTTGTCAAGATGGTCTCGGAAAATGTCGTTCACAAAGTGCTGGAACGTGGCTGGAGCATTGCAGAGGCCAAAAGGCATCACCAAATATTCAAAATGTCCGAAACGAGTTCGGAAAGCTGTTTTCCACTCATCCCCCTCTCGAATGCGAACCAGATTATAAGCACCTCGTAAGTCCAGTTTGGAGAAAACTCGAGCAGAACGGAATCGTTGGAAGAGTTCCGGGATGAGAGGGAGTGGATAGCGATTTTTGATAGTGATCTTATTCAGATCTCGGTAGTCTATACAAGGCCTAAGCGTTTTATCCTTTTTTTCGACAAAAAATATGCCAGCACCTGCAGGGGAAGAAGAGGGACGAATGAATCCCTTTGCCAGGTTTTCATCGACATAGAGTCGTAATGTTTCGAGTTCAGTCTCTGATAAAGGGAAGATACGACCAAAGGGAATTTCGGAGCCTGGGAGCAAGTCAATAGGGCAGTCATAGGGACGATGAGGTGGAAGGGAGTCTGCTCCCTTCTTGTCGAATACATCCAGAAATTCTAGGTAGGCAGAGGGTACATGAGGATTGGAACTAGAAACAGGTTGTATGGTCAGGCAGCTGGTAAAGTCCTTAGGGCCAGGGGGCAGACAATTCTGCTGACAGTAAGCAGATGAAAACAGCACTTCATTCTTCAGCCAGTCAATGTGAGGGTTGTGTGCTCGTAACCAGGGGACTCCCAGAATGACCGGAAACAGAGGAGAGCACAAAACATCGAAACGTACCAGTTCCTTGTGGCCAGAGCTGGTTGTCATAGGGATTGGCAGGGTCTCATGGGTTATCAGTCCAGAACTGGGTAGAGATCCATCAGCCAAATGAACTGTTAACTGCTGCTTCTTGGTAACAAGGGGAATTCCAAGTCCTTTGGCCAAGTTGATGTCTAGGAAGCAGCTGCAGGCCCCAGAGTCGATGATGGCTGAAAGACGGATCTCTTCCCTGGCCACCGATAGGGAGATAGCGAGGACAGGGTGAGATGAGGTAAGTCCTGACACTTGACAATGTACTGGGGGTTTGAAGAATGGTTTCTTCGCCCTGAGGTGGCAATTTTGTAAGAAATGGCCATTGTCTCCACAGTAAAAGCAAAGGTTCGTCTTTCGACGGTAGAGTCTTTCCTCAGGTGA
Organism: Rana muscosa; assembly: GCA_029206835.1. Lineage (NCBI taxonomy): Eukaryota > Metazoa > Chordata > Amphibia > Anura > Ranidae > Rana > Rana muscosa. The sequence continues at coordinate 112,995,676 of CM055120.1, read as the reverse complement.
TAGGGCAGGCCGAAACAGGCCCATCTGTCTGGGCTTGACTTCAGGTATGGTTGGATTGGAGGCGAGAGAAAAAGTGGATTCTGGCAGTCCTTGAGCTGATTGGAGAGTCTGAGACTTCTCGAATAGACGTTCACGTAGGCGTCTGTCCAGTTGTATGGCTAACTGGATGAGGCCCTCCAAGGTATCCGGGACTGCTACCCTGGCCAGCTCGTCCTTGAGGGACTCCGATAGGCCCAGACGATATTGGTACTTCAGGGCAGCTTGATTCCAACATGTGTCTGCGGCCCATGTGCGGAAGTCCACAGTGTAATCCTCTGCGGGAAGTTGCCCCTGCTGCAGGGTGTGCAGGGCATTCTCGGCCGTAGTCATACGATGGGGATCATCGTACAACTGGGCCATAGCTGTGAAGAAAGTGTCAACAGAGTCAGTAATGGGGCTCTTCTGTTCCAGTAGCCCGTGGGCCCACACCTGGGGGTCGTCCAAGAGTAAGGAGATAATGAAACCAACTTTAATATTCTCCAAGGAGAAAGTTCTTGGTTGAAGAGCCAGGTATAGTAGGCAGGAATTTTTAAAAGTCCTAAACTTTCTTCGGTCCCCCGAGAACCGTTCAGGGGTCGGCACACGTGGTTCAGGAAGCGGGATCGGCACGGTGAGAGGAACCTCCTGAGACATTGCAGCAGAGGGAGTACAACTGGAGGTAGGTCTTGGATCAGGAGATATAGGATTGGAAGACAAGTGATGCAGGTGACCCTCTAATTGCTCATGGGCGTCTTGTAGTCTTTGCACTGTTTGGGTAAGTGCAGTGATCTGCTGGCACATAGCCTCTATAGGGGAAGCGCCTCTGTCGATCTCTGACATGGCTGGATTATACTGTCAGGAACGAGTATGGAGATCGAGATGCTAAGAGGGCTCCCCTTGCGGCTGAGTGCAGCGCGCCCCTGGAGTTGGGAACAGGGAGCGCGGTGCCCACAGAAGCACGGTTGGCCAGGTGCTTGCTTGCAGTCTGATGAGCTCAGCCACTGAGGGATGGCGGAGGCAGGCAGAACTGAGCTGGTTATATTCAGATGAACGGAGATATCGGAAGCCAGGCCGGGGGTCAAACACAGGAGATCAGTCCAGAGCATATACAGGGGCGAGCCGGGGTCATACACGTGCAGGGTCCAGGTACAAGCCGAGGGTCAAGCCGGGTGGTCAGGAAGCAGAAGCAGAGTCCAGAAGCAGGCCGAGGGTCAAACACAGGAGAACAGGAAGCGAGGTTAAGGCAAGCCGGGTCACAACGGATAAGCACGGATCAGGAGACAAGGTCAAGGTACACAGGAGACTGAAGAGATAATCCAGCAATGAGCAGCTCCAGCAGCAGGCTTAAATAGACCAGGAAGTTAGTCATGTGATCTGTTCAGGTTACAAGGAGGAAGTACCGCCCACCTTAGTCATGCTGTGCACCATGGCAGCCATGATTGTCTTGGGCAGAATTGCCAGTCCTTCTTCGGCTATTTCCCTGACAGGGGATGATAAGCTGAAGAAAAAGAAAGGTCAATTTTTAAAGATTCGCAGAGTGCCCTCCAAAACCTGGATGTAAACTGCACCCCCCGGTCCGATACAATGTTCATAGGAATGCCGTGCAGCCTTACTATTTCCTTGATGAATAGTTTTGCGGTCTCGGGGGCAGAAGGCGTGCATCTCATGGGCAAAAAGTGGGCCATCTTGGACAGTCTGTCCACTACCACAAAAATGGTAGTGCAGTTTTCTGACGGTGGTAGTTCAACAATAAAATACATCTAAATCATTCTCCAGGGTCTGTCCGGAATGGGTAGAGGTCTCAACAGGCCCCAAGCTTTGGCCTTGCTGCCTTTGTTCTGAATGCACGTAGTGCATGATTACACGTAGTCTTTGCAGTCCTTACACAGTTGAGGCCACCAAAATGTGCGTTGGAGAAGTTCGGATGTCTTATGCACCCCAAAGTGGCCAGCCAGCACGTGATCGTGACAAGATTTGAGAACGTTAATCCGTAATTGCTGAGGTACGAAGATCTTGTCCTTAAACCATAGCAGGTCGTCCTTCAGCTGCAGGGTCACATCCGGTGGGTAGGATTCCTTGGTGGAAGCCTGTTTGATCTGAGAAAGTAGGTCTCCTTGTAGCAAGAGGAAATTCCCGGGAGTCAGGATGGTGTCTGGAGGTGAGGGAGCTTCGACCCCGCTAAACATCCGGGAAAGCGCATCTGGCTTGGTGTTTTTTGACCCGGGCCTGTAGGTTATGTGGAATGAAAATCTGGTAAAAAAAAGTGCCCATCTGGCTTGACGTGGTTTTAGTCTCTTGGCTACTTTCAAGTACTCCAGATTCTTGTGATCCGTATAGATCAGAATAGGATGTGCTGCCCCTTCTAGCAAATAGCACCACTCTTCCAATGCAGCCTTAATTGCGAGTAGTTCCCTGTCCCCCACATCATAGTTCCTCTCAGCTTCGGACAACTTCCGAGAAAAGAAAGTGACTGGATGCAACTGAGACTTGGGACCCTGTCTCTGGGAGAGCACTGCCCCCACTGCAATCTCAGAGGCATCTACCTCCAGAATGTAAGGCAGAGCGGGGTCAGGATGTTTTAGGACTGCGGCAGAGACAAACTGATCCTTTAAGGTGGAGAAGGCAGCCTGGGCTTCTGGGGTCCAGTGGAATGGAATGCCTTGCTTCGTCAAGCTGGTGATGGGTGAGATGATGAAGGAAAATCCTCGGATAAACTTGCGATTAAAGTTCGCAAACCCTACAAAGCGCTGGATTCCCTTTTTGTCTGTAGGAATTGGCCAATCCAAGATGGCAGAAACCTTTTGTGGGTCCATTTTGACTACTTCTATGGAAATAATTAGTCCCAGAAACTGAATGCTTTGTTGTTCAAATTCGCATTTCTCGGGTTTTGCATAAAGGCCATGCTGAAGGAGTCGGGTTAACACTTTTCTGACATGCTCTCGATGGATGGACAAGGTAGCGGAGAAAATCAGGATATCATCCAGGTAAATTATCACAAACAAGTCTAGGTAATCTCTGAAAATGTCATTCACAAAGTGTTGGAATGTGGCAGGGGCGTTGCACAGACCGAAGGGCATTACAAGGTATTCAAAATGCCTGAATCGGGTACGGAAGGCAGTCTTCCATTCGTCCCCACTACGAATCCGGACCAGATTGTAGGCTCCACGAAGATCCAATTTGGTGAATATAGCTGCAGCTCCGAGTCTCTGGAATAGTTCTGGCACTAAAGGAAGGGGGTACCGGTTTTTAATGGTAATCTTGTTGAGCTCACAGTAGTCTACGCAGGGGCGTAGAGAATGGTCCTTTTTCTCGACGAAAAAGATTCCTGCCCCTGCTGGTGAGGTAGAAGGGCGGATGAACCCCTTCTCCAGGTTGTCGTCGATATAGGTCTTGAGGGTCGCTAGCTCCAGTTCGGTCAGAGGGAAGATCCTTCCAAATGGCACCTCCGCCCCCGGGAGGAGCTCAATCAAACAATCATAGGATCGGTGTGGGGGGAGTGTTTCTGCACCCTTTTTGCTGAATACATCCAGGAAATGGTGGTATACTTCGGGAACGGACTGGCGGGTTTCAGCGTCAGTGTCCAAGCAAAGCAGTGGAGAGGGGATGTCAGCGACTTCTGGTATACAGTGCTGACGACAGTAGGGGGAAAGGAAGCTGATCTTGCTCGTGGCCCAGTCAATTTGTGGGTTGTGTGCCCTCAGCCAGGGCATGCCCAGTATGATGGGAAATAGGGGGGACTCAATGATGTCCAGGCAAAGTAACTCCCGGTGATTACCGGAGATGGTTGCACATAAAGGGACGGTTTCCTGCGTGACTGGCCCAGATTTAATAGCCGACCCATCGGCCAGGTGCACAGAAAGTCCCTTATCTCTGGGTTGCAGGGGGACTTGGAATCTGCTGGCAAAGGAAGCGTCCATAAAACCGCTGCAGCCCCCGTAATCAATTATGGCGGTAGTTTGTATACTCCTTCCTGGAAGCTGTAGGGAGACAGAGACAGCCAGATGAGTTGCGTTGTCAAACGGAGTAGGTGAGTAGGTAGAAGAGATAGAAGGACACTTACGGGTCTTTGCGGGACAGGACCTCACATAGTGTCCAGGTTCCCCGCAGTAGAGGCAGAGGTTGTGGAGTCGTCGTCGTTGGCGTTCCTCGGGGGTGAGCGAAGGGCGAAGCAGGCCAAGTTGCATCGGTTCCGGAGCATCGGCAGAGGGGTGAACAGGAGCCATAGGAGCTGAATGAGCAGGGTTGAACACACGGGGTAGCATCCATACAGGGCGAGAAGGGCCAGCGGTACGTTCAGCTCTTCGTTCCCTTAATCGTCTGTCAATTAAGGTAGATTGAAGAATGAGAGCATCCAGTGTTGCTGGGATGCCGACCCGAGCCAGTTCATCTTTAAGGGGCTCGGAGAGGCCCATACGGAACTGGTGGCGCAGGGCAGCATCGTTCCAATTCGTGTCCGAACTCCAACGTCTGAATTCGGACATGTAGTCCTCCACGGGTCTACGACCCTGTTGCAGGGAACATAATGCTGCTTCCGCGGTGGCTGCTTGTTGGGGATCCTCGTAGAGGAGATCCATGGCTTCAAAGAAGGAGCTCAGGAGGTTTAGGCAGTTGTCTTTATGCTCCAAGAGGCGATGGGCCCATGACTGAGGTTCGCCTGATAGTAGGGCGATGACAAAGCCCACCTTGGTAGTTTCAAGGGAAAAAGTCCTGGGTTGTAGAGCGAAGAAGAGCTCACAGGCGTTACGAAAAGCTCTATATTTACTGCGATCTCCCGAAAACCTCTCGGGAGGAGGAACCCGGGGTTCAGGCGGCAACATGACAACCGAGGGTGCAGGTGACGTTCCTGATGCGGCAGGTGCTGCACTGGACAGGGTCTGGACACACTCCTCTAGGCGGGTATAGCCTTCCTGTAAGTTTCTGACTGCCGTAGTTAGTCCATCTAGGTGACGGCAAAGTTCCTCCATGGGAGAGGCTCCCTGCGTGGGCTCGGACATGGCTGTCTGGTACTGTCACGTACCTGGTAGGTGAGCCCAACGTGCAGGGAGTGGCCTCTCGTAAACCTCTGGCTCGAGAACCCCTGATAGAGCAGACAGGGGCTCAAGAGGGCAAAGGGACACAAGTGCCTGGCAGGAACTGAAGCAGGCGGAGATAGAAGCAGCAGTCTGCAACTGAAGTATATCAGGCGGGCAGCAAACTGGTTGAAAGGAGCAGGCAGGAGCGAAGTCGGGACGAGCCGGGGTCAAGGCAGGCAGCAAACAGGAGTGGTCAAGGGAAGCCGGATCAGGTATCAGAGTAACACAATCAGAGGTTCAGGCAGTAAGGGTCTCAGGGGAACGCTGTAGACCGGACAGCAAGGATGCAAGGTGACGGCTCTCCTTAAATAGGCAGTCTTGGCACCAAGTACCGTCATAGGTGCACGCGCGCGCCGCTATCGCGCATCCGCGCACACTCGTGCGCCGCTATCGCTCATCTGTGTGCGCCCGTGAGCCACTATCGCGCATGCGCCGAACAGGTCTTCTGTGCACAGGTATTCTGAAACCCAGATTTCTGGGAGGATTGTGAGAACGTCCTTCCTGACACCAACGTTAAAATCCTAACAAGATGGCACCTGGTTCCCCATCGCCTTTCAAAACTTTACCTGAACTCTTACCCACTCTATTTTTGGGGATGTAATCTTCAATGCACCATGTACCAAATATGGTGGGAGTGTCTTAGACTTAGGGACTTCAGGAACAGGATATTTGCTTTGCTGAGATGGGTCACTGGAATTTTGATACAGCAATTCCCTCAAATTGCTATTCTGAACAAACCAATTTATAACATTCCTCGCAACTTACAAAAGACTGAACTTAATTTGCTTAGCAGCTAAATTAACCATAGTTAGATCATGGAAGAAAGCCTCAGTCTCCTTCCTCAAAAAGCTTTCTGGATAATGGCTCATGAAAAGATGGCTAGCATAATGAAATTATACTAGCAAGCAATTTGAAAAGGTCTGGGACCCTTGAGCCCAATATATGCACACTTCTTTATGGTCGTACTAGGCACTACAACTGGATGCTATTAAAGGCTTCTGGATCTATATCTGTTCTTTTTTTTGCTTCTGTTTTCCTTTTCTTTATATTTCTTCTTTATCCCCTAAAATTTGATGCTGTGCAGAACATTTTGGATGTTAATAACTGCTATCACCAAGAGCATCGTGTTATTCTTTTAAAAGTTCAATCACATATTATTAGCGTAAATCTATGATTTTGTACTTGCTATAAAAATGCTAATACATCTTCAGTCGATGTATTATAATTTCCTGATGCTTACCTGGACTTTTCGTACCCTGGATTGTATTTCTGAACTTCTTCAATAATAATTAAATACATTTTCTACAGATTGAAAGCATTTGTTCAGTACAGAACTATTAACTGCTAGTATTGGTTATAGGTGCTCTTATGCTAATTGCCTGGATGACCACAGGAAGTCTAGGAATGGGTCTTGCCCGATACTTCAAAGTTGCGGCACAAAAACCAGTGTTTGGCAAAGCTCTTTGGTTCCAGGTAAACACAAGAGACCATTTACTATTTTTTTTTAAAATACAGGGTTATATTTAGAACAGGCATGTTAAACAAGTTTAAGGTGTGAATATTTTGTTCTTTCCTATCTATTTATTTTTTGGCCATATGCAGGTGAGCTAAGGGTAGATCAGAATCAGCTACTGAAATAAAATAAAAATATCTTCAAGCCCCAAGTAGGCTTTTAAAGCTTGCATTTGAGCAGTATAGAAGGCACTTCTCTGGATGAGATCCCCAGCTTGTAACATCACTAGGGATCCGTCTCTGCATTAAAAACTCCTTTACTGCATCAGCATCCAGAATGGGGCTAAAGCTTCTAGAGAAGGCAGGTGTCCTTTCAAGTGGAGTTCCACCCTAAAAATGAACTTTTTATTAACAGCTTGCTTTTATTGTGAAAAAAAAAAAACTTCCAGTCCTAAGACCCCATTGCCTCCTGGGAAATGATGACACTCATTTCCCAGGAGTCTCTGGGCATTACTGTGCCTAAAAAAATCGCCCAGCATGCACCTCTCCCTGAAAACCGGTAAAAACATTCGGCAATGTTTTTACCTGCCCCCTCAACTGCTCCCTCTTAAGCTGCAAAGGCAGCAGATGTGGGTGTTCACATGCTGCAACCACAATGCTTTGAATCGGCAAATAAATAATGTATCCGTTGTTGCGTTGGCGGGCAGTACCAACCGCCAAATGTGACCCATTCAGCTAAATGGGGCTGCAGTTCAGTGTTGTGTTTTTTTTGGGTTAAAACTGGAAGTGAGGAGGCAACATAACACCTCCTCACCACCTGTAAAACACCCTCCGAAGAGTGTTAATTATACATTACCTATCATACTATGTGATATTTGTGTTCTTAGATGTTACAACAATAGTAAAGAACCAGGATGCTCTGTAGAAACCCAGAAGAAAATTTATTGTGTGGATAAAATGTAAAAGCCAGAACAAAAACGTGTTGTTAATTTTTCTTTTGCAGGGTCATCAGGCTCTCATGGCTGTGACAGTGATTGCAACAATAGTTGCCTTTATCCTGTCATTTGTGCAAGTACAGGGATGGGCCCATGTAAGTGCAAAATGTATAAATGTGCTTCCTCTCTGTCAATGCAATTTTGCAGCCTGCTCAGAAAAGCTGAAAACAATTGCAAGCCAACATTATTTTTTTTTTTATTACAAACGTTTTTATTGGAGAAAAAACAGTACAAAATAAACATTATAGTGGTGGTACGTGTAGGGATGCAACCCAACCAATTAGGCATTAGATGTAGACATATTGGTACCATTTTGGTATTTACATTTTACCATACATCTTAGCTAGAAATTGGTGCCATATAGTGGTGTGGCACATTACCACTTATCAATGAAGAAAAGCAAAACATGTGAACCTAACTAAACAAACATAAAAGAGATGGACATAGGGAGATGGCAGAGACGTGATGAGCTAGCAGTTGAGGTTGTATTCAATTGCAAATGTCAGGATTACCCCCGAATCACTAGATCCCATCCCAATGGCACTTCTGATGCCTGGTATAGACAGCACTCAAATCTCAGATAAAGGCCGGAGCCGGTACATTTGACTCCGGTTCGCTAGGAACCGCCATATGCTGTCCAACCTGTCCATTTCCTGTAGAAAACCTGCATAGTATCCAGTATCGTATGGTGGATTCGCTCCATTAATTTGATGGATTCCATTCTTTGAAGGACTTGAGTCCAAGGGACCGTGGGAGAGCGCCAGTTTAAGACTATAGCTCAAAGGATAGCACCAAATAGGGTGTTAATTAATTTCTGTCTCGTGGGGGGGATATTCGGAATAGGGGTGAAGAGTAGGCACATTGGAGCTGTCAATGTGATCATAGACCCCGATAAGTGTGCTACCTTAGAGGCTGCCTGATCCCATAAAGGTTCCAGTTGGGGACAGCTCCAGAAAGTATGAAGCAATGTGCCCGTGGACTGGCAGCCCCTAAAGCAAGTGCCAGAGACCACAGGATAAAATTTATGAACTTTGTCAGGGGTGAGGTACCACCTTGTGTGCAGTTTCACCACTGTTTCCTTGAGAGACATAGAACGCGAACATTTATGCATATTTACCAGCATGTCTGACCATTCCTCTGAGGAAAATTATTGGCCTATGTCTGATTCCCAATGGGTCATAGCATTAGATTTGTCTGGAAACTGCATGTCATTGAGATATCTATACAACAAGGAGATGACCCCTTTCTCTCTGGATAGGTTATGACAAACTGTTTCATATTGAGAAAGTCTGGGGTCAACGTCCAAATAGCCCAGAGATTCAAAAAAATGCCTTATTTGGAGATATTTATAAAACTCTGACCTCGGTAGCTCATGTTGTTCCTGAAGGAATGCAAAAGTGGCAAATTGTGTACCTTGCAATGGGGCCTTCAATGTGGTAGGACCCTTCGTCTCCCACCAGAGGAATTCCACTGGGGTATCAAATGCAGGGGGGGGGGATTTCAAATCATCCAGAAAAGAGGTGAGGTGGGGTTTGGAAGAACTTCGTTTAAATTTCAGTTGATATAGATTCCATAGGTGTATGGTCTGACTGACAATACTGTTTAGAGCGCTCAGTTCCCTGGGTCTCGCTCCAGCCCTCCACAGCAGACCCGGAAAATAGAACGGGCGAACAGAGAAAGTCTCAACAGGACCCATGGAATCCACTCTGGGGGGGGGCATGCCATTGGGCCAGTCTGACCGCTAAGTAATAGAGCCCTAAATTAGGTAGGCCCAGCCTACCCTGTGATAAAGATCTATGAGTAATTTGTTTGCCGTATCTGGGAGTCTTGTTTTTCCAAATAAATTTATTAAGGGCCTTTTGGGTCAACTCTATGGTTTGTCGAGATACATAGATGGGCAAGGCTCTAAAAAAGTACAAGAGTTTTGGTAGAATGGACATTTTAATGGCCGTAACCCTACCCATCAAGGAGATAGGAAAGGACGACCATAAGTGTAACCACTGTTTAACTTTGAAAAAGGCTTGTGGGTAGTTGGTGTTATACATAGCTTGGAGGGAAGGGGCAAAGCGTATCCCCAAATATTGGAGGGTGCTATCCGTGAGGGCAATACCAAATGAATCTTTGAGGCTGGTTATAGTGTGTTGTGGTAGGTTGATTGGGAGTGCTGAGCATTTAGCTAGGTTTACTCCCAGTCCAGAGAGGGAATGGAAATCCTTCAGAGTGGATAGCAGGTTAGGGAGGGACACAATCGGGTCTGGCAGGAATAAGAGGATGTCGTCTGCATACAGACTTATTTTAAAGTCTTCCCCTCCCTTCCGGTATCCTTTAATATTTAGATTTGATAATTGCCCTGGCAAGAGGCTCTATTGCCAGGGCAAACATCAGTGGGGACAGGGGACAAACCCTGCCTAGTGCCCCTGCCCAGGGAAAAATATTCTGAGGAGCAGCCGGGCAGTGTCAGGAAAGGTTCCATCCGCTGGTGATATTTATTATTTGGCTTGCAGTACTGTGGTCCACCAGCAGGTGTCTCCTGGCAGTGTGGAACTGTCAGGAGAATTTCTCCCTGCTGGTATTATATTATCCTTTGGACGCAGTACTGGTCTCCACTAGCGGATGTATCCTGGCAGTGTGGAGCAAACTGCTCTTCCTGCGCTCAGGTGTGACTTGAAGCCAATTACAGGCATTCCTATTTATACCCGGCAAGTAAAAACACACCTTGCCCTGGTATCTGTCATCCTGAGCCTGCATCTGACCCTGAGCCTGCATCTGACCCGACCCGACCTGATCCGTTCTGATCCCTATCCCGAGCCCATCCTGGACCTGCCCCTCCTGTTACCTGTTTGCCTTTGATTCCTGCCCTGCAGCCTGTCCATCCATCCTCTCCCTGTCCTGTTGTTCTCCCATCCATACCCATCTGCTGATATCCCTTGGTGCATGACCTCGGCCTGGCTTGTTTACGATTACGGTATGTTCCCGTTTATTTGTATATACTATTTGTTGTTGGTTGTTTTCACTTGTTTGTCGCCTTTTTAATAAATTATTATATTTTTACTTACATCCGTTTGGTCTCCTCTGTGCAGTCACACAGTCTGGTCTACTAGTTCCGTGACAGGCAGTCTAATGCCGGTATGTGGGTTATGATACAGGGCCTCAAAGCCATTTACGAATTCCCCAGAGAATCCGAATTTGGCAAGGACGGCATCAATAGAGGGCCAGAGGACGCTATCAAAAGCCTTATGTATGTCTAATACCAGGATTAGAACTTTGCGGGAGAACAGGTTTGCATCTTGGATTATATTTGCTGCTAGATGGATGTTGTCCGTAATCTGTCTCATAGGGATAAAGCCAGTCTGTTCTGGGCCTATTAAAGAAGATATAATAGGTGCTAATCTATCTGCCAACACACGACCCAATATTTTAAGATCATTATTGAAGACCGTAATTTTGTGGGAGGGAGTGGTCTTTATTGGGTTTGGGGATAAGTGCTATGTTAGCGAAAAGCATGACCTCTGGCAGTTTGTTGCCTTGTAGGATGTAATTTATCAATTTAGTAAATCTAGGGGCCAGACTGCAAATTTTTTATAATACAGTGAGGTGAAACCGTCAGGGCCGGGGGCAGTCAAGGTTTTTAGGGATTTGATAATTGTGATAATCTCCTGCTCTGCACAAGGGGCATTCAGTTCACCTAGTTGTTCTTCTGATAAAGTTGGGAGGGACAAAGAGCTCAGCCATGAGTCCAAGTCATTAGGGGGAGGGGGGAGTCTGGGGTTGACAGTAGGGATTTGTAGAAAGATGTGAAAATTTGTAGGACCCTTTTTAGGGAGAGACAGCAATTGGCCCGAACTGTTCCTTAATTTGTAAACATTGGTTGTAGGGATTGGCGAAGTTTGCGTGTGAACATGGCCGAGGCTGAATTACTGTGTAAGAGGGACCGTGCCTTAGACCAGCGTAGGGATTTTTCCGTTTGTTCTGAAAGGATCATATCTAATTTGACTCTCTTCTGGTTAATCTGCCTAAGTGTGTCAGGGGAGTGGGATTGGGCATGGACATAGTATAGTTTTTCCAACTCAAAAGTGAGAAATTTAATTTTTGCTAGTTTTTGGCGTTTCCTGATAGTGGCTAGCTCTATAAGGCGGCCACGAAGGACCACCTTATGAGCTGCTCATAAAATGGTGGGGGAAATGTCCTCTACGTCATTTAATCTAAAATATTCTGCTAGTTGATCTGTCACCTGGGAGGCAATTTTGGGGTCTGTTAGCAAGGAGTCATTAAAGCCCTGTACACACGATAGGTTTTACAGATGAAAACAGTCCGATGGACTTTTTTCATCGGACAAACCGATCGTGTATGGGCCCTATCGGTCTTTTTTCCATCAGTGTTTAAAAATAGAACATGTTTTAAATGTATCCGATGGTTAAAAAACCGATAGCAAATTACTATCGTCTGTGGGGAACTCCATCGGATAAAAAACCCACGCATGCTCAGAATCAAGTCGACGCATGCTCAGAAGCATTGAACTTAATTTTTCTCGGCTCATCGGAGTGTTTTACGTCACCGCGTTTGGAACGGTCGGTTTTTTGACTGATGGTGTGTAGGCAAGACTGATGAAAGTCAGCTTCATCGGTTTTCCGATGGAAAAATCCATCGGTTAAAAAACCATAGGAAATCCGATCGTGTGTACAGGGCTTAAGTCTCCAGGAGGCCGTTATGGGGGAGAGCCCTATATGGGAAGTATGGAATGAGACCACTTGGTTTTCCGACCAGGGGCAGGGGTGAATTGCTGCTGAGGATGAATTTGCAAGTAGGATGGGGGAGGATGTAGTCCAGTCTAGCATAGCTGTCATGCGGGTGAGAATAGTGTGTGTATTCCCTCATGCCTGTGTTCAAGGCCCTCTATGTGTCAATCAGTTGGAATGTGCCCAACGATCTCTGTAGAGATTTGGGGGAAAGCATTAGCCAAGTGCACCACCTTACTCCTGTCCAGGACCGAGTGGGCGACCAGGTTAAAGTCTCCCCCGACTTGCAGGTGTGGGAAGATATATCTATCCATTGTCTGGAAAAATTATCAGAAAAATGTGCTTTGGGAGTTGTTGGGGGCGTAGACATTAGCTATTGTGTGGGCCTTGCCCTGCAATTCTCCCTGTAGGATTAAAAACCTGCTATCGGGGTCCTTGTAAATGTGCTTAACGTCAAACGGCAAAGTGTTTTTAATGAAAATTGCAACTCCCCTAGTCTTGGACTCAAAAGTTATAAAGTAGTGGGTTTTGAATGACTTGTCAAAGAATTTGGGGTGAGTATTAGGGGAGAAATTAGTCTCCTGTAGCAGTATAATATATGCCCCCATGTTTTTTTAAGATTTAAAAGGCTTTTCTTAATTTTTGTGGGGAGTTAAAATCTCTCACATTGTGAGATATTATACGAAGGCCTATTGTGAGTATGGAATCAACAGAAGTTTTGTGCATATCAGCATGCAATTTATGGGGGGTCCGAATTGGGGGACAACCGGGGGTGAGTCCAACACTAAGAGTGCCGAGAGAGAGCCCGGGGAACCCGGCTCTGTTAGAAGGCATAGCTCGTAAACCATGTGCATGTGGCACTGACAAGTGCCAGTCTCCATCTCTATTAAATCAGGAACATAAAAAAACATAACCAACAAACGTATAAACAAATGGTGAATGACAAAACTCTATGGGACCAGGGTGGGAGAACCACCCTGGACTGCATACTCAAGTTCAGCGGACTATACAGTCCAATACTCCACGTGCTCTCAAAGATCCCACAAATAAAAAAATACCAGAGGTCTCTCCCTATAAACAAAAGGTGGGAGAGAGGTCTGAAACTGAATAAGAGCAGAAGTGGGAGGGGGGCTGCTCCAACGGGTGAGAAAAGACAGTTGTCGGGGTGTGGGAGACCATAATGTTCAGGATATAGGCAAAAAAAAAAAAGGAGGCTAGAAATAAGAAAAAGGGTAAAACAAACAAATGCTGGAATGCAAACCGTTCTCCACAAGTAGGTGGAATGATGATGCGCTGTGACCGCCTGGGATCAAGTCGTCAAGTCCCTGGAGCATTGGCGGTTCCTCCTGCCCCTATGAGGCGATGGGGTGGCCCAGATGGTGGTAGTACGCAGAGTGGAGGGGAGCCTTAGCACACTCTGGGGATCCATAAGGCCCAGTTTCACTAGGATTTCCTTGCCCTCTGCAACAGTGGTGGCGGTGTAGGTAGTGCTGTTGTGGGAGATAGAAAGTTTGAATAGGAACTGTGGTAATTGGCATGGCATAAGGACCCCCACTATAGTGAGATGGGGTCATATATTCTAGCTTGGACATAGGGGTTAAGGAAATTGACTAGTATTATATGTTTCTCAAGTATTATGAAATAGGTTAAGATCTTGTATTTTGTATGGAGCAGCAGTTTTGCAAAAGCATGCATAACTTGCAATGAGTGGCATAATTTGCAGACATCTGGTAGATATTGGTACAGGGAAGTGAGACCTTGTGAGACCTTGTGACTATGAGCTATGGCACTCGTGATGACACTCATGTTTGATTCTTACTAATAACGAAACTGTCAGCCATCTTGAGAGGGTCAGGACGAGTGGCGGCCATCTTGAGAGTGGCAAAATGTCTACTGTATAATGATAAAATGTATACCCCCTGTATTAACCACACCCCTTCCACACCCCTCCCTCTTTTGATGATTGGATTATGATAATGACTATATAATGTTCACCCCTGCAAAAGAATAAACAGATTTTCACTCTGAGTGCAAAACCTTGTCTGTTTCCTTGCGCTTAAGAAGAAATCTCCCAGTACTGATCCCGTATCTTTTGGATGTGGCAATTGGGTTATTTTAGGCTGGTCTGTGGGGGTAGGAGGGACTACCTGTTCAAATTTCACAACAGTAATGGAGGCACTCGCTGAGATTACGGATTCGGACTGGTAAACACGGGAGGATCTGCATTGATTACTGCTGATGTGCTGCGGTTTTGATGGGAGACCTTATGTTGTTTTAAAAATTTTAGTTTAAAAGGGGAAAGCCCAGACCAGGCTGTTTTAAAAGGCTGTGGGGAGCCTGCTGTGGCTTGCCGTGGGCAAGGCCGTTTTGAAAAGTAGCTACAATGGTACAGAGATACCTAAAATAGACAGTTGCCACCGAGAACTGGGAAAAACTTTTCGCTAATCTTGCTACTTCTGTCTGTCGCATTCTGCTTAGCAGTATTCAAGACAATTTGTTGTGTGGGATGCAGTCCCCTTTCCACTGTGTTGTGTTGTTCAGGAAAAGGGACAAAATAAATTAGAGTAAAGTAAATGTCCAGGTATTTGGTGAGTATTTATGCATATTCATTATAAGTTTGCTAAAGGTTTCTTTGAAGAGAAAATGGTTTAGTATATGAATATGATATGATGTCTCCCCTTTGCCAGTATTTTGTTTATAGAAGTGTAATTATAAATGCTTGATTTTTGCATGAAAAAATGTATAGATTGGTTTGGTAACATATGAGAGTAACAGGCAGTGGAAATTAAGAAGTTTGAAAACGAATGTGTTTAGGTGGCAGGTGGATGTTATGTAAGGTAATAAAGTGTTCGGACAATGCCCCATGGTGTGATGAGAATAGTAAGTGAGAGGTAAAGCTGTTTTAAATAAAATATTCTACCTGTAGAGGGTTAAGTAACTGATGTTTAGAAGGTAAAGAGAGATTTGAGTTAAAGAGGGTGTGCATTTTTTACGGAGACTTTTTTAATGCATTTTTTGTTTTCACGGAGAAACTGACACAAAGAAAGGAAAAAAAAAGTGAAGGAAAGTACATTTGAAAAGGAGGAAGTTAGTTCGGCAGTAAGACGTTTTTTTTTTCGTTTTTTTTATGTTTAAAGGGGAACCGTCTGCAGAGGCACGGCTTTACCAGGCGTGGACAATTAGACTTTTTGATCAATCGTTTTGATTAATTTGTGTTTTTTTCATGACTTGCTGTAGCGAGTGCAAAGATATTCTCATTGTCATTTTATTGATTATGAGGTATCTTTGAGGAAGTTTAAGGGACAGCCGAGATAGGAGGTTTTGAGCAGTTAGTGAAACGCAGAAAGAGTTTTTGTTTAAGAAACAGAAGGTAAAGTGTCATGGGCCAGGGTTTAAAATTTGGATTATCAGTATGTTGTTAAAATAAGGATTTTTGTGTAAACGTACCCTGTTTATTTGTTTTGTTGTTTGTTGATGTTTTTGAGGTTACAATAGGTCGGTAAAGGTGGGGAGATTAGCATCCCACCTCCTGCAAGGAATGGCCCCTGGTGCTGGGGTCTCGTGAGATTTTGCGAGATTACGGTACCAGAGATTCACAGAGATACTGAGATGTCGGTTTATTGGGCGGTGATAAAATTGTCGCTGCTGGGTACGCTGAAGGGGGGGATGACGTGATGACTGGTGTGGGGGGTCTGGATGGGATGGAGGGAAGTCAAGAAATTTTCCTCCTTCCCCCTCGGACCCCCCCCCCCCGGGGTTCCCTGTTCGCTCCCTGATTCTCCACCTCTGAGCTAGTGAGTCTGGGGGTGTGAGTTCTGACACAGATTGCCGGTGGAGCACTGAGATCGCAGCTTCATGGACTGGCAGTTTCTGTGTCGGTCATTGAGGGTTCTCAGTGTGTGGAGGTCATCGGTGGGAGAACGCGTTCAAACGCTTCTGCCTCGATTGTCTCTGTTTTGTACACTGTGATTGGTGGCGATCCTTGGGGTCGCTGCTGTGGCGTAGTTTCATAAACGGACACCTAGGTAAGGGAAAGTTGTCGCTAATAGAGAGAAATGTTTAAATTTTATGTGTATGTCAATGTTTGTCTTGTCTTGGAATTCCAATTTAGAGTATAAGTTGTTTTTTCTTCTGAATACAGATGGATTGTTGGTTGGTTAATATGTGTCCTATGATCCTGCCAAGGAGGATTTTAAAAAGGTGGGCATGTGAGGGGGACAGAGTGGGGTACTCATCTGTGTGTGGTGCTTTAAGAGGAAGGACACGCAGATTTGGACAAGGACAAGGTACTCCTATCCAAAGTATTGTTTAGCACAATACACAGAGGTACATGTCCGCTTGCTGTTTTGCTTCGGGTGGAAGAGGGGATCAAACCACCAACCAGGTTTTCACCGTTTTTGCGCAGAGGATATATTTGTATTCCATATTCAGCAAGTAAGAGAGATTTGCTGGACTGGAGATTTTTTTTTTTTTTTTTTTGCTTTTAAAAGATTTTATTTTGAAAGTGCGATACAAGTAAAAAAAGGTAACATTATACCCCGTCCGGGGTCTATACAGATCATGTTCAACAGAAGTAAACAAAGATGAACAGAATGAGGCTATATGAAAGAAAAAAAAAAAAAAAAGGGATCCATCACATTATCCTAGACCAACTTGCTTAATATAGATGGATTTTTGGGCTTTACATTCCAATGGTAGTAATTGATAAATTGCCAAAGGGCCCCGAGGGGCAGCGGCCTCCCATCCACTCCCTGCCAGTCCGCACACCCCGTCTGGGAACCTGCTGTGTGCGGAGTGGCTAGGGGCAAAGCACCCAGGGAAGGGAATGACCAAAAGGTTTCGGCAACCCATCCATCTGCCCTGGCTGTTGCCCCCGAAAGGGGGACAAGCATCCAGGGTGAGACTAAGCTTAACCCTCCATTGGAGATCTGGGGGGGTTTCAGGCCCCAACTAAGAAGTAGCCTCCAGCGTTCTATAAAGCTGATCATCTAGCTGTACCTGTCAACAAGAAGGTATGACAAAGAAAAGAAGGAAGAAAGAAAGAAAAGGAGAAGAACAGGTCAGAGGAAAACCCCTGGGAGGCTGGAACCATACTATTTGTGAGGATACGAGTAGAAAATAAAAGATGGGAGAGAAGAGTGGGGTTGGGGAAGGGAAAAGGGGGTGAGGTAGAAAGAGAAAGTTAAAGGGGAGGGAGGAGGAGGTCGGGGCTTCCTCGCGGAGGTGGGAGATAGGGATCCAGAAGTCGGTGAGATTGGGGGTTATCTAGCGTTAACCTATGAGGAAAGCAGGGAGATGCCCAAGTGTGTAGCCCAGGGTTCCCAGATATGACGGAACGTTTCTGGAGAGTCAAGCAAGGTGCTTGAAATCCTTTCTTGTGACATAATCCAGGAAATCTTGTGTTTAGCTTGGCGAAATGACACAAAGGGTGATTTCCAGGAACGGGCCAAGGTAATCTTGGCTCCCAGCAAGATGAAGTGTATGAGGTGTCGGGAAAATTTAGGAACCTTAGGGATAGCATCATTGAGAAGTGCGATAGTGGGGATCTGCCTAACGTCGTGGCCGGTGACTTTGCGAATGAGGCTAAAGATTCTTTTCCAGAACCCCCTGATTTTAGGACATTCCCAGAGAGTGTGGAGGAGGGACCCTGTAAGGCCACAACCTCTGAAGCATAGGGGGGAGGATTCCGGGTAGAACTTAGAGAGGCGTGTAGGGACCAGGTACCATCTGGAGATAACCTTAATGTCAGCTTCAATCAGGGAGGTGTTTAAAATGCCTTTAAATGAGCGGAAAAAATTTGAGTACCAAGTGTCTAGATCCCATTCAAACCGGAGGTCATGCTCCCATTTTGACATATAGCTCGCTTTGCCCCTAGGGTCAGCTAATGCCGAGTAGATCAGGGAAATGCCCCCCCTGACGCCCACAGCTGAGGAACACCATAGCTCATATTGCGTAACAGATAGTGGGTTGTCAGAGCTTTTCTAGACCCCACGCAGAAAATGAAGCAATTGATAATAACGGAAAGTTTCGGAGGTGGGCATATCTAGTTTAGAAGAGCAGTATTTGAGTGAAATGGGGCCATCATTGTTAAAGTATTGTCCTATTCTGTAAAGGCCCTTGTCGAGCCACCATCCAAAAGCCCTGATGTTTAGACCTGGGGGAAATTGGGGGTTGTGGAAAATATGAGCCAGAGGATGCCAGGAGGAGGATAGTGAGGGATGTTTATGAAGAGTGTCGCAGAGTGCCATTGAATGGGAAAGGGTAGGTGATAGGATCGAGGGACGTTCCTTGCGTGGTCTCCAGGCTAAATAATCTAAAGTGTGATTAGGGGTTGCTTGCCTTTCTATATCTACCCAGTCTGGTTTTGGGCCCTTGGTATAGATCGCAGAGAATTGACATAGCTGGGCTGCTTGGTAGTACCACCACAAATTGGGGAGACCAAGGCCTCCTTTCTTCCTTGCCCTATACAAAAATTTTTTGGAAAGACGATGTCCCTTGACCCCCCATATAAACTGTATGACTTTCGATTGGATTCCATCCAGCGCTCGTTTTTTGACAGGGATAGGCAGGGACCGAAAAAGGTATAACAGTCTGGGTAGTAGGGTCATCTTGACTGAGTTGACTCTGCCCAGCCAGGACAGGTTATAAAGAGACCATTGTGAGAGGTCTTCTGTGATTTTTTGGAACATGGCAGGGTAATTGTTTTGGAATAGGAGTTCTACTCTGGGAGTAAGGAAGACTCCCAAATAGGGAAGGGAGGAGGTACACCAGGCAAAGGGGAAGCTAGCTTTGAGTTTATCAACTATGTCATGGGGGGTGGTGATGTTCAGGGCCATTGACTTTGCCATGTTTACCTGTAGGCCTGAGACCGTTCCGAAAGTTTTTAGTAGTTGGAGTATGATGGGTGTTGACTGGAGAGGGGAGGTGATGAAAAGAAGGACGTCGTCCGCAAAGAGAGCGCATTTGTGTGAACGTTGACCACATTGTATCCCATGAATGCCTGGGTGCTGTCTAATTGCAAGAGCTAGGGTTTCTATCGCTATAGCGAAAAGGATAGGGGAGAGTGGGCATCCTTGTCTGGTGCCTTTTAAAATAGGGAATTGGTCTGAGAGATGCCCTTGTAGTCTGATCTGTGCTTTAGGGGAAGAATAAAGAGTTTCTAGGGTACGTAGGAATTCAGGACCGAAGCCCCACTGTTGTAAGATGGAGAAAAGGTATGGCCAAGTGACAGTGTCAAAGGCCTTTTGGAGGTCTATAGAGAGAATGTATCCCTTCTGAGGTGGTCCGCCATCCCAGGAGGATTGCATGAGGGAAATTAAGTCTACCGCTCTCCTGATCTGGTCTGGTCCCTGTCTTCCGGGGATGAAACCCACCTGGTCTCTGTGTACATAAGAAGCAATGAAGGAGGCCATTCTATTGGCCAGAATCTTGGTCATGATTTTCAGATCATTATTGATCAATGAAATTGGCCTGTAGTTGCCCACATCACTAGGGTCCTTTCCCTGTTTGGGGATCACCGAGATAAAAGCAAGATTGGCCGCGGGTTCGAGAGGGGAGCCTTCTCAAAGGGAGTTAAAGAGACGAGCCAGGTGGGGGGAGAGGATCCCAGAGAAGGTTTTATAATAAAGGGCTGGGAAGCCGTCCGGCCCTGGGGCCGAGTCAGTTTTGAGGTGTTTAACCACTTAAGCCCCGGACCATTTGGTAGCTAGAGGACCAGAGGTGAATTCAGAATTTTGCACTGCGCTGCTTTAACTGTAAATTGTGCGGACATGCAATGTTGTACCCAAACGAAATTTGCGTCCTTTTCTTCCCACAAATAGAGCTTTCTTTTAATGGTATTTGATTGCCTCTGCGATTTTTATTTTTTGCGATATAAACGGAAAAAGACCGAAAATTTTGAAAAAAAATGATATTTTCTACTTTTTGTTATAAGAAAAATCGAATAAACTCAATTTTAGTCATACATTTAGGCCAAAATGTATTCAGCCACATGTCTTTAGTAAAAAAAATGTCAATAAGCGTATATTTATTGGTTTGCGCAAAAGTTATAGCGTTTACAAACTAGGGTACATTTTCTGGAATTTACACAGCTTTTAATTTATGACTGCCTATCTCATTTCTTGAGGTGCTAAAATGACAGGGCAGCACAAAACCCCCCCAAATGACCCCATTTTAGAAAGTAGACACCCCAAGGAAATTGCTGAGAGGCATGTTGAGCCCATTGAATATTTTTTTTTTTTGTCCCAAGTGATTGAATAATGACAAAAAAAAAATTACAAAAAGTTGTCACTAAATGATATATTGCTCACACATGCCATGGTTATATGTGGAATTGCACCCCAAAATACATTCTGCTGCTTCTCCTGAGTACGGGGATACCACATGTGTGGGACTTTTTAGGAGCCTAGCCACGTACGGGACCCCGGAAACCAAGCACCGCCTTCAGGATTTCTAAGGGCGCAAATTTTTGATTTCACTCCTCACTACCTATCACAGTTTTGAAGGCCATAAAATGCCAAAATAGCACAAAACCCCCCCCCCCCCCCAAATGACCCCATTTTGGAAAGTAGACACCCCAAGCTGTTTGCTGAGAGGCATGGTGAGTATTTTACAGCTCTCATTTGTTTTTGAAAATGAAGAAAGAACATTTTTTTTTTTTCTTTTTTTTTTTCAATTTTCAAAACTTTGTGACAAAAAGCGAGATCTGCAAAATACTCACAATACCTCTCAGCAAATAGCTTGGGGTGTCTACTTTCCAAAATGGGGTCAT
The DNA here is from genome assembly GCA_029206835.1 of Rana muscosa. Taxonomy (NCBI): domain Eukaryota; kingdom Metazoa; phylum Chordata; class Amphibia; order Anura; family Ranidae; genus Rana; species Rana muscosa. The sequence goes on along the minus strand of CM055120.1, from coordinate 112,974,633 downwards.
TTGGGGGGGTTTTGTGCCATCTGGGCATTCCATGGCCTCCGAAACTGTGATAGGCAGTGAGAAGTGAAATCAAAAATTGACACCCTTAGAAAGCCTGAAGGCGGTGCTTGGTTTTTGGGGTCCCGTACGCGGCTAGGCTCCCAAAAAGTCTCACACATGTGGTATCCCCGTACTCAGGAGAAGCAACAGAATGTATTTTGGGGTGTAATTCCACATATGCCCATGGCATGTTTGAGCAATATATCATTTAGTGACAACTTTGTGCAAAAAATAAAAAATAAAAATTGTATTTTTTCCGCAACTTGTGTCAACATATAAAATATTCCATGGACTCGACATGCCTCTCAGTATATAGCTTGGGGTGTCTACTTTCCAAAATGGGGTCATTTGGGGGGGTTTTGAACTGTTCTGGCATTTTATACACAACATTAGGAAGCTTACATCCACTCTTCTAACCACTTGAAGACAAAGCTCTTTTTGACACTTTTTGTTTACATGAAAACATATTTTTTTTTTGCAAGAAAATTATGTTGAACCCCCAAACATTATATATATTTTTAAAGCAAAGGCCCTACAGAATAAAATGGTGGGTGTTGCATTTTTTTTTCTACACAGTATTTGCGCAGCGATTTTTCAAACGCATTTTTTTGGGAAAAAATACACTTTTTTTAATTTTAATGCACTAAAACACACTATATTGCCCAAATGTTTGATGAAATAAAAAAGATGATCTTAGGCCGAGTACATAAATACCAAACACGACATGCTTTAAAATTTCGCACAAACGCGCATTGGCGACAAGCTACATACATTTTTAAAAGCCTTTAAAAGCATTTACAGGTTACCCCGTTAGATTTACAGAGGAGGTCTACTGCTAAAATTACTGCCCTCGATCTGACCTTCGCGGTGATACCTCACATGCATGGTGCAATTGCTGTTTACATATGACGCCAGACCGACGCTTGCGTTCGCCATTGGGCAAGAGCAGGGCAGGACAGGGGTGCTTTTTTTTTTTTTTTTTATTATTAATTTTGCTATTTTATTTTTAAACTGTTGCTTCCATATTTATTTATTTTTATCACTTTTATTGTTATCTCAGGGAATGTAAATATCCCCTATGATAGCAATAGGTAATGACAGGTACTCTTTTTTGAAAAAAACTGGGGTCTATTGGACCCTAGATCTTTCCTCTGCCCTCAAAGCATCTGACCACACCAAGATCGGTGTGATAAAATGCTTTCCCAATTTCCCAATGGCGCTTTTTATATCCGGGGGGGGGGACATTCCCTCCCACTGCTTGTAAAAGCAGTCCAGAGGCTAATTAGCCACTAGGATTGCTTTTACATGAAAGCCGGCCGCTGGCTGAAAAGAATGATACCAAGATGATACCTAAACCCACAGGCATCATTCTGGTATAAACATTCAAAGTCCAGCAACATACCAGTACGTTGCTGGTCCTTGTTGGACATGTATTGTAATCTTTTTTTTTCATGCAGCCTGTTGGCTGAACGAAAAAAAAAGATTGATCGGTGGGTATGCCCACCATTAGAATACCGCCCTTCATCCACCCACTTCTAATGATGGGCATACATGCACCATTTATATATGCCGAAGCATGGGGGCATCTTCTCGCAAAAGTTATGCCGCGTACACATGGTCAGACTTTTCCACGGGCAAGCCTCCGTCGGAATTTCGACCGTATATACGCGGCATTAGGAGCAAAATCGCTCCTCCGCCCCTGCTGCCCCAATGCTTCAGCATATATGCTTCTTTTTTTTTAACTGTGGTGGTGAAATTACCTCCTACAGCACTGGAGTCGCAGGGATCAGGCCTGTCTCTGCGAACGCTGCAGTTATGTGTGTTGTGTTTTGCAAGTGACAGTGATCGATCGATACTGCACTTGGGTGGCCTGGGCTGGACGGAGGGGCAAAACGCAGGTGCCAGCAGGTATCTGGGCTGATCCCACTAACAGTGCGTTTTTGGGAACCCTAAACTGCTGGGGACGCTAGTATAGATCTGATCAGATCAGATATTGAGCTGATCAGATACTATACCACTAAGGGGGGTGTATGCTTCACGTGTGGGTGTTAGCGCTACTGGCACTAACCTGACGCTGCCTGGGGTGTGACGCAGACCCTCTCTGACGCTAAAACCTAACTGATATCACCCGCCGGGCGATCAGGGGGTTAAACCTTTATTGGGTTATATACGGCGGGTGCCCTGACACTATAAAAAGCAAACTAACTAACCAGCGTCACCCGTAACACTTATATGATGATCACTGGTGAAAGGGTTAACTAGGGGCAATTAGGGGGTTAAAACCTTTATTAGGTAATATATGGGGGTACCTGACGCTATATAAAAACCTGACGGCGAACCTAAAAATAAATTACTGGCTACCTATCGGCATCACCGACACTAAGACAACGATCATAAAAACGATTGCTTAGCGACAGTGGTGATAGGGGGTGAAAGGGTTACCTGGGGGGCGATCAGGGGGTTAAACCTTTATTAGATAATATATGGGGGTACCTGACGCTATAAAAACCTGCGGCGAACCTAAAAAAAATTACTGGCTACCGATCAGCATCACCGACGCTAAGACATCGATCAGAAAAATGATCGCATAGCCACGGCGGTGCTAGGGGATGAAAGGGTTACCTGGAGGGTGATCAAGGGGGTTAAACCTTTATTAGGTAATATATGGGGGTACCCGACGCTATAAAAACCTAAGGCGAACCTAAAAAAAATTACTGGCTACCGATCAGCATCGCCGACGCTAAGACATCGATCAGAAAAATTATAACTTGGTGACAGTGGTGATAGGGGGTGAAAGGGTTACCTGGGGGCGATCAAGGGGGTTAAACCTTCATTAGGTAATATATGGGGGTACCCGACGCTATAAAAACCTGCGGCGAACCTAAAAAAAATTACTGGCTACCGATCAGCATCGCCGACGCTAAGACATCGATCAGAAAAATGATCGCATAGCCACGGCGGTGCTAGGGGGTGAAAGGGTTACCTGGAGGGTGATCAAGGGGGTTAAACCTTTATTAGGTAATATATGGGGGTACCCGACGCTATAAAAACCTAAGGCGAACCTAAAAAAAATTACTGGCTACCGATCAGCATCGCCGACGCTAAGACATCGATCAGAAAAATTATAACTTGGTGACAGTGGTGATAGGGGGTGAAAGGGTTACCTGGGGGCGATCAAGGGGGTTAAACCTTCATTAGGTAATATATGGGGGTACCCGACGCTATAAAAACCTGCGGCGAACCTAAAAAAAATTACTGGCTACCGATCAGCATCGCCGACGCTAAGACATCGATCAGAAAAATTATCGCTTAGTGACAGTGGTGATAGGGGGTGAAAGGGTTATCTGGGGGGTGATCAGGGGGTTAAACCTTTATTAGGGGGGGTTAGGGGGCTACACTGGACCTAAAACTAAATGTAGTGACACTTTTACAGTCACAAATGTCACTGATTGCAGTGATCACTAAATAAATGGTCACTGCAATCAGTGACACTGTGACTGGGGGCTGGGGGGGCTGGGGGGTGATCTGGGGGGGCCTGGGGGGGCGATTTATGTGCCTATGTGTCCTGGTGTCAGTGTGCTGTTTTGTGTACTAACCTGGCATCTTCTCCTGTACGGCGCTCGGTATATGTGAGCGCCCCAGGAGAGATGACATCACTTCCTCCTTCCTGGCAGGCAGGGGAAGCTCTCTCATTCACCGGGAGCGATCGAGAGGGGGTGGCCGGAATCGAACGGCCGTCCCCTCATGCCGGATCGCTCCCGAAGGTAAAACGACCGCTCACTGTAAAGAAGGGGGGTCCGATCGGACCCCCCAACTATACAAAGGCAATCACGTACATATACGTGATTCTGCCTGTCGGTGCCATTCTGCTGACGTATATTTACAGTGGGCGGTCGTTAAGTGGTTAATGACTTCCTGGACTTCCTCAGTGCGAAATGGAGATTCCATTAAGGATCTGTGGGACTCTGAAAGTTTGGGAAGGGTCACATGCGCTAAAAAGGATTCTAAGGGAACAGGGTCTGCGGGAGTGGGAGAGGAGTATAGCTTGGAATAGAAGGCCTGGAAGGTTTCTAGTATTTTCTGGGGGTTCTGGGTGAGGGAGCCCTTAAGTGATTTAATCCTGGGTAAGGAGAAATTTTTGGTCCTTGGAGAGAGTTTGGATGCTAGACGTGAGCCTATTTTGTTCCCCTGTAAGTAGTATTTGCCGCTTAACCAGCTTAGATGCTTGTCCGCATTAGAGGTCAAGTCTAGATTCAGGGCTGTGCGGGCTGATTCCAACTTACCCAAGCTGGAGGGAGTTGGGTTTGATTTATGGGACTTACTGAGCATTCTAAAATCCCTTTCCAGGTTGTCCAACTCAATCTTCCTACCTTTTTTCAGATTGGAAGCCAGTTGAATCATCCTTCCCCTCAGGACGGCTTTGTGGGCTCCCCAAAGAGAACTAGGGGTTGTGTCCCCGTTATCATTGAGGAGGAAGAATTCTTGAATGTCCCTTTCCAGCATGGTGCAGTGGACCGGGTTAGCTAGGAGGGATTTACTCAGACGCCATTGAGGGGGACCTGAGGGTGATAGGGAGCCAGAGAGTGTAAGGGTTACTAGGGAGTGGTCAGACCATGGAACGTCCTGAATTTTGGCATGAATAGCTGTGTGTATGTCCGAGTTGGGTATGAATACATGGTCAATCCTGGCATATGTTTTGTGGGGAGCAGAATAGTGGGTGAAGTCTTTGGCCGTGGGGTTTAATTCTCTCCAAGAATCGATTAGGCCTAAGTCATGCAGGAGTCTGGCAATTCTGAGGCTCTGTTTGGAAGGTCTTTTAAGGCGAGGTCTGTCCAGGTGGGTTTTGTCTAGTGAATGGTCAAACGTGATGTTAGAATCTCCCCCTACGAGGATTCTACCTTCTAGGTGAGGAGAGAGGACGGAGAACATGGAGGCAAAAAATTTAGCCTGGCCCTTATTAGGGGCATAGTATGAAACGAAGGAGTGCATTACTCCTTCTATATGTCCTTTGACCAGAAGGTACCTACCGTCTGTGTCACGAAATGTGTAAGCATGAGTAAATGGAATCCGCTTAGCGAAGAGGATGGCTACACCTCTCTGTTTAGTGTCCGCATTCGCAAGGTAGAAGGTGGGGAAACTGCGGTGGAGAAAGGAGGGGGTATAGCTAGCGGGGAAGTGAGTCTCCTGTAGGAGGACAACATCAAGGCTTCTGGAGTGGTAGTTCTGGAATGCCTTCCGGCGTTTTGATGGAGAATTAAGACCCTGTGTGTTGTGGGAGCCTACCTTAAGAGGCAGCTTGTGGGTGTTACTCTCAGCCATGGGCGCCCAGGGGGGTGTGCGAGAATGCAAAAGGGGAGCTTACCTGGTAGGAAGGGGTTGACCGGACCTCCGATGTGAAGCAGATCATCGACATGCGCCTGAGAATAAGGCATAGGGGAAGCCTCCGCGAGGAGTCCTGAAGGAAAGGGGATGGGATCCCTGTAGAGAGGGAAGAAGGTAAGAGCGAGAAGAAAGAAGAGGTGGAGGAGAGAAGAACAGAGATGTCATTACAACAGCTGAATAAATTGCAAGAAGGAGGTAAATCAAACATATGCTACAAATCAGTGGAAAAAAAAAGAGAACAACCGACCCGGCAAGCCGGGAATACGTCCAAAAACCCCTGTAAAAGGGGTCTTGGAGAGAGGGCAACCCCGCTCGGGGTTGTCTACCTGCCGTCACCAGAGGGAAAAAGGAGATTCCCACTGCGAAACAACAGAAAGAGTGGCGTGGAGGGCCACTCCGGCCTCTGGGGCCCCCAAGGGGGAAAATATGTCTAGAGAGGCCAACGTGCGAAAGAGTTTTGGAGAGCATTACGGCAAAAATAACAAAAATAACAGGTCAGAAAGTAGTGTGTACCCAGATAAGATTAGTGTAAAAAGAAACACCTGCAAGGTGGGGGGGGTAAGTGGGGGGGGGAAGAGGCATGGGAGAGGGGAGTGGGGGGGAGGGGGGGAAGGAGGGATAGGGTAGGTAGAGACTAATAAGCTTAACCATATGTGGGAACTAAAACAGGCACATCATAATCGCATTAAGTCAGGAGTACCGAGGAAACTTCTTCCTCGTTAATGTGGGAGTATCAATAGGTGATGGGTGTCTCCTCAAGCCACACATGGGCAAGCAGGGATCCCCCCAACCCGAATCAGACTCTGGTCCAACAAATGGAACTCCGAGCCATGTGGGATTGTTAATCCCCTAACTTAACTTTTTAACATTTACTCTCCGAGTCATTGAGGGCAGTCAAAAACAAGACCTCCTCCGGCTGGGAGAAAATGGAAAGAAAGGCAGAGAAGAAGGCTTTCATCTCGGGGGTCGGGATTCCTTCTGTCTCTTCGTTAGTGGTTTGTTCCATAACGGTGTCAGAGGGCTTCCCGGGGGTGGGTGTTTTGAGGAGCTTGACTTGGCCGTAGTATTCAGCGTAGCCAATTCTTGGGAGATAAGGCCGAGATGGAGCAGGAGACGTTCGCCATCTTGCAATGTGGAGAAGCCGCAGGCTTTATCTCTGAAATGAAACTGCAGACGAAATGGGAAAGCCCAGCGGTATTTGATGGAGTTCTGGTTTAGGATTTCCAGGAGGGGTTTGAGGGATCTCCGTTTCTGGACCGTGGTAAGCGAGATGTCAGCGAAGATTTGTATTTTCTGATCCTGGAAGGAGAGATTGTCCAAGTTACGGGTTAGTCTCATCACATCCTCCTTCACACCATAAAAATGGGGTTTGACGATGATATCCCTTGGTAGGCAGTCTGGGCGGGGGGGCTGGAGAGCTCTGTGAGCTCTATCAAGTTCCAATCTATGTTCCTGAATGTCTGGAAGAAGTTCTTTTATGAATAGCTTAACTGTGCCGGGTACATCAGCTACAGATTCAGGGATCCCACGTATGCGGAAGTTATATCTCCTACTTCTGTTCTCCAAATCATCGATCTTAGAGAGGGCATTCTCAAGTTGATCTTGCAAGGTTTGTATGCATGTGGTGTTTTGGTTAGTGCGGGCCGCAGTATTATCTACTGCCTGCTCAATAGCTTCTATGCGGGCTCCTAAGCTCTGTAGATCAGCCTTAATAGTGGCAGTGATCTGTGAGGCATTTTGAGCTAGTCCTGATGCTAGCATTTCAGAGAAGTTCCACAGCATGAGTTGCATGTCAGCAGAATGTACTGGCTGCAGAGGGGAGGAAGGGTGGGGGCCTGCCAGACCCAAGGGGGATCGCATCATGGGAGTGTGGGGGAAATCTCCAAATGTCCTGTTCAGCAGCGACTCAGTGGAAGCTGGGGAGATTGCTGGGGGATTGCAGGTACTTACTGGGGTTGCCAGCAGGCCATTCTGGGGCTGGTAGATGGATGGAAGATCCGCGATGGAGTCGGATTCCTCAATTCCCCCTCATGCTGCGGCCGCCATCTTAGGTGTAGAAAGCACCGCCTGTGTAAAGTCCAGCTGACGGCTAACCTCGCTTCTTTGCGAGCCGCCAGACATATGTAGCTGCGCCTGGAACTCCCGCAATTCGATGGGGTCAGAGTCGGCCGAATCCTGCTCAATCTAAGAGCTCAGGGGGCAGTGAGAGGCCGGAGTGGTGCGGAGCTCCCGTTCAAGGCGTCTTCCCGGAAGTCCCGCGCATGCGCACTCCTGGACTGGAGATTTTAAGGAGGATTTTAATTGAGAAAAGTTATCTATATAGATTTAAAATATGTTATATATGTGGTTTGTAAAATGTTGCAACTATTTGTCAGTCTATTCATAAAATGTGTTGGGCACATAGGCCCATGCCCACTGCATAAGTTAAATGGGAACATTAAAGGGGGAGTGTGACACGTCACAGGTAAATTACATGTATGCGCTGGTACCAAATGTGTTTGTTTTTTTGGGAAATCTGATCAAATACAAATTTTTAAGAGAAGCATTTTCAATGTATACATGGGGTGTTTTTGATTGTTTCAGTTGGGCTCTGTTTTCCACTGTTGCAGTCCCAGGGTCGCGCGATTTGCAGGGCAATTTTGTGGTGCGATTTCGTGCGACCAGTGAAAACCGTGTGAGGATGGGTCGCACTGAGGTCGGAACAGAGTGGTGCAAGAGCCTTTTTCCGGAATCACTGCGAGTTGGGTCACACCGGTTAGAACGGGGAGCCTTGAGGTCTGGTTTTAGGGACTGTTTTAGTTGTGTAAGGTGTTTGTTCTTGTATTATCGAAATTAAAAGGTTTTAACGGTATTCAAGATGAAAGTATGGAAAATGATGAATGGCATGGCCAGTTGAATGTGGAGTGAGAGGATGGTTGTATTATGTTTAATGAATGCACAGGGTATTATTTTGATTAGTAGAGTATTTTAAGTGTGTGTTTAGAATGTACACAACAGGTTGTCTCATATTGTGTTCAGGCCCATGTTATATGTTTTTCCCTAAAAAGTTTGGGGTTAAATTAAAAATTGATAATGGGGATTTTGGTAACAGAAGGGTGAAATTTGGGAAAAATGTTTGAAGAGTTACTGAAATAAAGTAACCAGGATCTGGATACATTGCTGCATATATTGAGTCCATGAGGTACTGAAATGTGATGGGAAAGTTTGTTTGAATAACAGTCGGAATGACCATTCTGGATATTTACCTTTTGAATTTCCAGGGTGTCAGTCGTGAAGTGTTAATGATGTAATGTTGTTTATCCATAAATGTTTTGTTTGTTGCTGATGATCAGATATATTTGCAAAGGTGGGAGGCCTTTGGGTTTGGGTCAAATGTTCTATTCTGAGTTTCTCTGGTCCATTTGAGTCCCGGGGATAGAAGAAACTAAAGGTGTTTAAGTTTTGTTGAAGTTCTGCTATAAATACTGGATTTAAAAAAGGTGTTTAGTTAAATATGTTGAATCTATATAACAAAGACCTTTGCTGAGAAACATTTTTTATTCCTGCATGTTTTACTTATGTTTGAGTCAATGAAGAATATTATTCTTAATACTCCCAACGGTTAAGGCCCGAATTGATCAGGTAGGTTCTGTGATTGTTCATGTCGGATGAGGGGTATCCGCCCCAGCCAGCCAGCATTCACCCACAGCCCCATGCACCTGAAGAAATCCCCACCCTATTCATCCCCTGCCCTATTCATACTCTGTCCCATACCCTATCCGGATGAAGAGATGACTACAGCTTTTACATGGAAATTTTCTTTGTTCATCTTTGTCGTTCAAGCACCATGGGAGGTGCTCAGATGACTACAGGCAGACTCCTGTTGGAAAGCGTTCCTGGTAAAGACACCTTGAGGGCTAGCCAGATGACGCACGCCCAAGGTCTACAAAATTCTAGTGAGCATCACAAGAGAGATCCAGATGTGCCAGCCCGAAGACCCAAGTCTAGCCCAATGCATCAGTTCCAGTTTGTCTGTGGATATCAAGTTCTGTCCTTACAAAGAGGCAGTGTCTGGGGTGGAGAATTTATGTCTGTACATATGAATGATCACAGAACCAAACCAAAGGTTTTGGGAAAGGTTGAGGAGAATGAGAATTATAATGTGGACATTTCCTTTGCATTTTCTTTTCCCTCCTTCCTACAATTTAATGGACATTCGGAAGCCATACAAGAGACTCTTTTTTTTAATGTATTTTATTGGGACTATTTTTGGTTTTTGGCCTAAAGGCTGTCATGCCCCTCCCACTTGCTTTTATGGACTGTCACGCCCCTGTCACGCCCAATCCCGTTCCCCCTTTGTATTTCATGGACAATTGCTATGCAGCTGAGATTATGTTTGTTTTCTGTTTTTACATTTCTACATGCTCAATGTGGTGGTAAATGTTTAGTGTGGTGGTCTGGGTGAGGGTCGGGGCATAGTGGGATTGTTGTGGTGTGCCCAGGCCTCTGACCCCCATACTAAGATGGCGAGGCTACTGTCACAGCTTGCTCTCTGAAGGTACCCAGCGGGTCCTTGGTGGACGGCCACTAGCCTTGGGCAACAGCACATACATTTGTTGTGGAAGGACATGCCATCCATGGATTCCGAGTGATCCTAAGGGATGGTGTTACTTGGCCTCACTGGTTCCGATAATTAAAATTCTCGGGGACAGTGAGGGATGTCACTTGCTCAGGGCTGGTGTTCGTCCTAAGTGCCCCCTCATGCACCATTCTGCCGGGTCATTGTTTGGAAAAGGACATGGCCTGGGCATGGTTCCCCTCAGGAACTGGAGGGGGTATTGATATGATGGAGAGGCTAAGTGATTGCTTGGGAACCCCCTGGGTAATGTGAGATGGTTTGGTTTCAAATGGTATTTTTCTGGATCAGGGATACTGCTATGTGTATTGAAATGATTTTGCTTCTGGCATTAACTCTATACGCCTGCTTCAAGTTTATTATGTGTATGATTTCCCAAGGCACTCTGGCTCCCTATCCTGATCCAGCTGCAGCAAATAGAATGTATTTCAGTTTTTACCATGATGCCCAGAAGTGTGTCCCAATGCGGATATATCAGTCACCGCCGTGATCGTCGTGACTGAAAGAGGGGATTGTGGTAATTGGCATGGCATAAGGACCCCCACTATAGTGAGATGGGGTCATATATTCTAGCTTGGACATAGGGGTTAAGGAAATTGACTAGTATTATATGTTTCTCAAGTATTATGAAATAGGTTAAGATCTTGTATTTTGTATGGAGCAGCAGTTTTGCAAAAGCATGCATAACTTGCAATGAGTGGCATAATTTGCAGACATCTGGTAGATATTGGTACAGGGAAGTGAGACCTTGTGAGACCTTGTGACTATGAGCTATGGCACTCGTGGTGACACTCATGTTTGATTCTTACTAATAACGAAACTGTCAGCCATCTTGAGAGGGTCAGGACGAGTGTCGGCCATCTTGAGAGTGGCAAAATGTCTACTGTATAATGATAAAATGTATACCCCCTGTATTAACCACACCCCTTCCACACCCCTCCCTCTTAATGATGATTGGATTATGATAATGACTATATAATGTTCACCCCTGCAAAAGAATAAACAGATTTTCACTCTGAGTGCAAAACCTTGTCTGTTTCCTTGCGCTTAAGAAGAAATCTCTCAGTACTGATGCCGTATCTTTTGGGTATGGCAATTGGGTTATTTTAAGCTGGTCTGTGGGGGTAGGAGGGACTACCTGTTCAAATTTCCCAACAGGAACCTCCATCTGTAACGAATTCTTGCCGTGTGTAGGACTGCAGTGGCGTCCTTCATCCGTCTCCTTTTCTCTAGGGTTGCAGGAGAAACGTCCGGGTATATTTGAACCGTAATCCCATCAAGCTGGATGCGGGGGGTGTTGCGGGATGCACAAAGGATTTCCTCCTTCACTAGGAAATTCCTTAGGCACATCACAATATCTCTAAGGGGTTTCTCAGGCGGAGTTTTGGGTCTGAGGGCTCTATGCAACCCGTCACACATAAAGGAGGCTTCAGGTTAGTCCGGGAGCAGGGAGTGGAACAGTTTTTAATGGCGTCTGGTAGGTCAGTGGCGGTTTCTGGTATCCCGCGGACCCTTATGTTGTTTCTTCGGTTCCGGTTGTCCAGGTCTTCCAGATGGTTCTGGAGCTGGAGAACCGTATTCGAGAGCACCTCATGATCTTTGTGGAGGTCTGTATATGCCAGGTGCAGTTCGTCATGTTTAATTTCCAGAATGTCCGTCCGCCCTCCCAGCACAGCAATTTCCTGAGTGAGGGTGTTGGTGGACTTATGAAGTTCTGCCTGGAACTTGCGGGCTAGTTTGTCATACATTGTGGACAAACTATCTTCTAAGTCTGCTTTAGTGAGATGAGGTTCGTACTCACTTTGTTCTCAAGCCGTGGAAGAAGCCGCCGGATCAGGGACGTCTGGAGGAACACGCTTCTCGTGGGCGCCATCTTGGGACATCTTGGTCTGCTCCCGTACACAGAGGAGATAGGTCGTTAGAGACCACTGCGTGGACGTTCTTTTTTTTTTTGCTGAAGGCATGCCCCTCAGGTCACTCAGGGGAGATCAGGTGTTCAGGTGCAAAAACAAGCGTTATGAAGCCCAGGGGAGTTAGCAAAGGTCTCCGCTACCCTTGGAGCTCCGACTCCTAGCTTCCTGACAGTTTCGCGCAACGCATGCGCCCCCAAGCCAACACTTTTTAAGCTTTGGACAGAGCGTAAGAGGATGGTAACTCCTGTCAGGTTTTTGCTACTGTGTCCTAGTAAGGAAATGTCACCTTATTTCTTGTTCCCCGTCGCTGGGACCTCTCCAACTGAGACCCAAACAGGAATAAAACAGTATATTGGGGAGAGTTAGGAACCCCTATCAGAATGTCATAGTTGTTTGTATTCCCTCGAGGAAGATTTCCTCTCACTTTCTAGAGACTAGCAAAATTTAAACATACTGCAGAACATTTTGAAAGAGGTTCTAACCTTCTCCCACTCCCAAAATAATATAATGGCTTGTAGAGGGGCTTTAAGCCGCGATACAAACTGTTTGCTTGATAGACAGTCATGAGTGGGAGGATCTACAAATCCGTATAAACTATGTAATCAAACATCTTTGGACAACCAACCACCACACCTACATAGGGAACAAGGTTCAGGTTCACTTCTACAATGGGATTGAGGTAAATCCTGGGTGTTAAAGGCAGGCCATATATGATGCGATTTTCTTTCCTGCAACTATGGGTTGCGGGAAAAAAAAATCACTTGATTCACTCATCAACAGTCAGTGTTGATGGGGGAATCCCTCCCATGGAGCTATTGTGTTCTCCTTGGTAAGGTTCACAGGGAGCCTTCCCTGCCTAAAGAACATAGTGATTATTGCTAGTGGCTATAACCACTGGCAATAATCGCATGCTAGAAATCTGACATGTTGGTTGGTAGCAAAATCGATCAATGGATTTATGGAGGTTTAGACCACAATAATCTGACCAAATTATTGTGGTCTAAACCTGCATATGACTTGAGTTACCTCTATTGCTGTTTGGAAGCGACTTTGGCTTGTAACCTCGACTACGAAACTCTCTCCTGCATCGACCTTGGCTTGTGACCCCAACACTGATCATCGGTCTAGCAATTCAGACTTTCCTATCTCTCGCAGACCTGAGAACTGAGCTTGCCTGACGTTGTCTCTATTGGTCTCCACTCATTGTAGCAATATGATCCACTAGCTGGCGACACTAGGAATCATCATCTAGAAGCTCTGAACACCACTTAGGTTTTGGGGAGACCGTTATATCCCTGTGCTGGGCGAGACTGCTGTGGCAGTGATCGACGTCTGGAAAGCAGACTATTATACTACCTTGGGTGTGCGGAGCCGGATGCACCATACATATACTGTGTGTGAAGATCACATTCACTGTCCTATCCCTTATTTCAATGGATGGACTTTAAACAGACACCTATGAACTCTCTTATGTGATGCCTTAGTTTTTCTTTTTTCACTTTTATAAAAATTTTACTGTTCATTATTAATTATTAGCGCTGTATCCACTTTTTATATAGCCATAATGCACTGTTTGGCCTTTGAACGTAGGTCAGGTGGCTTAGAAGGGCCAGTTATAAGGCATCTCCTATGCATGTCATTTTGATGGTTTCCATGTTGCCCTCAAAGTCACATTTAAAAGGACCCTCTTATATTAAAAGCTCAAAATATGCATGCACTAAAAGTTTCCTATAGTTTTCCTCTCTTAATTTAAGATCTTCTAAAACAAATTCTCAAGCACAGCAGCTGTATACAGTTGGAGATCAATGAAGGAACTGAGATGCCTAAATACATGTTAATAAATTTACTTATATTATACATAAAAACTATTTTCCAATAACTAGAAACTCAAATGCCATTTTGTTGACAAGGCAAATATCTTTCCTGTTATTCTATATACAGGTACATTTCCTGACAGTCTCTCCATCTGATTGACAGCGGCAACTGTTTTCATGTTTTCAATTATAATAATTATTATTTTTATTAATTCTGAATATTTAGTGTTAACGAGTTTATAAACTATATTTCTAAACGTAAAGACAAAACTGCTCCGTATAATTTTCCACAGAGACATCGTTTTTCTATTTTTCTTTTTTTGTAATCTTATATAAGATTTTCTGATTTCCTTTGTTTAGGATGCCAGCACGCATGCCATTATTGGATGTATTGTAATGGGTCTGACATTTGTCCAACCATTTGTTGCTTTCTTCCGACCATCACCTCAAGGCAGCAAGTGAGTCATCTCTGTACATTTACAAAAAAACAACTCTAGTCCAGTGTGCACCATTTAAAAATCATTACATGCATTTTAAAGCCCAATTTTAGACAAAACTTTTTTTTTAATTTTTGAATAAAAGGGGTAAAATTGACAGTGGATGAAAATATTTCCTTTTTCTGTTTGACCCCTGTCACCCAGACAGAAGGTAAAGGGTATACTCTGTAACAAAGACAGCAATATCCTGACAGAGGTTCTAAACCAGGGTAGGCAACAATGGCACCCCAGCTGTGGTAAAACCACAAATCCAATAATGCCACTGGGACTTGGAGTCATGCCTGTGACTGTCAGTATTGTAATGCCTGTAGTATCTTTCAGGAAAATATAAAACACTGGGCACAATTCACTAAGCGATATGTTACCGGATCCGAGTATGTGGTAAAATAATGCACAACGTTCAGAAAAAAAAAACTGTGTAATTGTGTAATTCACACAAAGAAACTCTCCTTAAAATTTCGCATGCGTTATCTTTCCGAATTATGCCTTAAATACTGCATGAAACCATGTGGTAAGTAATCACAAGCATCTGATATGATGCTTTTCCAAAAAAGTGTAAGGCGGCCAGCAACTAATGCTGGCCATACACTATACGAAAAATCAGCGGAAATTTGTTCATTTCGACAATTCGTTCGTTTTTCGGCCAGTTAATGGGCACACAATCGATAATCGTTGGGACGTTTTTGAGCCGAAAAAACGAAGGACAAGTTTGGAAATTTTCTGCCGAACGAACGATAAATTGAAAGGTTAATGTGTTTTCCGTCCCAACTGTCTGCACTAGGTATATGTAAAAAAAAAAAACTTTTTTTTTATTTATGTCCTCTAAACGTTTTATCGGTCATTACATGATGGCCCCATTGTTTGCGCTCACGGCTGAATGTTCGTTTTTCGAAAATGGGTTCGGCCGATTTTTCGTATAGTGTATGGCCAGCATTAGTCATGGTTGGTATAGCATGGCTTCTCTGTGTTGAGGGCTCAAGGTACCCTATGAGTTGGGTATAAAGCTCCATGATAAGTGGCCTGGATAACCTGAAATGCTTAGAGAAGCTGAACTTCTGCAGGGTATCAGCATCTGTAAATTGGTCCAGCAGTGTGCGCTCCTTGAAGCTTCTTTCCTTTAACTGCTTCAGCCGCGGAAGATTTTACCCCCTTCCTGATCAGAGCACTTTTTACAATTTGGCACTGCGTCGCTTTAACTGACAATTGCGCGGTCGTGCGATGCTTTAACCAAACAAAATTTCCGTCCTTTTTTCCCCACAAAATAGAACTTTTTTTTGGTGGTATTTGATCATCTCTGCGGTTTTAATTTATTGCGCTATAAACAAAAGAAGAGCGACAATTCTGAAAAAAACACAATGCGGGCAAATACACTTTGCACTACAAGTGCAAACTACAAGTGCAAAGTGCACTTGAAATTGCACTGAAAGTGCACTTGGACGTACAGTCGCTGTAAATCTGAGGGTTAGATCTGAAATGAGGGGAAGTCTGCTGATTTTATTATCCAATCATGTTCAAGCTAAAATGCTGTTTTTTATTTTCCTTGCATGTCCCCCTCGGATCTACAGCGACTGCACTTCCCAGTGCACTTTCAGTGCAATTTCAAGTGCACTTTGCATTTATAGTTTGCTCTTGCCTTTCGTAAATAACCCCCAATATCTTTTTTTACTTTTTCCTATAATAAATATCCCACATTTAAAAAAATAAAAATAAATGTTTTCTCAGTTTGGGCCGATATGAATTCTTCTACATATTTTTGGTTAAAAAAAAAAAAAAGCATATATTGATTGGTTTCCACAAAAGTTATAGTGTCTACAAAATAGGGGGTAGTTTTATGGCATTTTTATTATTTATTTTTTACTAGTATGGGCGGCAATTTTTATTGGGACTGCGATATTGCAGTGGACAAATTGGACATTTGACACATTTTTGGGACCATTCACATTGATACAGCGATAAGTGCTCTAAAAATGCACTGATTACTGTATAAATGTCACTGGCAGGGAAGGGGTTAACACTAGGGAGCGATCAAGGGGTTAACTGTGCTCCCTTACTGTGTTATAACTGTAGGGGGGATGGGACTTACTAGGGGAAGAGAGAGATCAGTGTTTATACATTGTATGAACACACAATCAGTCTCCTCTCCCCTAAGAGAACCGGGATCTGTGTGTTAACACACAGATCCCGGTTCTCGCGCTGTCATGAGCAATCGTGGGCACTCGCATCGGCTCCGGGGGTGAGCTGTAGGCGGCGCGTGCCCCTAATGGCCAAAAGGCGAAGCGACGTAAAAGGTAACGTCGCTTCGCCCAGCCATGCCATTCTGCCGCAGTAAATGGTTAAAAGGACCACTTATGATCTTCTCCTCCTCCTCCTCTCCTGCATTTCTATAAATTCCAGAAGACTGGATTCAAAGGGCTCCATCATCTTTGCTATACCATCTGCCAGCCTCCAGAAACCACTCCTGACTAAAATCTAGCTGACATCTGCTCCAGCGTGCACTTTCCCCCTTATTTTTTAAAACAATCACTGGGGGGGGGGTCTGACCATTGCCGTAGTTATTGCACAGTTATCGCAAGCTTGGACCAGTACCTAATTTACTGCATGCATTTTTTTATGTATTTCCTTTTGTAAAATAAATTTTAATGGCTCTTTATGCGTTAGTTAACGATTTATAGTTTTTGTTTGCGCTAAATACCGCACACGAGCAATAGTGAATTTACATTTTCATTATTGCATGCGTCAAATTGTCACGTGACCATCATAACGCATGTGTTAACCTTTAGTGAAGTGTGCCCATTGTTGGCCTTAATGTCTGTATGTGGGTGAGGGTACTGTTAATTCTTAATTAATATTAAGAATTAATATTCTTAATATTAAAAAAATATATATTTTTAATTAATACAGTGCATTTCTTTTCTCCCATAGTCCTTCTTTTTGCTTTGTTTTTAGATATCATATATCCTTATTTGAAAAATGTAGGTTTATTTTAACATTGGGATCATGTGACACTTTTGCTCATTTCTCATTCAAGATACCAAGTCTAAAATAAAATTAAAAACAAATCATTACATTAAATTATTAAAAATTGTGCATTTTAATGTTCACAGTAATTGGGCAAAAATGTATTAGAGACAATGAGGAAGAAAAAAAAAAAGATACCAATGTGTTTTTTGGTGGATTTTAAGTGTTAAATTGGATTTATATTGCTAATGAGGCTTATGAAAGCTACTTTAAAACTACCCTGGACCTGTTCTTGCACCATAAACAGCCCCATATTAATTATTTTACATTTTCCCCAGAATTAAAACAAATATCAACAAAAAAAATGTAATTAAAATAATTAAAGCAACAGTACAAAGATAACAAGTACAGTGCCCTGAAAAAGTATTCATACCCCTTTTCCACATTTTGTTATGTTACCACCAAAAATGTAAATGTATTTTATTGGAAATTTTTGTGATAGACTAACACAAAGGGGCTGATTTACTAAGAACAATGCGTTGCGCCGGTTCATACCTTAATTGGTGCGCCGGATAAGTCATTGATTGCGTGCGCAAGTTCGCACGCCCAGGCGAGCAACGCGATAATAAATATGTAAACGGCAATTGGTGCCAGGGTAACTGCTGTTTTCTTATTGATAATAGCGCACGCCCATCTCATTGGATGTGTCTTGTTAGGCAATTAGTAGGTTTTCTCACTTAATTAACCCTTTTGATGCTAATCTCATTCCTATTACTTCTAATATATCTTTAAAATGTTTTTTTTTTCTATTTTCACACAAATCTTTCAATACATTACAAACCCAAACCCAATCAATTAATATTTTCATATCTTGATCTTTAAAGGTGACCATACACTGCAATCTTACAAAAATTATAAAAAATTAGATAAGGATTAGATAAATTAGGCAAGAGCCTGTTTGATTTCCAATTACCTATTTTGCCGAAATCTCGAGTTGTACAGAGATTGGACAATCAGATTGCATAGTGCATGACCATCTTAAGTGCCAAATTTGGAATGTAGATGTGCCATGACCCACTTGTATTTTTACAAGTGGACACAAGAACCTACATCTCTAGATACATATTTGTGCAGCACAGTGGTGTAGGGGTTAGCACTTTCACCTAGCAGCAAAAAGGGTCGCTGGTTTGAATCCCGGCCGTGACACCATCTGCCTGGAGTTTGCATGTTCTCCCTGTGCCTGCGTGGGTTTCTTCCAGGTACTCCGGTTTCCTCCCACAATCTAAAAACATGCTGTAAATCAGATCCTAAATTGGCCCTAATATGTATGAATGTGTGTTAGGGACCCACACAAACACCACCCCATGTTAAATAAAAAATGTTTTTCTTAATTTGCAAATAAGTATCATCTCTTCTTTAGAGAACTTAGCAGCAGTACAAGCAACTTCCTGTAGGGGCGTGATGTTATTCCTGTGTGCTGGCCACCGTTTTCCGAAAACCACATATGCGCATACCTGTGCGCACACAGCAGTTGTGCATCTCATATACACAGCGGTTGCGCATCTACATACATTTGGCGCATCTAGCTGCAGGAACTCAATTTTTATGGAAATTAATAGTAAAGCAGATGCAGATTTCCAGAACTGGACTAACAAATGTTTATAGTGAAAGGCAACTGGTGTTTTCTATTAAACAAGGGCTAAATGGGCCATTGACATGCATCACACTTGTACTTAGGAATGTGTCTTTGCAAAGTTAAACTAAATGAAATCCTTTCTTATTTTTGCTTGGGGATAGAGTGCAGAGAGATTTTAGAAGTCTAGTCAGTTTTTGGGGATGTCTGCGCCCCTGATAGGGTGAAGTCAACTCCCAAATTTTGCCACTTTCTCCTTCAAATGTATTCACTTCCTGTCACATAGCCAAACAGGAAGCGAGGGTAAATCCCTACCAATGTCTTTCCTTGTGGACACACAGGTTAATCTAAATAGTTTCCCCATTATGTAAATTGCACTCCAGCATTTTGCTGGGTACACCCCAAATTATTAGGTATCTTGGACTTTGGGGTTTATTTACTAAAGGCAAATCCACTTTGCACTACAAGTGCACTTGCTGGATATCCGAGGGGGACATGAAAGGAAAATAAAAAAACACCATCTTTGCTTCTACATGATTGGATGTTAAAATCACCAGTGCTTCCCCTCAGATTTTCAGCAACTACACTTGTACTGCAGAGTGGATTTGCCTTTACTAAACCCCAAACTACCTAATGATTTGGGGTGTACACAACAAAGTGCTAGAGTGCAATTTGATTAATGGGGACACTAGTTGAATTGATCTGTGTGTCCCCAAGAAAAGACATTGGTAGGGTTTTACCCTCACTTCCTATTCGGCTGTGTGACAGGAAGTGAAGCCAATTTTAAGAAAAGGGACACAAAGCCCAACCTAAAAAAAGACAAGCAGGGGTTCTAACACTCACTTGGTTTCCCTGAAATGCCCACAATTAGAATAGGATTGCCTTGAGCTAGATTTTAGCACAGTGCTCTACATCAGTGCTTCTCAAGCCTGTCCTCAAGTACCCCCAACAGGCCATGTTTGCAGGTTTTCCTTCATCTTGCACATGTGCTTTAAATCACAGTCAATGACTTGGTATTTTGGACAGCAATTCTAGATAAGATAAATTCACAAAACATGTCCTGTCGGGGGTACTTGAGGACTGAGGCTGAGAACCACTGCAGTAAAAAGGAAAATTGAATACTTACCGCTCTGTATTTTACCTTTCCTGGTGACTATCCATGGCAGCCTACACAAAAAACATCTGTTTTGCAAAGACATAACAAACAAAATACAAAGAGAAAATACATGTGTTACAAACTCGATAAGGACACCCAAATGTACTCTCTTGCCGGCCACACACACAATCTTGCCTCTTTTTAGGGCAAGGTAAAGAATGCTATCTGCAAGCTTTATATAACATAGGTTTGTGTGCTAATGCGGCAATTGAAAACACATGCACAGTCCATGAAACACACAAAAAGTTCACCCAATGTAGAGACTGAACTTCAAAGTGGGTACACCTGTTAAGCCTCGTACACACGATCGGATATCCTATGGATTCTAATCCGATGGTTTTGTCCATCGGAAATCCGATGAAGCTGACTTCCATCAGTCTTGCCTACACACCATCAGTCAAAAAACCGACCGCACCAAAACGACGCGACGTACACCACGTACGACGGCACTATAAAGGGGAAGTTCAAATCGAATGGCGTCACCCTTTGGGCTGCTTTTGCTGATTTCGTGTTACCGCGTGTTAGTAAAAGTTTGGTGAGAGCCGATTCGCGCTTTTCAATCTCCGTGCTTTGCAGATCGTTTCCTGGTGTTCAGTTTGTGCTTGTGGGTTCGTATTTGTTATTCAGTGCGTGCAGTTCGGTCGTTACTGTTTTGCAGTGCCTTCTTGGCCGCTCGTTACTGTTTTTCAGGTTGTTTTTCTCAGGCTTTGCTGTTCCTTGGTGCGTTCTGTTTGAGTTCGTTCTGACCAGCCGACCGGTTTAAAGCCATGTTTGAAGTACGTTCTCGTCGTAGAGCTCGTGCTGGCTATGGGCTTGGTGTTGCGGTTAACACTGTAACCCGAGTTCAGTCCGTGAACAGGATGAGGAGGAGTTCATGGACCAAGAATTGGTTGCTCCAGCGGGACCAATTCTCTCATATGTCTCTGCTGCGGGAAATCCATGAGAATAATCCTGATGATTTCAGGAATTATCTCAGGATGACGGACCCCGTTTTTCACCGTCTGTTGGATTTGCTGTCCCCCTACATCACGAGGCAGGACACTGATGCGCCAGGCCATCACTGCCAAGCAGAGGCTTATTGCAACGTTGAGATACCTGGCGACTGGGAGAAGCTTGCAGGACCTCAAGTTCTCAACAGGCATCTCCCCCCAGGCTCTTGGGATCATTATCCCGGAAACGTGTTCTGCCATCATCCAGGTCCTGCAGAAGGACTATATGAAGGTAAGTTTTCTCCTTTAACATCACATTCTAGTTTTTGAATGTTTGCTAATGTATTGTGTTTCTTTCCTCCTTCCCAATTACCCTGATTGTAATATGCTGGGAATGTCCCCTTTCTCCCCATGCATGTTTTTACTTATAATGGCTCTTTTTTTGGCCTACATGCCTATTTTCCTTCACTAACCTCTCCAGCATGCTATCCTGGGCCCAAACACACCTAGCCTAGTTTTTTCTTAACAATGTTTTTTGTCAGCGCCATAGTAGTTTTGAACCCCTCCCCCCCCTAAAATGTGTCCAAATGTTTTAGTTCACATTCAAGTTCAGCAGAGTGGTAGAGCCTTTTTTTGGGGGGCACAAAATCAGCTATAACCCCCTCCCCCCCTTAGAATATTTTCAAATGGCCCATCAGCGGGGTGAGTCATCTGATAAGTGGGCCTTCTATTTTTGTGTTTAAATACTCCTCAAATAATAAATGTTATACTGATGTTGGCCAACAATGTCTTTGTGTAATCTGCTTGCAATGTAAAGTGCAAAAGTACTAATGAATTCTTTTTGTTTGACTCCACAGTTTCTTTCAACACCACAGGAATGGCAGACTGTGGCTGCCCAATTTGCCCAGTGGTGGGACCTCCCCAACTGTGGAGGGGCAATTGATGGCAAGCATGTCCACATAGTGCCGCCACCCCATTCGGGGTCATACTATTATAACTATAAAGGTTTTAATAGTCTTGTGTTAATGGCGGTGGTGTCGGCACGGTATGAGTTCCTGTATGTAGACGTGGGGAAGAACGGCCAGATGTCCAATGGCGGAGTATTCGCGCAGACGGAGTTCGCTCACCGTCTGCAGTCTGGGAGCCTGGCACTGCCTCCAGATGCAGACAACGTGGATGGACTTCCTTTTGTTTTTATCGCGGATGAAGCCTTTGGACTGGGACCACACCTGATGCGGCTGTTTCCCCAACGCACCCTCACCCCGGAGAGGAGGGTTTTTAATTACCGGCAGGCCAGAGCCCGGAGGGTTGTGGAGAATGCCTTCGGGAAAATGGCCAGCCGGTTCCGCCTGTTTCAGACAGCTATCTACATGGCGGAATACAAACTCAACCACATAATTTACTGCTGCTGCATATTGCACAATTTCTTGAGACAATACTCTACAACATATATATCTACAGTTGGGCCTGAGGCCGGTCTATCTGAGATGAACATTCTGACCGGCCTGGACACTGCCCGTACTGGCTTGGCCCCCCAACGTGCCAGTGAAGTACGTGATAAATACGTTGAGTACTTCACGGGTAGGGGGGCCATCGCAATGCCAGACCATATCTGACCTTTTTTTACCAAAAAATAAATGAAAAATATATATTTGAAAAACTTGTTTTGTCATTATTGCTTTTTTACTTTTTTAGTATGTGTCTCCCAGGTTCTTGTAGTGCCAAGTGTATTTGTCTTTAGTAAATAGCCACAATTGTCACAGTAAAAAACATGCATTTTGCATTTTCGGAACTGCTATTGAGCATAGAAAGAACAAGCCACACATTTTTGAGTGTCCAAAATATTTTTTACTCTGTGCACCACAGGTGCGTTTTTTTTTTTTTATTAAATACAATGTAGAAATTTTTTGCTCCACATTTTGGAGAATAATATTTTTTGCTTTCTTTTGGTTTTGCATAAACATGCATGGTTTAAAATAGCAAACATATCAAAACAATGGAACTTACAAAGTTCAACATGAAAACGATAAACCTGAGATGGGGTGATGTCACCCCTGAACCATCCCAAATTTGAAGATGCACACAGTTGCTTGGTTGCCAAATGGGTCTTTTCAAAGTGAGCCCATGGCTAAAGTCAACATGTGCTGCCATCATGGGGGATCAATGGACATGCTTTGGGGGTGCAAACCCTTCCTCTCACCTACTTGAGTAGCGAGGAAGAGGTTGCACCCCCAAAACAGGGACATAGATATCCTGTGACGGCAGATAGCACTGTGTGCATCTTCCAATTTTGGCTGGTGGGAAAACAAGTGCAAATGTTTGTTGCCAAAAAATACAAAATAACAGGGGGGGGGGGGGACTTCAGACTATTCGCCCCATAATATCTATGTTTTTATATTTTTGCTCAATCACATTCATCCTATTCCTCATAATGGCCATTTCGCTACTACATTCCATTATTTCTTGAATAAGTATTTTGGCACTAGCACTTGAGAATGGAGGAGTTGGAGTTTCGGACACACCACCACGTTCATTCCCTAAAAAAAATAAAGGGATTTAGAAATATGCAGGCCTACATCTGTTTTTACCTTGAAGTTGTGGTGACAGACACTGACCTGTTGTGGTGATAAGCTCCACCTCCGCTTCCTCCACCTCCGCTTCCTCCACATGCTGATCTTGGGGTGCTTTTGGATCTTGGTTTTCTTTATGTGGTCTGTGCTTCCCAGGCTCCTCAGATTGGTGTCCTCCCAGTCTCCTCTCCCCTATGAGAATGAAACAAACAAAAGGTATCCTTCCTTTAGCACACAGAGATTTGAGGGCATAAATTGTAAACATTGCTTGGAAGTGGGGTCCAATTGTTAGTTTTGGCTGAGTTCCAAGATGAACACATGAGATTTTGTGAATTCAACAAAGCAGGAACGACTTTTATTTTTGGACCAAAATAACACACATGGAGACACCCGAAGGTATCCACTGGAGCACCTGTGTGTGACACCCTAAAAAACTTGTTCAGGTGGCCCACACTATAGTGCTCCTGAGTTAAAAGCTGTGTAACCAGCTGCTTCAGTGTCCTCTCCTTTACCCAGAATCCAATTTATCATTTCACATTCTATTTACTTACAACACATCATCTAGCCCACAATGTTTGTAAATGTTGTTTTCATTCAAATATGCATTACCACATGTGGTTTACGTGTATATGTGCAAAACATGTTTTTTTTTTTTGAAGACGATCAGTGTTTACTACGAAACATTACCAAATAAGTGGACACTCAACTTAACATAAAAGTTGACATTTTACAATGTGAAACCAGACAATCCAAGCACATGTAGCAAAACATGCAAGAATAAATATTACAATTTGAAATAACACAGGAAATAAACTTACTTTTTTCAAGTGTTTTTTTAAGATTCCTATACTGCTCCGGCTCTCTCAGCTTCAGGTCAGACCACCTTTTACGGAGCTGCTCCTTGGATCTCCTGATCCCAAATTTCTGATAGAGACTCCTCGCCACTTTGTCCAGTATTTGAGACTTCCGGATATTAGGGGTGTCGTATGCTTCCCATCGTAATCTTTCCTCCGCAGGATGTCCACCATCTCCGCAATCTCAGCAAATGACATATTAGTCGCCTTGTATCTTTTATTCCTGGATCGGGACGTTCCCGCCTCCGGGCTTTCCTCGTCGGTACTTAATAATAAAGCACGCACCTGTGTCACAGACATGTCGTCATCTCCCACTGTGCACCGAATGAGAAGGGGCGGGGAAATGCAGAAAAAGAACGTCCTGGGCGGGCGACGCGGGCGGAGTTACACGCATGCGCAGGGTATATAAATGGGAAACAAGGTTGTGGTTGCACGGAGTAAGAACGACCGGAAGTGATGAAAAAAACCAACTATGGTAAGAATGAAACTTGGGCCTGCAGTGGCCTATAATGGTTCCTGATTGTAAAGGCCTATATTGGGATAAGATTAGGACAATGTAAGCTGACCTCTACTGTTTTTTTCCAGCGTTCCCTCCACCCCTGCAGAGGGGAAGGAGGAGCCACCTGAGCTCAAAGAGCTGGATCTGCGCATCTTCAGCCAGGTATAGTATTTTAAAACATATTTATTGGCCTCAAATGTACTATTGTGAACTAGATTTATTCTTTACAAATGAAATAATGAACCCAAAAAAAAAAAAAAAGTTAAATAATAAATATTAAATTTTAAAAAAAGTGGTCATAAATGAAAACGGGGTCAGAATGAAAGTCTTTTCAATTTATTGAACATTCAAATTGCAACAGTCATGAGATAAAGATTGTGTGCGATTGATTCAACAAAATATCAGGAATGTGGCAGGCAGGAGGAGGCAGGGGTGAGTGGCAGCCAGGAGGAGGCAGGGCCAAATGGCACTCAACAGGTCCCCAGGCCTAGTGGCAGCACACAGTCAAAAGTGGCTCCCCTCCACGTCAGACCGAAAAAACATTGTCGGATGACACTGGTGGAGGAGGAGTCACTTCAGATAATACGTGACGCTGCTGCCATCATGAGGGCCCCCCTCAACCCTGTTGAGGGCTTTAGTGCCTACCTGGCCGAAAAGTTGTTTTAAATGGAGGCAGGACAACGTGCCCTCTGTGAGCATCTGATATACACAGCCATTCACACGGGGGGGGGGGAGGGGGCAGCTGACAAAGGCCACTCATCTCTGCCATCTGACCCATCCTTCTCCTCCTGCCACATTACCACCGACAGTGGCACAGCCTGCAAGGGTGCGTGGACGGGGCTGTGGAACAAACGCTGGAGGGAAGCGTGGAGGGAAGGCTACAGGGAAGAGCAGAAGGTGATTCCCTGGCTTCAAGCTGCTCTTCCAGAAGTTGCAGTTTGTAGGAGTACCACAGCTTGGGATGATGTATGTCTTCGGCTGCTGCTCCTGATTTCCTTATGTTGTTTATTTTATTGTTCATCATAGTTATGTCTGTCTTTGGGGTCCAAAGTCTTCATATATTCCGCTAATTTTCCAATTGTTGCCCTTTGGGTTTATTTATATTTTTTGCCATAAATGGAGATTTGATTTCAGCCAAAATACTTGCCTGATGTGTTTTTATTGTGAGTAGCAAGAACATTTCATAAATACAATGTGTAAATAACAAGGGACACCAACTTCCTTGAGGGAAAAATAAAATAAACATATGTTGTTGGGAGAACTTGACACCAAAAAAAAAAAAAGGCCAGAAGGAAAAAAAAAAAAAAAGATATGGATTGTAAGGCCCCTTTCACACTGGGGCGGGCAGGAGCGGTGGCGGTATAGCAGCACGATTTTCAGCGCTGCTATACCGTCGTTCTTACCGCGGTATGCGGTCACTAGGGGGGTGAATTTAACCCCCGCTAGCGGCCGAAAAAGGGTTAATACCGCCCGCAAACCGCGGCTATTGCCGCGGTTTGCGGGCGGTATTACCGCGCTGTCCCATTGATTTCAATGGGAGACCGCGGTAAAGGAGCGGTGAACACACCGCTCCTTCACCGCTGTAAAGAAGCGGCTAGCAGGACTTTTGGAGCGGTCCTGCTAGCGCACCGCTTCAGTGTGAAAGCCTTCGGGCTTTCACATTGAAGGCTAAAGGGCATGATTTTTTCATGCGGTATAATAGCGCTAATATTAGCGCTAAACCGCATGAAAAACGCCCCAGTGTGAAAGGGGCCTAAATCATTTTTAAAATTAGTGAGGTCTGGCTTTAAGAATAGATCAAATTATTCATGAGATCACAAGAAACAAAGAAATAAGTTTGTCAGAACTCGGGATAAATATCTGCAGCAAAAAATACATTTTAAACACCATTCTAAAGAAGAAAACAATGCGCTGCATTAAACGAGGCAATAATTTGCACAAGGACGAATGTGCTCTCTCCATTAGGAACGCTAGTTTTACCAGAACGAGCGCTCCCGTCTCCTAATTCAGTCTGAGCATGCGTGGGTTTTTTATCCGATGGACTTGCCCATAGACGATCGGATTTTGCTATCGGTTTTTGATCCATCGGAAAAATTTAAAACATGTTCTATTTTTTAAAACCGATGGAAAAAAAAATGATGGGTCCCATACACGATCGGTTTGTCCGATGAAAATAGTCCATCGGACTGTTTTCATCTGTAAAACCGATCGTGTGTACAGGGCTTTAAGGATGTCCTTAAATTACTAACCCAAAAAACACGCTCTCTGAGCATGCCCAGAAACATCCTAGTGCTGTTCACACACAAAAAGCACAAAAAAAAGCAAAGTCCCTGAGCATGCCCAGACCAGCCCAAATGCATTTCACACACCAAAAGGCACAGGAAAAAAACAAAGTTTCTGAGTCTGCCCAGACCAACCCAAATGCAGCTAGCACAAAATACGCCACCCCCCTGTCCAAAATTTAAGGGGTTGTAAAGGCAATTTTTTTTTAAAATAACAAACATGTTATACTTACCTCCACTGTGCAGCTCGTATTGCATGGTGGTTAGTTCTTGCGGGCGCGCTCACGTGATACAGTGAGCGGCTATAGCCACCGGCTGTATCACTCGCTGTGTCATTGGATGTGATTGACAGCAGCGCGAGCCAATGGCTGTGCTGCTTTCAATCCACACACTCTAGCCAATCAACGGCCAGGCTGAGCGGCGAAGAGGACGTCGGGGGCGAGCGCAGCAGGTGAATGGCCTCAGGTAAGTAAAACGAGGGGGGGCTGGGGAGGCCGGTATTGTCGGATGTTTTTCCATCTTAATGCATAGGATGCATTAAGATGAAAAAAAAATTGCATTTACAACCCCTTTTTTTTTACTAACCTGCAAGACAAAGCTATAATAAACTAGTATGACTAGCATACTAGCTCATTATGTACCACTTACCTTCGATCGGGGGCCCCCGAAGTCATCCGTGTCCCTCCTCTAGCCGCATCCATCGAATGTTACTTCCGGGTATCGCCGCTGCAGCCAATCACAGCGCCGCTCCGGGGCTGTGATTGGCCGGAGCGGCGAAGACGTGACTCCGCGCATGCGCGTGTGAGCTGTCGAATTCGGCTACGTCGTCAAATGTTGCGACCTAGCCGAATTTGTGAATGGGGTGACGTCAGCGTCGCCGCATTTAAATGCAAATATCTCCTTAACCGTGTAGGTTAAGGAGATATTTCATGCACCTACAGGTAAGCCTTAATCTAGGCTTACCTGTAGGTCTTTGTTTAAAAAGTGGGTTTACAACCACTTTAAGCACATCATCCAGCATGCTACTAAATTAGAGATGGGACAAACTCCCCCCCCCCCTCCAGGGGGGGGGGGGCAAACAAAGAGCCTAACATGGGCAAAAGTTAGACAACAAATACCATTGCAGTCTATGGGAACTGACTTGTTAATTTTGCTAGTCCCCACTTGGCTGCCTTATCCTCTAGTTATTGGCCTTAAAATGGGTATGGGGGCCCAGGTCCCACCCTAAGGGACATATATCAATGTCACCAATTTTGAGAACCCAAAAAACGAAACAGGGAGAAGTGCCTTCAACCACTTCAACCCCGGACCATTTTGTTGCTAAAGGACCAGGCCCCTTTTTGCGATTCGACACCGAGTTGCTTTAACTGACAATTGCGCGGTCGTGCGACGTGGCTCCCAAACAAAATTGATGTCCTTTTTTTCCCACAAATAGATCTTTCTTTTGGTGGTATTTGATCACCTCTGCGGTTTTATTTTTTTGCGCTATAAACAAAAAGAGAGCTACAATTTTGAAAAAACTGAAATTTTTTAAATTTTGCTATAATAAATATTCCCAAAAAATATATAATATTTTTTTTTTCCCTCAGTTTAGGCTGATATGTATTCCTCTACATTCTTCTACATATTTTTGGTAAAAAAAAAATCACAATAAGCGTTTGATTGGTTTGCGCAAAAGTTATAGTGTCTACAAAATAGGGGGTAGTTTTAGGGCATTTTTATTAATATTTTTTTTTTTACTAGTAATGGCGGCGATCAGCGATTTTTATCGTGACTCTGACATTATGGCGGACACATCAGACACTTTTGACACATTTTTGGGACCATTGTAATTTTTACAGCAATCAGTGCTATAAATATGCACTGGTAACTGTGAAAATTACACTGGCAGTGAAGGGTTTAACCTCTAGGTAGCGCTGTAGGGGTTACGTGTGACCTAATGAGTGATTCTTGCTGTAGGGGGGGCGTGGCTTGGCGTGTGACGTCACTGATCGTCGTTCCCTATGACAGCGAACAGACGATCACTGACATGCCACTAGGAAGAATGGGGAAAGGTTTGTTTACACTTACCTCTCCTTGTTCTTCAGCTCTGTGACCCGATCGCGGGACACCAGCGGCGATCGGGTCCGCGGGTGCAGTCATGGAGCTTCGGACCGGGTCACGAGCGTGCCACCGCCGGCAACGTGCGTGACCCACGGACGGGTTCTTTGATGATTTGATTTATTGTCATTGTAAAAATTAATTCCCAATGAAATTACATTTCTACGCCACACATTATTCATACATCACAATTATCAACCATGCATTTACCACACAGAATTTATATATAAAAAAGTCCCCATATTATAAAAGTATAAAAGTGTCCTCATATTAAAAACTAAACAAGACAATAAAATAACTATGTGACCACCTTTCATTTCATTCCTGAATTGATAGCCTTAACAGCCCTGGGGAAGAAGCTTTCTTTAAATCTTTTTGTCCTTGTTTTAATCACCCTAAAACGTTTCCCAGATGGCAATAATTCAAATAAATGACAACCAGGATGAGTCGGGTCTCTCACTATTTTTCCTGATCTACAAAGGCAGCGAGTCTCATATATTTAATCTAGAGAAACAAGTTCACACCCAACAATTTTCTGCGCTATTCAAACCACTCTCTTTAGAGCATTTTTATCTGCCTGCGTACAACTAGGGTACCACACTAGAATACAATAACGTTAATATATTCTCAATGGTAGAGCGATAGAATGTCTCTAGTACCTTCTTAAAGGGGACGTACCTGTATGCCCTTGTACCTGTCCGTGCCATTCTGTCGACGTACATCGTCGTGCGGTGGTCCTTAAGTGATTAAATTTGCCAAATTGCTTAAGGGCCAGTTCACACCACATTCAGTCCAGTGCGTTTTTTTATGCCTCAAAAATGCATGGAAAGTAGGTTATATGTTTTTCAATGGCATAGTTCACACCATTGCTTGCAGTTCCAGTGTGTTCCAGTTCCAGAAAACAGAGTAGAACATGCTGCATTTTTTCTGCACTGGAATGCTGTAAAACGCAAAAAAAACGCATCATAAGCGCACAGGAACGCATCAAATACGCACATGCAGAAAAGCATCTGGACTGCGTTTCTATAGAGTGAACTTGCCTTAAAGCTATTAACTTGGGGGGGTACTCTGCCTGTAAAGTGGTGCATCTGTAGCATGTATCCAAAATGCTGTTTCAAAGATGTACGGCTTTAGAGCAAACTTACAAATCGACATTGCAGCTGCAAGATTTTAACAAAAAATAAAATAAAAAATAGCCTGCCCCCTCAATACATACAAGGCCATTTGGGTCTGGAAAGGCTTAAAATGAGAACCCCCACATGAAATACCATCCCCTCCCACGCACTAACAAATCCCTAGCCAAACACAGCAAGCCAGCTAATGAAAGGGGGTGTATGCTTTGTGGCAGGAGGGGCTCGGGCACCCCAAAAGTGGTTTGGATTGGTGAAGGCAGCTCACAGCCTTTGGAGAATGGAGTGGAGTGTAGAGTTCCCCTTTAAAAGCAAAAAATAGCAAAAAG
This sequence comes from Rana muscosa, assembly GCA_029206835.1. Classification (NCBI taxonomy): domain Eukaryota; kingdom Metazoa; phylum Chordata; class Amphibia; order Anura; family Ranidae; genus Rana; species Rana muscosa. The sequence goes on along the minus strand of CM055120.1, from coordinate 112,943,933 downwards.
AAAACATATGCTCGGGTAATGGGTCTGTCCGGAATGTGTCCAGCAGTCCTCACGGACGGGTAAGTAGTGTTCCACCTGTTTCAGCAGAATGGAACAGCTGGGCATTCCTGGGGAGGTCGACTAGGGGGTCTCAGTCTACCTTTCTTCTCTCCCTGTCCCTTCCCTCCTCCTCATGCATCTGGCTGTGTACCTGATTGGGGGCTGTGCTGGGTGTCCTGGGTCTACTCTCTCTGGTGGGGTGTTATCTGTCATGTGTGGGGGGCCTCCGCGCGGAGGCCTAGCATGTTTGCGGCCTTTTCTTTACCTCAGAAGTGATCCGGCAGCCATTTTGGGTGAGCCAGTGCCATTTTCTTGTAGCCGCGCTGTAATACAGCTGGCGGCCATTTTCTTGTAGCTCGTGCTCTTTTTTACTGAGGCGGCCGGCGGCCATTTTCTTGTGGTTTTTTGCTTGGTTTTGGCCTCTAGCGCTGGAAATGTCTTTCTGAACGGCGCGAACAGCACAAAACATCTCAGACGCCAGAGAGCACCTCAGCACAGGCTGTGCAGGAGAGAGAGCGGACCGCAGCGCTGGGCAGTACCTGGGTCGGGGTAGTGAGTCCTCCGGGGGCTACTCGGTCTGTAGCAGCTAGGATGGTGGACCTTTTATGTACCTTGCCTTTAGTCCCTAAGTGGCTGTCAGGCGAGTGTGGGTCAGCATGGCGTCAGAAGCTGGCGCTTCTTCCCCAGACATCCCTGTGGTAGCAACCGGTGCCCCTGCACCTGCAGTACCTATGGATGCTTTGTCGGCGGTCCTGGAATCATTTGTTGCCGGGGTGGAGGCGGTGTGCGGGCGAAAAGGGGGGTAAAAAACGCCCCCTCCCTCACCATCTTCTGGGAAAGCTTTGATTCAGACTTGGGCCTGGCTGTGGCACACGGCCCCTGTTCTGACGTGTCAGAGGATGCGGACCAGGACCATTCGGACAGTGAGGAAGACTCTGTGTCCGGGTCAGCGCAGGAGAAAGCGCTTGTTGGAGCACTTATCACCGCAGTGTGGGAGACCCTAAAATTGGAAGATACGGTGGGGGCATCTACTGAGGTGTCGGTCCCTTTTGGGTCCCACAAGCCGGCCCGCACTGCTAAGGTGTTTCCCTACCTAACTTATTTTGATAAGTTTATATACAAAGAATGGGAACAACCGCAGAGGGCCTTTTTGGTCCCAAAACGCACGGCGGTCCGTTACCCCTTTGAGGAGAGCCTCCTGAAAAAATGGACATCTCCCCTAATTGTGGACCCCCCGGTATCCAGGTTAAACAAGGTAACCACGATTCCGGTAGAGGGGACTCCTGCCTTTAAGGACCCTGCAGACAGGAGGGCCGAGGCGGTGGCCCAGTCCATATTCATGGTGGTGGGGTCAGCATTACGGCCTGTATTGGCCACGGCCCTGGTGTTGCAGACACTTACAGAATGGGCAAAATTGTTGCACCACGAGTTGGTAGAGCAACAGGCTTCCCCAGTCTGCGTGGAACTGGCCGACAAGTTGGTGCATGGCCCTAAGTATGTCTGCGATGCTGAGTTAGATACAGCTCCCTTGCTTTCCAGAGCCTCAGTGTCTGCTGTGGTGCTCTGTTGCCTGATTTGGCTAAAATGCTGGTCCGTGGACCAGACTTCCAAGAAAGCTCTGGCGGATTTGCCCATCCAGGGAGAGAGGCTATTTGGGGCTGGATGACATTATTAAAAATGTCACTGGGGGTAAGAGCACGCTGCTCCCACAATCCAGAAAAGGTAAGGAGCCGTGCCGTAGGCCAGGGCCCTCCTTTTCCGCTCAGAAGCGTTTTTTCGTCAGTCCAGGCCCTCAGGTAAGTGTCCCCAGGCCGACAAAGGGCCAGCTGAGGGACAAAAGCGTCCCTGGTTTCGCAAGCCAAACAAGCCTGCGAACAAATCTGCGACAGCATGAAGGTTTGCCCCCGCCCGACTCTCGGGTGGGGGGTCGCCTTCACGAGTTTGCAGCTCGATGGGCCTCCCTGCTTTCCGACCAGTGGGTTTGCGAAGTGGTTTCATCAGGGTACAAGATAGTTTCTTTCTTGTCCACCAAACAGATTTTTTCCCTCGAACCTTCATCTTCTTCCGGCTCATCAGAACGCCCTGTTTGGGGCAGTGCAGGGCCTGCTGATGCACGGGGTATTAGTACCTGTGCCGCTGCCGGAAAGGTTTCAGGGATTCTACTACAATCTGTTTGTAGTTCCAAAGAAGGACGGGGTCCGTCCAATCCTGGACCTCAAGGCCCTCAACTCCTGTGTAAAAGTACAAAGATTCAGGATGGAATCAGTTCGCCCTGTGGTCGCTGCACTCCATCCGGGGGATTTTCTGGCGTCCTTGGACATCAAGGACACAAACTTGCATGTCCCCATATATGTCACGCATCAGAGATTTCTGCGTTTTGCAGTCAGGGACGAGCACTACCAGTTTGTAGCGCTCCCTTTTGGCCTGGCGTCCGCACCAAGGCTTTCACCAAGGTGCTCGCCCCGATTCTAGCTTTGCTGAGACAGCGAAGAATCGCTACCGTGGGCTACCTGGACGACCTCCTTCTGAGAGCAGCTTCAGACTTAGAATTAAAGGAGGATGTGGCGATTGCCAGTCAGACCCTTCAAGAATTTGGTTGGGTACTGAACCTCCAGAAGTCGGTGTTGCTGCCTACTCAACGCCTGGAGTACCTGGGCTTGATTCTGGACTCCTCAGAGGCAAGGGTTTTACTCCCTTTGGAAAAGTTGAAGACGCTTCAGACTGCAGTGAAGCTTTTGGCATCCCGCAGGTGGTCATCGCTGCGCTTTTGCATGCGAGTCCTGGGTCTCATGGTAGCCACCTTTGAGGCGGTACCGTATGCTCAATTCCACACTCAAATTTTGCAGGAGATCCTGTCCAAATGGGACAAATCTGTTGTCCCTGGATTGTCAAATCCGGGTGAGCCAGCTAGCCAGGGCTTCCCTGGTATGGTGGCTGGGATCTCCAGCCCTTCAGTCCGGGAAGTCGTTCCTTCCTTTTCACTGAACGGTGATCACGACGGACGCCAGCCTGACCGGTTGGGGGGGGGAGTTTGGGGCGTACAGTCGACACGGGGGTCGCTGGACGCAGAAAGAATCCCGCCTGCCGATCAATGTGCTGGAACTTCGGGCGATCAGGCAGTGCCTCCCCACATGATCACAGAGGCTGCAGGGGTGTCCAGTCAGGATCCAGTCGGACAACGCCACGGCGGTGGCGTATGTCAACCATCAAGGAGGAACAAGAAGCTTGGCTGCAGCATTGGAGGTCGCTCACATTCTGAGGTGGGCAGAACGGAGCGTGCCGGCTCTATCGGCCGTGTACATTCCGGGTGTAGAAAATTGGCAAGCGGACTACCTAAGTCGCCAGATGCTGGACCAAGGAGAATGGTCGGTACATCCGGATGTGTTTCGACTCCTTTGCCTAAGATGGGGCACGCCAGACGTGGATCTCCTGGCTTCTTGACTCAATCGGAAGGTATTGAGGTTTGTGGCCAGGTCCAAAGATCCCTGGGCAGATGCGTCAGACGTGTTGGAGGCTCCGTGGGGACAGTATCGGCTAATTTATGCCTTCCCCCCACTAAAACTTCTTCCTCGCCTGCTTCGCAGAGTGGAGACCGAGGGGATTCCGGTGATTCCAATTGCCCCAGATTGGCCTCGGCGTCCTTGGTACGCCGACCTAGTATGCCTGGTGGCAGATGTTCCTTGGCGACTGCCGATGCGGAAGGACCTTCTGTTGCAAGGTCCTATACTTCATCCTGCTTTACAGTCGCTGGCTTTAACGTTATGGCTGTTGAAAGTCAGGTACTAAGGGACCGAGGCCTGTCGGATTCAGTAATTTCCACCATGCTGAAGGCACGGAAGTCATCTTCTCTGAACATCTATCATCGCACGTGAAAAGGCCTACATCTCTATGTGTGAGAAGATGGAGTGGCATCCACTAGGGATGAGCCGAACAGTTCGGTTCGCATCAGAACATGCGAACAGGCAATAAATTTGTTTGAACATCCGAACACCGTTAAAGTCTATGGGACTCAAATATGAAAAACCTACAGTGCTAATTTTAAAGGCTTATATGCAAGTTGTTGTCATAAAAAGTGTTTGGGGACCCGGGTCCTGCCCCAGGGGGCATGTATCAATGCATAAAAAAAGTTTTAAAAAACTACCGTTTTTTTCAGGAGCAGTGATTTTAATAATGCTTAAAGTGAAACAATAAAAGTGAAATATTCCTTTAAATTTCGTACATGGGGGGGGGGGGGGGGAAGGAAAAAAAGTAATTTAAAAGCACTCGCGGCTATAATGAATTGTCGGCTCCTGGCAATACAGAGAACAGTCATTGAAAGTCATTGATAAAAAATAAAAATAAATGCGTGGGGGTCCCCCCAAATTCAATTACCAGGCCCTTCAGGTCTGGTATGGATATTAAAAGGGGAACCCAGCGTCAAATAAAAAAAAATTACGTGGGGTTCCCCCAAAATATCCATACCAGGCCCTTCAGGTCTGGTATGGATTCTAAGGGGAACGCCACGCCAAATTAAAAAAAAAATGGCGTGGAGTTCCCCCCAAAAATCCATACCAGACCTTTTATCCGAGCACGCAATTTGGCAGGTCGCAGGAAAAGGGGGGGGACGAGAGAGCGCCCCCCACCTCCTGAACCGTACCAGGCCACATGCGCTCAACATGGGGAGGATGCTTTGGGGGTCTGTGACCCCTCAAAGCACCATGTTCCCATGTTGATGGGGACAAGGGCCTCATCCCCACAACCCTTGCCCGGTGGTTGTGGGGGTCTGCAGGCGGGGGGCTAATCGGAATCTGGAAGCCCCCTTTAACAAAGGGGACCCCCAGATTCCACCCCCCCTATGTGAATTGGTAACAGGGTACATTGTACCCCTACCATTTCACAAAAGAAAGTGTCAAAAAATTTTAAAACCACACAGACACCGTTGTGAAAAGTCCTTTATTAAAAATAAAAAAAGCCATTCCAGCGTTGTAATGCAGTCTGTCCAGCGACGATCCATGAATCATTCTCCAGCGATGCGGTGAGTCTCCAGTGATGAACAATCCACATCTTCCCTGCACCGGAGCCTCTCGGCTAATGACACGCAAGCAGTGTTGACAGTTCTTTTATAACCGAGGTCGGAAACCCCTGTGACGTGACAGGTAACCCCGCCCCCTCTAACGCGTCATGGGGGTTTCAAAATACAAGGATTTTACATCAGTAGAAGTTCTATACTCTTAAACTTTTCATAGGATTCTATATTTATAACCCTTTTTATGATAATATATATGTATTAATGGGTTATGAATAGGGATGAGCTTCGTGTTCGAGTCGAACATACGTCGACTCGAACATCGGCTGTTCGATCGTTCGACGAAGATCGAACGATTTGGGCCATTCGCGCCAAATTCGAGTGACGCGAACGGCCCACAGTGCACTACGCCATCGCAGTGTCATCCAGGCGCTGTGATTGGCCAAGCATGCACTGTGACCCCGCATGCTTGGCCAATCACAGCGCCGGCAGCGAGGAGAGCAATGATTGGCCACAGGCAGGATGCCTGTGGCCAATTATTCTTGAGGGGGTTTAGTACACGCCCCACACTATAAAAGGCCGCCAGCGCGGCGGCCTTGTGTAGTGTGTTCCGGAGCAGGGAAAGAGAAGCATAGGCAGGGACAGTGTCATTTTTTTTCCTTTACTAATCCTGGATTCCTTGTGTTTAGGGACAAATAAGGATAGGTAGGGAGAGTGTCAGTGTGTTATTCTGTGCTAAACCTTGTTTGTAGGGACAGAGAGGTACAGTGAGGGAAAGTGTCAGTGTGCTATTCTGTTCTAAACCAATCTTGCTGAACCATATTTGAAATCCTTGAGTTTAGGGACAGAGAGGTACAGTGAGGGAAAGTGTCAGTGTGCTATTCTGTGCTAAATCTTGTTTGTAGGGACAGAGTAGGACAGTGAGTGAAACTGACAGTGTGCTATTCTGTTCTAAACCAATCTTGCTGAACCATATTTGAAATCCTTGAGTTTAGGGACTGAGAGGTACAGTGAGGGAAAGTGTCAGTGTGCTATTCTGTGCTAAATCTTGTTTGTAGGGACAGAGTAGGACAGTGAGTGAAACTGACAGTGTGCTATTCTGTTCTAAACCAATCTTGCTGAACCATATTTGAAATCCTTGAGTTTAGGGACAGAGAAGGACACTCGTGGAAACTATCAGTGTGCTATTCTGTGCTAAATCTTGTTTGTAGGGACAGAGTAGGACAGTGAGTGAAACTGACAGTGTGCTATTCTGTTCTAAACCAATCTTGCTGAACCATATTTGAAATCCTTGAGTTTAGGGACAGAGAGGTACAGTGAGGGAAAGTGTCAGTGTGCTATTCTGTTCTAAACCAATCTTGCTGAACCATATTTGAAATCCTTGAGTTTAGGGACAGAGAAGGACACTCGTGGAAACTCTCAGTGTGCTATTCTGTGCTAAATCTAGTTTGTAGGGACAGAGTAGGACAGTGAGTGAAACTGACAGTGTGCTATTCTGTTCTAAACCAATCTTGCTGAACCATATTTGAAATCCTTGAGTTTAGGGACAGAGAGGTACAGTGAGGGAAAGTGTCAGTGTGCTATTCTGTGCTAAATCTTGTTTGTAGGGACAGAGTAGGACAGTGAGTGAAACTGACAGTGTGCTATTCTGTTCTAAACCAATCTTGCTGAACCATATTTGAAATCCTTGAGTTTAGGGACAGAGAAGGACACTCGTGGAAACTATCAGTGTGCTATTCTGTGCTAAATCTTGTTTGTAGGGACAGAGTAGGACAGTGAGTGAAACTGACAGTGTGCTATTCTGTACTAAACCAATCTTGCTGAAGCATATTGCAAATCCTTGTGTTTAGGGACTGTCATGGAAACCCTGTCAGGAACAGACGCCCTGGACTTCCTGGTTCCCGCCCCCGCAGGTGACGCCCGAAGGGCTATTTAAACTCCTCACTTGCAGACAGTCCCTGCTGTCTGCTCTACAGCGTTTATCCCAAGTGACCTGATCTGCCTTGTTTACCTGTATCTGACCCGGCTTCCTGTGACCCTCCTGCTATCTGCCTGTACCTGACCATCGGCCTGTTTTCTGACTTCGGTATTGCCTGATCCTTTTGTGCCTCGCTGCCTGCCAGTTTACCCGACCCCGGCTTGTCTGACGATCCTGCCTGACCTTGGCTCTTGTTCACCTGCTGCTGCCTAGTGGTTCCAGTTTACCTGCTGTGCCTCCCGGTCCGGGTCATCTGCTGAGTTCCTGGTTCCTGTCTGCTCATCTGCTGGTTCCTGTCTGCTCATCTGCTGGTTCCTGTCTGCTCATCTGCTGGTTCCTGTCTGCTCATCTGCTGGTTCCTGTTCACCTGCTGCTGCCTAGTGGTTCCAGTTTACCTGCTGTGCCTCCCGGTCCGGGTCATCTGCTGAGTTCCTGGTTCCTGTCTGCTCATCTGCTGGTTCCTGTCTGCTCATCTGCTGGTTCCTGTCTGCTCATCTGCGGGTTCCTGTTCACCTGCTGCTGCCCAGTGGTTCCAGTCTACCTGCTGTGCCTCCCGGTCCGGGTCATCTGCTGAGTTCCTGGTTCCTGTCTACTCACCTGCTGCAGTTCCTGGTTCCTGTCTGCTCATCTGCTGGTTCCTGTCTGCTCATCTGCTGGTTCCTGTTCATCTGCTGCTGCCCAGTGGTTCCAGTCTACCTGCTGTGCCTCCCGGTCCGGGTCATCTTCTGAGTTCCTGGTTCCTGTCTACTCACCTGCTGTAGTTCCTGGTTCCTGTCCACTCACCTGCTGTAGTTCCTGGTTCCTGCCTCCTCACCTGCTGGTTCCTGATCACCTGCGGTAGTTCTTGATCCTGCCAGGCACTCGTACCCCTTCCACCTCCGTGCTTCCTGTTATACCACCAGGGGCCGCCGGTGGGAGCCGTAAGGGAGGCCTCCCTCTGCTAACCGGGCTCGTCACCGTCAGGTACGTGACAGTAGCAGACAGCCATGTCTGAGCCCGAGCAGGGAGCCTCACCTATGGAGGAACTATGCCGACACCTGGCGGGACTGACCGAGGCCGTTAAGAGCCTCCAGCAAGGCTACACTCACCTGGAAGGACAAGTGCGGGCCCTCACCAACCCCGATGGAGCTCAAGGGGGTCCACGTGCCTCCACTTCTTCCGCCGGGGCAGGAGCTGCGCCCACGGTGGTCATGCTTCCCCCTGAACCCAGGGCCCCTACACCCGAAAGATTCTCCGGGGACCGAAGCAAGTTCAGGGCTTTCCGGAACTCTTGTGAGTTGTACTTTGCCTTACAGCCCCGCACCTTTTCCTTAAAAGCTACCAAGGTGGGCTTTGTAATTTTGCTGCTTTCCGGAGACCCACAGAACTGGGCCCACCGCCTGCTAGAACGCAAAGATGCGTCCTTGGACAGCCTTACACTTTTTTTTGACGCCATTGCCCAATTGTACGAGGACCCTCAGCTCTCGGTCACTGCAGAGAACGCCCTGCGGACCCTTCAGCAGGGACGCAGAGCAGCGGAAGATTATGTAGCTGAATTCAGGCGCTGGAGCGCAGACACCAGCTGGAATGACGCTGCCCTCCGTCACCAGTTTCGCATAGGCCTTTCTGACCCATTGAAGGACGAACTGGCTAGGGTAGGAATACCAGAAAATTTGAACCTACTGATCGATCTGACAATTCAGATCGACCGACGCCTGAGGGAACGGAGGGTTGAGAGGGCCACGGGCTTCACCCGGCCGACCTGGATGCTTCCCCGGGTCCCCAGTCATCCACACCCAGCTTCTGCAGCACCCTTGACCCCCTCGTACGATGCTCCTGAACCCATGCAGCTTGGGGTCCTCCGCCCTTCCCTTACTCCGGAGGAACGCCAACGCCGACGCGCGCACAACCTGTGCCTGTACTGCGGGGAGCCCGGTCACTTCGTTAGGAACTGTCCCCTGAAGTTCCGTAAGTGCTTGTCAGTATTCCCTGCTGTGATCAACCCTCAGACTAAATCCTCCTCTCACTTCGCTCTTTCTATCTCCCTGCAGCTCCCAGGAAGGACCCTGCAAGTCGTCGCAATTATTGACTCTGGGGCTTGTAGTTGCTTCATGGACTCAACTTTTGCCCGTACTCAACTTATTCCTCTACTTCCCAAGACCCATGGACTACGGGTTCACCTGGCTGATGGGTCCCTTATCAAGTCGGGGCCTGTGGTCGAAGAGACAGCTCCCCTACCTGTCACTGTCTTCTCCTCTACCGGGGTGCACCGAGAATATCTACGGCTGGATATTATCTCCTCTCCACTGTTCCCCATAATTCTCGGTATGCCCTGGCTACAAGCCCATAATCCTACCATTAACTGGGTCACGGGGGTGATCACGTTTCCTTCCTCCTACTGCCAATGGTCCTGTGGCTCACACAAACCCCCTGGGCCTGCCACCTTAATGTGTACCGACACTGAGGCCAGAATACGTCAGGCCATCCCTGACGCTTACCTGGACTTTCTCGATGTGTTTAGTAAACAGGGGGCAGAGACACTACCACCCCACCGAGCCTACGACTGCCCCATTGATCTACTTCCCAGAGCAGCTATTCCTTTTGGTAGGATTTTCCCTTTAACGGAGGTGGAACAGGGGGCCCTGAAGGACTACATCGATGAGAACCTTTTAAAGGGGTTCATTCGCCCCTCTACGTCACCAGCAGGCGCAGGCATTTTCTTTGTAGAAAAGAAGGACCATACCCTCAGGCCATGTGTGGACTACCGTGAACTAAATAAGGTCACCATTAAAAATCGTTATCCTCTTCCTCTGGTACCAGAGTTGTTCCAAAGATTGGGAGCTGCCGTTATTTTTACTAAGCTTGACCTCCGGGGAGCCTATAACCTGGTCCGAATCAAGGAGGGCGATGAGTGGAAAACCGCCTTCCGCTCCCGGTTCGGACATTTCGAATATTTAGTGATGCCCTTCGGGCTGTGCAATGCCCCTGTCACCTTCCAGTATTTAATTAATGATGTTCTTCGGGACTTTTTAGATCTCTTTGTGATTGCTTATTTAGATGACATACTAATCTTCTCTTCCTCCCTTGACTCTCATCGCAGGCATGTCAGAAGTGTGTTAGACCGGCTTCGGCAGCATAAACTATATGCGAAGGCTGAGAAATGCGAGTTTGAGCGGGAGAGCATAGCATTTCTGGGATTAATCATCTCTGGCGAAGGCATCAGGATGGACCCACAGAAGATCACCGCAATCTTGGACTGGCCAGCGCCAGTGGATAAGAAGGGAATCCAACGGTTCGTTGGATTCGCCAACTTTTATCGTAAATTCATCCGGGGGTTCTCCGCCATCATTGCACCCATTACTCAGCTAACCAAGCAAGGTACCCGCTTCCACTGGTCCCCTGAGGCCCAAAAGGCCTTTGAGGATCTCAAAGGGCTCTTCACCTCTGCATCCATCTTAAAACACCCAGATTCCTCCCTACCATTTGTACTTGAGGTAGATGCTTCTGAGGTTGCAGTAGGGGCAATATTGTCACAGAGGCAAGGAACCAAGGCTTTGCTTCATCCGGTGGCTCTCTTTTCTCGCAAATTATCTGCGGCAGAAAAGAACTATGACGTGGGAGACCGGGAACTCTTGGCGATAAAGTCCGCCCTGGAAGAATGGAGGTACTTACTTGAAGGTGCTGCTCACCCGATCTTAGTATTCACCGACCATAAGAACTTAGAGTACCTGAAAACTGCAAAAAGACTAAAACCACGACAAGGCAGATGGGCCCTGTTTTTTTCCCGGTTCTCCTTCCATGTGACATACCGCCCCGGTGCCAAGAACACTAAACCTGACGCCTTGTCCCGAATGTTTCATGGATCCAAAGAACTCTCCTCACCCGATACAATCCTCGCTCCTGGGAATTTTCTCCTACTTCAGGAGGACCTACTCTCCCGGATCAGACAAGCCACCACTAGACAGGAACCCTCTCCTGAACTGGATCTGCAAACCAAGGATGGATTACTCTGGCACCAAGACAGGATATTCATACCAGAAGAACTAAAGATAACCGTGCTAGAGCTCTGCCACGATCATGCCCTTGCTGGGCACTTTGGCGTGGCTAAGACCACTGAGTTGGTACAACGTACCTTCTGGTGGCCTCGACTACGCGAGGATTGCAGGAGGTTTGTGGAGTCCTGTACTACATGTACCCGGAATAAAGGGTCCAGATCCAAAGCCTGGGGACTACTGAAGCCCTTACCCGTTCCAGAGAGACCGTGGAAAATGCTTTCTATCGACTTCATAGTTGAACTCCCCCCGGCTGAGAATCACACCACCATCTTTGTGATTGTGGACCGTCTGTCCAAGATGGCACATTTTGTTCCTATGAGAGGGACCCCCTCGGCCCCGGAAACTGCACAAATGTTCATTAAAGAAGTCGTCAGGCTCCACGGGGTACCTGCTAATATAGTCTCCGATCGGGGGGTACAATTTACCTCCCGGTTCTGGAGGTCCCTCTGCAAGACTCTGGGAATAGAGCTATCATTCTCTTCGGCTTAACCACCCTCAAACCAACGGACAGACTGAGAGAACAAATCAGACCCTCGAGCAATATTTGCGTTGTTTCTCCTCCTTTGCTCAGAATGACTGGCTCTCCCTGCTTCCGCTAGCGGAGTTCTCCTACAATAACTCCATCCACTCCGCAACTAACCAGACCCCATTTTTTGCGAACTTCGGGTTTCACCCCACATTTCTGCCCAACTCTCTCCCTGAGTGCTCAGTGCCCGCAGTTCTGGAAAAAGTGAATTTCTTCTCCTCTAACAACCAGCTTCTACGCGAAGCCATGGCAAGAACTCAGGAGTATAACAAGACGGTCTACGACAGGAGGAGACGGGGTGAATTAGCGCTGGCACCGGGTGACCAAGTATGGCTTTCCACCATCAATCTAAGATTGGCTTGCCCGTCCAAGAAATTGGGCCCCAAGTTTCTAGGACCTTTTCCTATCAAAAGGAAAATCAACGAGGTGGCCTACGAGCTGGAGCTCCCCGACTCCCTGAGGGTCCACCCTGTTTTTCATGTTTCTCTATTGAAACCGTCAGTATCCAACCCATTCCCAGGTCGGACCCCGACTCGCCCTGATCCCGTCATCATAGACGGGGAACAGGAATTCGAGGTAGAAGCTATTTTAGACGCACGAAGAAGAAATAGCCAGAGTCAATTTTTAATAAAATGGAAGGGTTACGGACCAGAGGAGAACTCCTGGGAACCCGAAGAGAACATTCACGCCAAAGACCTGATACAAGCCTTCAGGAGGTCTCACCCCGAGAAGTTTGCTCCTAGGGGCATCCGGAGGCTGCCCCTTGGGGGGGGGGGGGGGGCAATGTCATGGAAACCCTGTCAGGAACAGACGCCCTGGACTTCCTGGTTCCCGCCCCCGCAGGTGACGCCCGAAGGGCTATTTAAACTCCTCACTTGCAGACAGTCCCTGCTGTCTGCTCTACAGCGTTTATCCCAAGTGACCTGATCTGCCTTGTTTACCTGTATCTGACCCGGCTTCCTGTGACCCTCCTGCTATCTGCCTGTACCTGACCATCGGCCTGTTTTCTGACTTCGGTATTGCCTGATCCTTTTGTGCCTCGCTGCCTGCCAGTTTACCCGACCCCGGCTTGTCTGACGATCCTGCCTGACCTTGGCTCTTGTTCACCTGCTGCTGCCTAGTGGTTCCAGTTTACCTGCTGTGCCTCCCGGTCCGGGTCATCTGCTGAGTTCCTGTCTGCTCATCTGCTGGTTCCTGTCTGCTCATCTGCTGGTTCCTGTCTGCTCATCTGCTGGTTCCTGTCTGCTCATCTGCGGGTTCCTGTTCACCTGCTGCTGCCCAGTGGTTCCAGTCTACCTGCTGTGCCTCCCGGTCCGGGTCATCTGCTGAGTTCCTGGTTCCTGTCTACTCACCTGCTGCAGTTCCTGGTTCCTGTCTGCTCATCTGCTGGTTCCTGTCTGCTCATCTGCTGGTTCCTGTTCATCTGCTGCTGCCCAGTGGTTCCAGTCTACCTGCTGTGCCTCCCGGTCCGGGTCATCTTCTGAGTTCCTGGTTCCTGTCTACTCACCTGCTGTAGTTCCTGGTTCCTGTCCACTCACCTGCTGTAGTTCCTGGTTCCTGCCTCCTCACCTGCTGGTTCCTGATCACCTGCGGTAAATCTTGATCCTACCAGGCACTCGTACCCCTTCCACCTCTGTGCTTCCTGTTATACCACCAGGGGCCGCCGGTGGGAGCCGTAAGGGAGGCCTCCCTCTGCTAACCGGGCTCGACACCGTCAGGTACGTGACAGGGACAGAGAAGGACACTCGTGGAAACTCTCAGTGTGCTATTCTGTGCTAAATCTAGTTTGTAGGGGCAGAGTAGGACAGTGAGTGAAACTGACAGTGTGCTATTCTGTTCTAAACCAATCTTACTGAACCATATTTGAAATCCTTGAGTTTAGGGACAGAGAGGTACAGTGAGGGAAAGTGTCAGTGTGCTATTCTGTGCTAAATCTTGTTTGTAGGGACAGAGTAGGACAGTGAGTGAAACTGACAGTGTGCTATTCTGTTCTAAACCAATCTTGCTGAACCATATTTGAAATCCTTGAGTTTAGGGACAGAGAAGGACACTCGTGGAAACTATCAGTGTGCTATTCTGTGCTAAATCTTGTTTGTAGGGACAGAGTAGGACAGTGAGTGAAACTGACAGTGTGCTATTCTGTTCTAAGCCAATCTTGCTGAACCATATTTGAAATCCTTGAGTTTAGGGACAGAGAAGTTCACTCGTGGAAACTCTCAGTGTGCTATTCTGTGCTAAATCTAGTTTGTAGGGACAGAGTAGGACAGTGAGTGAAACTGACAGTGTGCTATTCTGTTCTAAACCAATCTTGCTGAACCATATTTGAAATCCTTGAGTTGAGGGACAGAGAGGTACAGTGAGGGAAAGTGTCAGTGTGCTATTCTGTGCTAAATCTTGTTTGTAGGGACAGAGTACGACAGTGAGTGAAACTGACAGTGTGCTATTCTGTTCTAAACCAATCTTGCTGAACCATATTTGAAATCCTTGAGTTTAGGGACAGAGAAGGACACTCGTGGAAACTATCAGTGTGCTATTCTGTGCTAAATCTTGTTTGTAGGGACAGAGTAGGACAGTGAGTGAAACTGACAGTGTGCTATTCTGTTCTAAACCAATCTTGCTGAACCATATTTGAAATCCTTGAGTTTAGGGACAGAGAAGGACACTCGTGGAAACTATCAGTGTGCTATTCTGTGCTAAATCTTGTTTGTAGGGACAGAGTAGGACAGTGAGTGAAACTGACAGTGTGCTATTCTGTGCTAAACCAATCTTACTGAAGCATATTGCAAATCCTTGTGTTTAGGGACAGAGAAGGATAGGCAAGGGACAGTGTCAGTGTCATTGTTGCTAAGCCTCCTGCACAGTATACACCTGAAGGTAGCCCTTATTGCTGTTTTTCCCATCTCCCTGCAGGCCATCCATTAAAATGTCTGTAAGGGAAACAAGGAGAGGCAGACAGTCAGGAGGCAAAAAAAGAGGGCAAGCAGGCTCTGTGTCTGGGGGCAACAGTGCTGGTCGTGGACGCGGTGCATTGTCATCAGCACATGGCCATGGGACACGCTTGTCCTTCTTTTCGGCAGCTGGACATGTTGAGCCACATCATGCCGAAGACTTGGTAGAGTGGATGACCAAGCCCACCTCATCCTCCTCATCCTCTCTCACCCAGGCTCAGGGTACTGGCAAAGCAGCTGCCAAAGCGTCCTCTTCTCTGGTATCATTATCTTCATTAGTCAATCCTTCCCTAGACCTACCATGTCCTCCTCCTGAGGAGTCCCCCGAACTGTTTGAGCAGAGTGCTGGGTACATGCTCCAGGAGGATGCCCAGCGTTTCGAAGGATCTGATGATGATACCCAGATAGAAGAAGGCAGTAGCGTGAGAGCAGAGAGAGGGGATGCTCAAGAAGGACACCAATCTGGCAGTCATGCTCCAGCAGCTGCAGCATACTGCCAGATTGGCTCCAGTGATGAGGAGGGAGGGGATGATGAGGTCACTGACTCCACGTGGGTGCCTAATAGGAGAGAGGAGGAGGAGGAGGATGAGGAGGAGGCACATCTCCAACGAGGCAGGATGCCCTTGGGTGGCCAGCATATGGGCAGCACACCGACGGAATCACACCGCAGAGCTCCGCCTGTGCAGGGCGCTGCCTCTGCCCGTCATTCAAAAAGTTCCTTGGTGTGGGCCTTTTTTGAGGCGAGTGCATCAGATCGCACAGCTGCTGTTTGCAACATATGTCTCAAGCGTATATCGCGTGGCCAAAACATCAGCCGCTTGGGCACCACATGCTTGATCAGACATATGTTGACCTGCCATGCAGCTCGTTGGCAAGCCTACCTTAAAGACCCACACCAAAGAACAAAGCTGACCTCTTCTTGCACCGCATCAGCTGGGATCTCCAACCCCACTATACCTTCAGTCCTCTCTGAAACCTGCTCTGAGAGGAATGAAGGTGTAGAATTAGGTGTGTCACAGCCAAGTACTTGCGGGCACTCTGCTAGCAGTACACCGACGTCCGATTCTAGCAGGCAAATTTCCCTGCCCCAGCTGCTGGACCGTCGAAAGAAGTTCACTCCCAGCCATCCACATGCCCAGCGGTTGAATGCTAGCTTGGCTAAATTGCTAGCGCTTCAACTGCTGCCTTTTCAGTTGGTAGACTCGGCCCCCTTCCGTGAGTTTGTGCAATGTGCGGTTCCTCAGTGGCAGGTTCCCAAACGCCACTTTTTTTCACGGAAGGCGATTCCGGCTCTCTACAGGCATGTGGAAGGCAATGTCTTGGCCTCGCTGGACAGGGCGGTCAGCGGTAAGGTGCATATTACCGCTGACTCATGGTCCAGCAGGCATGGACAGGGAACGTTACCTTTCTTTCACGGCCCATTGGGTCACTCTTTTGGCAGCTGGGAAGGATGCAGGACAAGGTGCAGTAGTGTTGGAGGTTGTTCCACCGCCACGCCTCCAAAATGCTACTACTGGTTGTGACACACCTCTCTCCTCCACCCCCTCCTCTTCTTCCTCCATGGCCTCTTCCTGTGGTTTGTCCTCGGAACCAGCGGCGCTCCGTAGGCGTTCAAGGGGCTACGCAAGTACGCAGGCAAAAAGATGCCATGCCGTGCTTGCGCTGGTGTGTTTGGGGGACAGGAGCCACACTGGGGCAGAGGTCCTGTCTGCTCTGCAGGGGCAGGCCGAGAGGTGGTTGACGCCACGCCAGCTTAAGCCAGGAATGGTGGTTTGCGACAATGGCACCAACCTCCTCTCCGCCCTCCGACAGGGACAACTGACCCATGTGCCCTGTATGGCTCACGTCCTTAACCTGGTGGTGCAGCGGTTCTTGGGCAGGTACCCGGGCTTACAGGATGTCCTGAGGCAGGCCAGGAAAGTCTGTGTTCATTTCCGCAGATCTTATAATGCCAGTGCTCGCCTGGCTGAGCTGCAAAAGGAGTTGAACCTGCCCAAGAACCGCCTTATATGTGACATGCCCACCAGGTGGAACTCAACGTTGGCCATGCTGCAGCGGCTGCACACGCAGCAGAGGGCCATCAATGAGTACCTGTGCGACTACGGCACCAGGACAGGGTCAGGGGAGCTCGGGTTTTTTTCACCACGCCAGTGGGGCATGATCAGGGATGCATGCACTGTCCTGGCACCATTTGAGGAGGCCACGAGGATGGTGAGCAGTGACAGTGCATGCATCAGTGACACTGTACCTCCTGTCCACCTGTTGGAGCACACGCTGCGTGGAATAATGGACAGGGCACTTGAGGCAGAACAGAGGCAGGAAGAGGAGGACTTCCTTGCCTCTCAAGGCCCCCTTTACCCTGACAGTGTTCCTTCTGTCCCACCCATCGCACAGGAAGAGGAGGAGGAGGAGGATTGTGTCAGCATGGAGGTGGAGGCTGGCACTCAGCATCATCAGCAGCAGTCTTTTAGGGATGATTTACAGTCCCAAGAAACCAGTGGACTTGTACGTGGCTGGGAGGAGGTGGCTGCGGATCATGTCGTCCTTAGTGACCCAGAGGACTCCGGACTGAATGCCTCAGCTAACCTACGCTGCATGGCCTCCCTGATCCTGCAAAGTCTGCGGAAGGATCCTCGTATTCTTCGGATCAAGGAGAGGGACCATTACTGGCTGGCCACTCTCCTTGATCCAGGGTACAAGGGTAAGGTTGCGGACCTTATGTTACCGTTGCAGAGGGAGCAGAGGATGAGACAACTCCGGGAGGCCTTGCAGAAAGGTCTGTGCAACGCGTTCCCAGAGACTGGGAGGTTACAAACTCCTGGTCCTGGACAACGAGTTGCTGAGGCTTCGGGCAGTCAAAGAAGGAGCGGTGGGGAAGGTGGCCGTCTGACCGATGCGTTCAGACAATTCTTTAGTCCGCAGCCCCAAAGTATGATCGTTTCCAGCAACCATCGCCAGCGTCTGATATACATGGTGCAGGAATACCTAGGGGCAAGGTCAGACTTGGACACCTTCCCCACCGAAAATCCTCTGGCTTACTGGGTCTTGAGGATGGATCACTGGCCAGAGCTTGCACAGTATGCAATTGAGCTACTGGCCTGTCCTGCATCCAGCGTTCTTTCAGAACGCACATTCAGTGCTGCTGGAGGATTTGTCACGGATCACAGGGTGCGCCTGTCCACCGACTTGGTTGATCGACTGACTTTCATCAAAATGAACCAGTCTTGGATCACCACCAGCTACCACACACCTGATGCTGATATAACAGACTAATTCAAGACTGATGCTGATGCTGAGTTCCTGTGCTGTTATGTTGACTAGCTATCCTCCTCCTCCTCCTCCTCAATGATCCGATTAATGATGATAGCTTGGAAGATCATTTTGGTTTATGGGTGCCGCCACCAGTGGCTAAGGCCCAATTTTTCAGCCCCTGTTTAACAGGGGCGTGTAATTACAATTTTTGATGCAATACTTTGCAACAGGCCTCATTGCTGTGCTCCAAGTACAGTATCTGTGAGGGGTTGTAGTGTTGTGCCACCAGTGCCTAAGGCCCAATTTTTCAGCCCCTGTTCAACAGGGGCATGCAATTATAATTATTGATCTAATAATTCACAGCAGGGCCCATTGCTGCGCCCACCAAGAGTAACTGTCAGGCCTTACAGTGTTGTGGCACCAGCACCACCATCAAAGGCCCAATTTTTACTACCACTGTTCAACAATTATATGTTATTACAATTCCTGATATAATAGTTGACAGCAGGGTGTTCCAGCACCCACCAAGAGTAACTGTGAGTGCTTACAGTGTTGTGCCAACACCAACACCTAAGGGGCCAATTTCTGCAGAGTATATACGGAAGGTCCCTACTTTCAAACATCCAACTTACAAACGACTACTACTTGGAAATGGAAGAAGACAACAGGAAGTGAGAGGAAATCTACCCCTTGGAAGGAAAATTCTCTCCTGTAAGAATTAATATGGGAGAAAGGTGTCTCCTCTCTACTGATGCTTTATCACCAATCCTTGTTTCAATAAAAACACCACATTTCAAAATCAGTTGTCATTGGGACGCAAAGTGAGGTGAAATGTTCTGAACAGGGGCACAGACAGCAAAACAAATGTTACAGGGGTGATAACCCTTCCCTATGTTTTCCAAAAAGCTTAAAAATAGGTATTTGGCCTGGAGCTACACTTAAACAATGTAGCTGTTCAAAATTACAAACAGATTCTACATAAGAACAAACCTACAGTCCCTGTCTTGTATGCACCGCCTGTATACGGCTGTTCAGAGTATATAGGGCCTTTTTTACTTTGTGTGCAGGGTTCCCCTTAATATCCATACAAGACCCAGGGGCTGGTAATGGGCTGGGGTGTGGGGGGGGGTGATGGGGTAGCTATGCCATTTTTCTTAAGGATTTTCATCCATATTACCGGGACCAGACATTACATTAAAGCCGCAAGCAGTTTTAAATGGCTTTTTTTTCCTTTAGAAATGTAATTTTGTGCAGGGACAGTTCTAAACACGGGAAACACGTGGCACTTCACAGGCATACTTTAGACACCCCCCAGGTACAATATTTAAAGGAATATTTGACTTTTTTTTTTTCACTTTATGCATCATTAAAATGACTGCTCCCGGAAAACATCCGTTTTTAAAACTTCTTTTTGCATTGATACATGTCCCCTGGTGCAGAACCCGGGTTCCCAAACTCTGTTTAGGACAATAACATGGATAATAGTCGTTATAATTAGCACTTTAGAATCCGAACGTTCGCATCCATTGTATTTAATAGGGTTCTAATGTTCGTGCGAACTTTCGGTCCGTTCGCGGGTTCTGGTGCGAACCGAACCCGGGGGTGTTCGGCTCATCACTAGTTATGAATACATTATGAATATATTATAAAAGAAAATTTATTTAAATACATAAACCAATATATGTAAAATTATTCCCTTAAAAAAGGGGTTGTAAAGGTTCGTGTTTTTTCAGCTTAATGCATCCTATGCATTAAAGGGGTTGTAAAGGTTAATTTTTTCTTTTCTAAATAGTTTTTTTTTAAGCTAGTGCATTGTTGGTTCACTTACCTTTTCCTTCGATTTCCCTTCTAAATGTTTTTTTTCTTTGTCTGAATTACTCACTTCCTGTTTCTCCTCAGTAAGCTTGCCCCCATTATCCGAGCGGTGGTTAGTCAGCCAGAACAGCTTACTGAACAGCTTACTGAGGAGGAACAGGAAGTGAGAAATTCAGACAAAGAAAAAAAATATTTAGAAGGGAAATCGAAGGAAAAGGTAAGTGAACCAACAATGCACTAGCTCAGGGATCTCCAAACTTTTCAATACGGGGGCCACATTGTAGATTTTACAAGTATTCGGGGGCCGAAAAAAATCAGTTATGTACAAATGAATGAATCGTCATTCCCATCATCAGTGTCCCCAGCAGAGTTTTCCCCATTATCAGTGTCCCCAGCAGAGTTTTCCCCATTATCAGTGTCCCCGGCAGAGTTTTCGCCATCGGTGTCCCCAGCAGAGTTTTCCCCATCGGTGTCCCCAGCAGAATTTTCCCCATCAGTGTCCCCAGCAGAATTTTCCCCATCAGTGTCCCCAGCAGAATTTTCCCCATCAGTGTCCCCAGCAGAATTTCCCCCCCCCATCGGTGTCCCCAGCAGAATTTTCCCCATCGGTGTCCCCAGCAGAATTTTCCCCATCGGTGTCCCCAGCAGAATTTTCCCCATCGGTGTCCCCAGCAAATTTTTCCTCATCGGTGTCCCCAGCAAAGTTTTTCCCATCGGTGTCCCCAGGGTTCAGGGGTGAGCTATGTACAGGGTTCAGGGGTGAGCTATGTACAGAGTGCAGGTTTAAGGGGTGCGCTACATGCAGAGGGTGAGGTGGGTGCAGAGGGTGGATGCAGGGTGCAGAGGGTGAGGTGGGCGCAGGGTGCAGAGTGAGGGTGCAGCAGCAGAGGGTGAGGTAGAGGGAGGGTGCAGAGGGTGGGTACAGGGTGCAGAGGGTGAGGTGGGCGCAGGGTGCAGAGGGAGGGTGCAGAGGGTGGGTGCAGAGGGTGAGGTGGGTACAGGGTGCAGAGGGTGAGGTGGGCGAAGGGAGCAGAGGGAGGGTGCAGAGGGTGGGTGCAGGGTGCAGAGGGTGAGGTGGGCGCAGGGCGCAGAGGGAGGGTGCAGAGGGTGTGTGCAGGGTGCAGAGGGAGGGTGCAGAGGGTGAGGTGGGTACAGGGTGCAGAGGGTGGGTGCAGGGTGCAGAGGGAGGGTGCAGAGGTTGAGGTGGGTACAGGGTGCAGAGGGTGAGGTGGGCGCAGGGTGCAGAGGGAGGGTACAGAGGGTGGGAGCAGGGTGCAGAGGGAGGGTGCAGAGGGTGAGGTGGGTACAGGGTGCAGTGGGAGCAGGGTGCAGAGGGAGGGTGCAAAGGGTGGGTGCAGGGTGCAGAGGGAGGGTGCAGAGGGTGAGGTGGGTACAGGGTGCAGAGGGTGAGGTGGGCACAGGGTGCAGAGGGAGGGTGCAGGGTGCAGAGGGTGAGATGGGTGCAGAGTGCACGGCTCCCCCCCCCCCAGCCCCCATTCCAGTACAGTCAGAGCTCCACACTCCACTCCACTCCAAGGCAAGATTCTCCTCCCACAAAGCTTCCCCCCCCCCCATTCCAGCCAAAGTTTTCCTTATTTTACTCACAGCATTTTGTCCTCCGATCTCCGTGCAGCAGTTCCACAGGCATCTTCCTGTTGGCAGATTCCCCGCCCCCTTCCTCCTCTGCTCTGACTCCAAGTGCTCTCATAGACCGTGTGTACACAAGGATGATCAGAGCGGCTGCGGGGAGAGGAGCGCGCTGTCACTTGGAAATACACAAGCAGAGCTTGTGTATTTCCAAGTGACAGTAGCACGCAGCCAGCATGCGACCAGCACCGGAGGTGGCCGAACTCCAGCGGTCAGCACGGGGCGGGCAGCGCAGGGCCAAAGACGGCAATGTGGCAGAGCCTGGGAAAGCTGCGGGCCGGACAAATCAAACCCGCGGGCCGGATGTGGCCCGCGGGCCGGGGTTTGGAGACCCCTGCACTAGCTTAAAGGAACCTATTTAGAAAATAAGCAGGGACAGCGAAGCTGGTCAGAGTTGATGGGAAGATGGATGGAGCCAAATACAGGGCAATCTTAGAAGAAAACCTGTTCGAGTCTGCAAAAGACTTGAGACTGGGGTGGAGGTTCACCTTCCAGCAGGACAACGACCCTAAACATACAGACAGAGCTACAATGGAATGGTTTAGATCAAAAGCATATTCATGTGTTAGAATGGCCCAGTCAAAGTCCAGGCCTAAATCCAATTGAATATGTGTGGCAAGACTTAAAAAATTGCTGTTCACAGGCGCTCTCCATCCAATCTGACAAAGCTTTAGCTATTTTGCAAGGAAGAATGAGCAAAAATGTCACTCTCTAGATGTGCAAAGCTGGTATAGACATCCCCACAAAGACTTGCAGCTGTAATTGCAGGCAAACATGGTTCTACAAAGTGTTGACTCAGGGGGGCTGAATACAAATGCACCAAACACTTCACATTAATGTGCCACTTTGTGTTGGTCTATCACATAAAATTCCAATAAAATACATTTACATTTTTGGATGTAAAATGACAAAATGTGGAAAATTTCAAGGGGTATGAAAACTCTTTCAAGGCATTGTAACTAGACAAAAAGGTATGTTGTAAAACACAGATACTGTACAAAAAACATTAAATAAAAAAAAGAAGCAACTCTAAATACACCCCTGCCCATCCCCCTCTCTAAAAAAAAAATACCCTCTAAATGATAAAAAAATAAATAATTAAGAAGAGTATTATTCTGCTCATCCCTACTCGTGGATCACAGCTCTGACATTTTTGCATGTGTTTCCAGGTCCTTCTTCCTGCGTTTTCTTGTAAGATATTTTACTTATTTGCATTATGGACAATCATGTAGGAGCACCAAGACCCTATGGCATACAGTATGTGACAGATCTGGGAAGTCACTGTAGTTGAGTATGCTACCTAAATCTAATTATTTTTATTTTTTGTCCACAGGAGATTCATTTTTAATTGGTCCCATCGAATCAATGCCTTTGTGATAAAGATTTTGGCAGGTCAGTCAGTATGTGTTTGAATGGAAGATTCTCCTATTTAGATTGAGGTTGAAAAAAAAAAACAATAATTAACAGGACAAATGCAGAAAAATACTCTTATGCGGCGTACACACGATCGTTTTTCATGCCATTTTTTTAACCAACATTTTTCTCGTCGTTTTTTTTCATGTTTCCTCTCAAGCCTGTCTTGCATCCACACGATCATTAAAAAAAAACGCTCGAGCAAAGCGCAGTGACGTACAACACGTACGACGGCACTATAAAGGGGAAGTTCCATTCGAATGGCGCCACCCTTCATGTCAGTAAACTTTGTTGAGCAGCGATTCGCGCTTTTCAGCCTCGTGCTTTTCAGTCCGTTACAGCATGACGAATGTGCTATCTCCATTACGAACGCTAGTTTTACCAGAACGAGCGCTCCCGTCTCATACTTGATTCTGAGCATGCACGTTTTTTTCCCCTCGTAAAAACATACACACTATCGTTTTTCACGTCGTTAAAAAAAACAACATGAAAAACGACCTGAAAAAATAGAGCATGTTCGAAATTTTTAATGCCCGTTTTTCACGCCGTTAAAAATGCTCTGGAGCATACACACGATCGGTTTTAATGGCCATTTTAAAAAATTGCATTTTTAACGGCATGAAAAACGATCGTGTGTACGCCGCATTATAGTTTCGCAGTTATGTTTTCAAAGCTGACATGTAACACATGTAATAAAGTGGTAGGCAGCATGTTTTGTTTTAAAGACCACAACTCTTCGAATATCATATTATATATTAACTTGGCCTAAAATAATGTAAAAAAATAGGGAGTCTGACTTGCAAGCCATATATCCCCCAAAGTGGTTGGTTGTAAACCCTTACATACTGTATACCCAGTGCCTCGCGTGATACACATATGTAGCGCCTCTCCCTCTCTCTCTCCCCCTCTCTCTCTCTCTCTCCCCCTCCCTCTCCCCCTCCCTCTCCCCCTCCCTCTCCCCCTCCCCCTCTCCCCCTCCCCCTCTCTGGTTTCTTTCTCTCTGGCTTTTGTCTAGGGGTACCTTGGAGGAGAGAGTGCGGGGTCACCACGCCAAGCTTTCACCGCAGATGTTTGTGTGGTGTGAGCAAAGTTTCTTTACCTTCGGGTCGGTGTTCTGCATTTGGAGCCTCCGCTTCTTCTGTGGAACAGTGTCTGCCAGTAAATGAGCCCCACATCAATAAAAGTCCAACACTCCTTTATTTTCCAATGTCAGGATGAAACACAATTAGTTAGACTCCCTCAACGAACAGACAGGGGATGTGGATACGAGTAGGCCCAGGCACAATGAACTCTCCTATTCCTCTATCAGCGAATAGGCTTGGCGCATGGTCTCCGCCACCAACCGTGAATATTTTGGTCGCTGCCACCGACCGGGTGAACTGTGAACCTTCCTCCTGAATGAACTTGGCCCCTGTTCGGAAAGATACCCCTCCGGGCGGTCTCCTGAGGCTCACCCGGCACTGGCAATCTGCTGCACCAGGTCTTCGGGTGAGTAGCTCCTCCGGTCCCTTACGCCTCTGGATTCGGGCACCCCACTCCCGGGGCCCCCTAGGAAATCCTTCCCTCGCGGGATCCAGCAAAGGAAACTGGGCCCCAGGCCTCCAACCGAGTACCTCACCCCAGGCTGAAGGTGCCTGGGATGGAACACGAGCTCCGGGCATTCAGGCCTAGGCCGCCTGGACACCAACCACGAACCACAGCCCTCAGGCTGAAGATGCCTGGGACTCGACCACGTGACAAAGATGACCGGCCCCTTTATACCCTCTCCCAGCAAGCACGGCGGGTATCCCCGCCCCACCATACAACCGCTGAGAGAGGCCAAAAAGGGGTACGGCACTCAGCGATGGTTCAACCCCAGCCCACAGGGACAGCGCCACCTGCTGGGCCGCAGGGAACTATACATCACTGGTGTCTCTGCCAGTTTTAAACATGATAGAAAAGTATATGCCCGCTACACATAGATGAAACAAATCCTCTTACAAGTTGTACCTGTTTTTCTGCTTTTAAACAGCACTTTTGAGCTTCAGCAGGCAAGGGGGTTGGGACCAGAGTTGCCAACTTTCAGTAAATTTACGAAAAGTTTGTAAAATCCATAATTGTTGCATCCGTTCATGAATGTCAGCTACGGACATGCAGCCTACATGTCCGTAATGGACATTCAAGGACAGATGCAAAAAGTACAGATTTTACAAATTGTTCGTAAATTTACTGAAAGTTGGCAACCCTGGTTGGGACCAGATATCACAACCTGTGGAGCATAGCGCAAAGAGCTGAGTAATCTGAGACCCGGGTGGAGGGAATGAACACACTCACCTCTACACTGTCTCATAGGGAAACATACACAACTGAGGCTGTCAGTCACCTGCGGTGTGTCGGGGGGAAGGGGAGAGGCAATGCCACCTTCCTGCATTGTTTTGTGCTGGGATAAATGATCTGAAGTGACTATGCATATAGCAGAGGGAAGACAGAGGAGAAAGAAATCACACTAGGTGCTTTGGATTGAGGAAAGTACACAATATAAAAGTGCTGCATTTTTTGTATAATATAAAAGTGTAGCCTTCGTTTGGGGGGTTATGACCAATGACCCTCCCCAAACAGGATACAGTGCTAAACCTATAGGTAAATAAGTAATAACTAGAACCTTTGCACACCTAATTCTTGTATTCTCTGCAAAATGCACTACTTAACCCTGCATTGTGTGTGATATGCACTCCAGAACCCTGCACCCTATGTGAGTCCCACTACTCAGACCTCTGCCTTCTGCTGTTACACACTCTTGAAACCTGTAATTTATGCAATACTCATTCTTGAACACTGCACCCTACGATTTATGCACACCTGAACCCTGACTTCTATGTGATATATAAACTCCTGATCGCTGCACTCTGTGTGTAAGGCACTCGTGACACAGTTGTTAACCCTGTGCTCTGTGTGTGTTAGACATGTGCACACTGAAATATTTCGTTTCGGAATTTCGTTTTCGTCCAAAAAATAAATTTATTTAGTTACTCCCGAAATTCGTTTTTATTTATTTCGTTTTTCGTTAAAAATTGCATTCGTCCGAAAATCTGAATTAATTAAGGTTGAATCTGTCATAGAAGGCTTATGGTGTCTGTCGAATGTTCAAAGAAGATTCGACGGAGCAGCGAAACTGTACGACTCTGCAATCATACATTTCCGGTCGAATGTTCCGCCCACAAGCAGTGATCTTTTCTCTCTATGTCGAATCTTTTCTCTCTATAATGTCTAATCTTTTCTCTCCTATGTCGAATCTTTTCTCTCCTATGTCAAATCTTTTCTCTCTATAATGTCAAATCTTTTCTCTCCTATGTCGAATCTTTTCTCTCCTATGTCGAATCTTTTCTCTCTATAATGTCAAATCTTTTCTCTCTATAATGTCAAATCTTTTCTCTCCTATGTCGAATCTTTTCTCTCTATAATGTCAAATCTTTTCTCTCCTATGTCGAATCTTTTCTCTCCTATGTCGAATCTTTCCTCTCCTATGTCGAATCTTTCCTCTCCTATGTCGAATCTTTTCTCTCTATAATGTCAAATCTTTTCTCTCCTATGTAGAATAATCTTGGACTAATAGAGTTAAGGTTAGGCACATTCGACCACAGGTTCGATAGACACAGATTGTTATTGTCAGCGTCACGTCGAATCTCCTATCTATATCGAACTGTTGTAGCAACGAAAACGAAAATAAAGCATTTGTTTATGTCGGATCTTTCGGTTTTCGGATTCTGTTTGTTAAAACGATAAAGAAAATAGCTGAAATTTGGACGAAAATGCTATCGGACCAAAACGAATGCACATGTCTAGTGTGTGTTACACACACACACACCTGAAAACTGCATTCCTAAGTCTAAAAGTCTCTTTTGTGCTGAGGTTTGTCTGTGTGTCCACTAGTTTCACTTATGGCATCATATTATGTTGATACAAGGACCATGGCATATTTGTGCAGTGTCTACAGCAAGTAGAGTTGGATTTTATTTAACCTTGCAGCTTTAGAACCTTCCCAGTGCAATCTGACCACAGCCACCATGCTGAACTGCTCCACTACTCTCCTCCAGGACCTGAGAGGGAACTGAGCACCTTCCCCTATTCTTTGGGGAAAAAGGCCCTCTGTAGGGGATCTATGCTGTAACTAGCTAAAGTGTTGTTATGTTAGTTATTCATTTCCACATTTAGAGTCATAAAAAAAAAAAAAAGGGTAATTCTCTCTCTTTCAGTGGCCAACATTTTCCTGGGACTGCAATTAATAGACCATAAACTTGGATGGATGGTAAAAGTGATGGGAGGGTTCACTGGCTGGTGGGCACTATTCCTATTAGTCCTTGAGATAAATGCTAAGCTGGGTCAGAAAGGTATGCAATTTTTGTACTGTTATTGTAGTGTGATGTAATTACTAATTCATGCAGGAAATTATAAAAAAATTAAGGAACCTAAAACAGACAAGTTCATGGTATTTTCTAACCAGAAGAGAGAATTAAATTTCCAAGCAGCAGAAAAATAATTTTCCATCTCTTGTAGAGTAATCTTGTATAAGACAGTTGTATGCAACATAGGAGGAAGATTGATGTTTATGTAGTCCTACTAGCAGCAGGAGTACTGTCCAGGTCTTCCCCATGGGGTTCGCCAAGCAGCCAGGCACACAGGCTCATTCACATGTTTCTTCAATGACAAGTCTAGGGGTGTTTTTATTTTTTGAGAACTTGGATGGGGTTGAGGGAATTAGATGGGATACTACAAAAACAAGAACTACGTACACTTGAGGACTTAGGTATTCTTTAGGACAAGCTATGTTAAAGTCTGTGCTTTTAGTAAACAGTACACTTTAGCTTAAAAGGTAGTAGTAGTAGTAAACTGTAAATTCCTTTCTTATGCCCTGTACACACAAGCGGAATTTCCGTCGGAAAAAAGTTGGATGGTTTTTCCGACGGAATTCCGCTCAAGCTTAGCTTGCATACACACGGTCACACAAAAGTTCTCTGAACTTTCAAGTGTTAAGAACACGGTGACGTACAACACTACGGCAAGGCAAGAAAAAGAAGTTCAATGCTTCCGAGCATGCGTCGAATTGTTTCCGAGCATGCATGTTTTTTTTCCAAGACGGAACTGCATACATACGAACAGATTTTACGATAGGAATTTTTTCCGTCCGAAAAAGTGAGAACCTGCTCTCAAACTTTTGCTGGCGGAAATTCCGACAGCAAAAGTCTGATGGAGCATACATACGGACAAAATTTCCAATAAAAAGCTCACATCAGACTTTTGCTGGCGGAAATTCCGCTCGTGTGTATGGGGCATTAGAGTCCCTTTAAGTAGAAGAGTAGATGGACAAAGCTCTTCAGGCACCACCAGCCGGTGTCTCCTTTACATAGACCCACAGCTGACTTTTTCTCACACCTGAGGGGTAGCAAAAGTACAAAGATCCCCAAGATCTCTCTAGTGTCTGTACTAGGCCCAATGACAGCTGGTTGCATCCTTCAGATTTCCAAGCGACACCTTACTCTATTGATACCAGAGCAGATCTTCAGCGAACAGCCCTTCTCAGTCAGCTTCCTTTAGTACCAGGGCCTCAGCTATACACCACCACAATGGATTTGAAATGAAACGAACAAGATATGCTTTAACTGCAGACTTCCAGCTTTAATTTGAGGGTATTTACATTCAAATCAGGTGAACGGTGTAGGAATTACAACAGTTTGTATATGTACCTCCCACTTTTTAACCACTTAAGCCCCGGACCATTTGGTAGCTAAAGGACCAGAGGTGAATTCAGAATTTTGCACTGCGCTGCTTTAACTGTAAATTGTGCGGACATGCAATGTTGTACCCAAACGAAATTTGCGTCCTTTTCTTCCCACAAATAGAGCTTTCTTTTAATGGTATTTGATTGCCTCTGCGATTTTTATTTTTTGCGATATAAACGGAAAAAGACCGAAAATTTTGAAAAAAAAATGATATTTTCTACTTTTTGTTATAAGAAAAATCGAATAAACTCAATTTTAGTCATACATTTAGGCCAAAATGTATTCAGCCACATGTCTTTAGTAAAAAAAATGTCAATAAGCGTATATTTATCGGTTTGCGCAAAAGTTATAGCGTTTACAAACTAGGGTACATTTTCTGGAATTTACACAGCTTTTAATTTATGACTGCCTATCTCATTTCTTGAGGTGCTAAAATGACAGGGCAGTACAAAACCCCCCCAAATGACCCCATTTTAGAAAGTAGACACCCCAAGGAAATTGCTGAGAGGCATGTTGAGCCCATTGAATATTTTTTTTTTGTCCCAAGTGATTGAATAATGCCAAAAAAAAAAAAAAAATACAAAAAGTTGTCACTAAATGATATATTGCTCACACATGCCATGGTTATATGTGGAATTGCACCCCAAAATACATTCTGCTGCTTCTCCTGAGTACGGGGATACCACATGTGTGGGACTTTTTAGGAGCCTAGCCACGTACGGGACCCCGGAAACCAAGCACCGCCTCCAGGATTTCTAAGGGCACAAATTTTTGATTTCACTCCTCACTACCTATCACAGTTTTGAAGGCCATAAAATGCTAAAATAGCACAAAACCCCCCCAAATGACCCCATTTTGGAAAGTAGACACCCCAAGCTGTTTGCTGAGAGGCATGGTGAGTATTTTACAGCTCTCATTTGTTTTTGAAAATTAAGAAAGAACATTTTTTTTTTTTTTCTTTTTTTTTTCAATTTTCAAAACTTTGTGACAAAAAGCGAGATCTGCAAAATACTCACAATACCTCTCAGCAAATAGCTTGGGGTGTCTACTTTCCAAAATGGGGTCATTTGGGGGGGGTTTTGTGCCATCTGGGCATTCCATGGCCTCCGAAACTGTGATAGGCAGTGAGAAGTGAAATCAAAAATTGACACCCTTAGAAAGCCTGAAGGCGGTGCTTGGTTTTTGGGGTCCCGTACGCGGCTAGGCTCCCAAAAAGTCTCACACATGTGGTATCCCCGTACTCAGGAGAAGCAACAGAATGTATTTTGGGGTGTAATTCCACATATGCCCATGGCATGTTTGAGCAATATATCATTTAGTGACAACTTTGTGCAAAAAAAAAAAAATTTTTTTTTTTACCGCAACTTGTGTCAACATATAAAATAGTCCATGGACTCGACATGCCTCTCAGTATATAGCTTGGGGTGTCTACTTTCCAAAATGGGGTCATTTGGGGGGGGGTTTTGAACTGTTCTGGCATTTTATACACAACATTAGGAAGCTTACATCCACTCTTCTAACCACTTGAAGACAAAGCCCTTTTTGACACTTTTTGTTTACATGAAAACATATTTTTTTTTGCAAGAAAATTATGTTGAACCCCCAAACATTATATATATTTTTAAAGCAAAGGCCCTACAGAATAAAATGGTGGGTGTTGCATTTTTTTTTTCTACACAGTATTTGCGCAGCGATTTTTCAAACGCATTTTTTGGGGAAAAAATACACTTTTTTTAATTTTAATGCACTAAAACACACTATATTGCCCAAATGTTTGATGAAATAAAAAATATGATCTTAGGCCGAGTACATAGATACCAAACACGACATGCTTTAAAATTTCGCACAAACGCGCATTGGCGACAAACTACATACATTTTTAAAAGCCTTTAAAAGCATTTACAGGTTACCCCGTTAGATTTACAGAGGAGGTCTACTGCTAAAATTACTGCCCTCGATCTGACCTTCGCGGTGATACCTCACATGCATGGTGCAATTGCTGTTTACATATGACGCCAGACTGACGCTTGCGTTCGCCATTGGGCAAGAGCAGGGCAGGACAGGGGTGCTTTTTTTTTTTTTTTTATTATTAATTTTGCTTTTTTATTTTATTTTTAAACTGTTGCTTCCATATTTATTTATTTTTATCATTTTTATTGTTATCTCAGGGAATGTAAATATCCCCTATGATAGCAATAGGTAATGACAGGTACTCTTTTTTGAAAAAACTGGGGTCTATTGGACCCTAGATCTTTCCTCTGCCCTCAAAGCATCTGACCACACCAAGATCGGTGTGATAAAATGCTTTCCCAATTTCCCAATGGCGCTTTTTATATCCGGGGGGGGACATTCCCTCCCACTGCTTGTAAAAGCAGTCCAGAGGCTAATTAGCCACTAGGATTGCTTTTACATGAAAGCCGGCCGCTGGCTGAAAAGAATGATACCAAGATGATACCTAAACCCGCAGGCATCATTCTGGTATAAACATTCAAAGTCCAGCAACATACCAGTACGTTGCTGGTCCTTGTTAGACATGTATTGTAATCTTTTTTTTCATGCAGCCTGTTGGCTGAACGAAAAAAAAAGATTGATCGGTGGGTATGCCCACCATTAGAATACCGCCCTTCATCCACCCACTTCTAATGATGGGCATACATGCACCATTTATATATGCCGAAGCATGGGGGCATCTTCTCGCAAAAGTTATGCCGCGTACACATGGTCAGACTTTTCCACGGGCAAGCCTCCGTCGGAATTTCGACCGTATGTACGCGGCATTAGGAGCAAAATCGCTCCTCCGCTCCTGCTGCCCCAATGCTTCGGCATATATGCTTTTTTTTTTTTTTAACTGTGGTGGTGAAATTATCTCCTACAGCACTGGAGTCGCAGGGATCAGGCCTGTCTCTGCGAACGCTGCAGTTATGTGTGTTGTGTTTTGCAAGTGACAGTGATCGATCGATACTGCACTTCGGTGGCCTGGGCTGGACGGAGGGGCAAAACGCAGGTGCTAGCAGGTATCTGGGCTGATCCCGCTAACACTGCGTTTTTGGGAACCCTAAACTGCTGGGGACGCTAGTATAGATCTGATCAGATCAGATAGATATTGAGCTGATCAGATACTATACCACTAAGGGGGGTGTATGCTTCACGCGTGGGTGTTAGCGCTACTGGCACTAACCTGACGCTGCCTGGGGTGTGACGCAGACCCTCTCTGACGCTAAAACCTAACTGATATCACCCGCCGGGCGATCAGGGGGTTAAACCTTTATTGGGTTATATAGGGCGGGTGCCCTGACACTATAAAAAGCAAACTAACTAACCAGCGTCACCCGTAACACTTATATGATGATCACTGGTGAAAGGGTTAACTAGGGGCAATTAGGGGGTTAAAACCTTTATTAGGGTAATATATGGGGGTACCTGACGCTATATAAAAACCTGAAGGCGAACCTAAAAAAAAATTACTGGCTACCTATCGGCATCACCGACACTAAGACAACGATCATAAAAACGATTGCATAGCGACAGTGGTGATAGGGGGTGAAAGGGTTACCTGGGGGGCGATCAGGGGGTTAAACCTTTATTAGATAATATATGGGGGTTATAATACAGATAACGGCGCAAAAAGAAGGAACAACAACCTAACTGATAAAAATAAATCAGATGAAAATCAATAGGATTTAAAGTATAAAAGTCTTTCTCTTTGGAAGTCCATGTAATATTGAAAGCAAGTCATATGAACATATGCACCGTTGGCAGCAATTGTAGAGCGAAGCAGACTCTATATATGGCAAAGAAAAGAAAAAACAAATGCGCCTACTAAGTGCAGTATGTTAGAAATTTATTCGAGAATAATTAAAATAACAGCCAAATGGCTACTCACAGGATGGAAGTGGAGTAAAAGCATAAATAGATATCCTTCTAAGTTGTCTGCGGAGGGCATGAGTCACTCCGTGTGTCTGTAGTCTCCCGGTGGTGGAATACTGCCAAGATGAAGAGGTAGTGCACTGCGGTGTTGCTGCAGGGATGGGGAGATGGCAGAAGAACGGTAGATGCGAGAAGAGCTGTCCCTTTATGCCAGTGTGGACACCGGTTCCCACACGGCGTACGGCGTGCGGTTCACGCTGGAGCGCAGTCAGCTTCGGCAACCGGACGTGACGTCAATAGCAGACGCTAACTGATGACGCGTTTCAATGCTTCCGCATTTTCCTCGGATCTGATAGGCAATAGAAGCTGTCGGTATTATATGCGTTCCACCGGACGGAACCATCAATCTAGTGTCATACTCCGGAAATGAAGTGCTGTAGGCCCTCCTGCTGGGTCCAGGGGGTTGGCAAGAGGAACCACTGACTGCAGTTAGGGATCAGGAATCCATAACTCCCAGAAGTGTCGGTTTCTAAACAGTCTTCAAGATGGCAATTTCTTGCGCCAGGGCAGCATTCAGTGGTAGAAGTATTCCTTTTTTCAATATTTTATTTAAATGATAGTGGTACACTCTCTGCATCCAGGAGCAATCATTCGCAGGCGATCACTCCATGAGCAATTACATGTCAGCGGCCATAATTGGCGCTAATTATCCGGTGGAACGCATATAATACCGACAGCTTCTATTGCCTATCAGATCCGAGGAAAATGCGGAAGCATTGAAACGCGTCATCAGTTAGCGTCTGCTATTGACGTCACGTCCGGTTGCCGAAGCTGACTGCGCTCCAGCGTGAACCGCACGCCGTACGCCGTGTGGGAACCGGTGTCCACACTGGCATAGAGGGACAGCTCTTCTCGCATCTACCGTTCTTCTGCCATCTCCCCATCCCTGCAGCAACACCGCAGTGCACTACCTCTTCATCTTGGCAGTATTCCACCACCGGGAGACTACAGACACACGGAGTGACTCATGCCCTCCGCAGACAACTTAGAAGGATATCTATTTATGCTTTTACTCCACTTCCATCCTGTGAGTAGCCATTTGGCTGTTATTTTAATTATTCTCGAATAAATTTCTAACATACTGCACTTAGTAGGCGCATTTGTTTTTTCTTTTCTTTGTAATATATGGGGGTACCTGACGCTATAAAAACCTGCGGCGAACCTAAAAAAAATTACTGGCTACCGATCAGCATCACCGACGCTAAGACATCGATCAGAAAAATGATCGCATAGTGACGGCGGTGCTAGGGGGTGAAAGGGTTACCTGGGGGGTGATCAAGGGGGTTACACCTTTATTAGGTAATATATGGGGGTACCCGACGCTATAAAAACCTGCGGCGAACCTAAAAAAAATTACTGGCTACCGATCAGCATCGCCGACGCTAAGACATCGATCAGAAAAATTATCGCTTAGTGACAGTGGTGATAGGGGGTGAAAGGGTTACCTGGGGGGTGATCAAGGGGGTTAAACCTTTATTAGGTAATATATGGGGGTACCCGACGCTATAAAAACCTGCAGCGAACCTAAAAAAAATTACTGGCTACCGATCAGCATCGCCGACGCTAAGACATCGATCAGAAAAATTATAACTTAGTGACAGTGGTGATAGGGGGTGAAAGGGTTACCTGGGGGGCGATCAAGGGGGTTAAACCTTTATTAGGTAATATATGGGGGTACCCGACGCTATAAAAACCTGCGGCGAACCTAAAAAAAAATTACTGGCTACCGATCAGCATCACCGACGCTAAGACATCGATCAGAAAAATGATTGCTTAGTGACAGTGGTGATAGGGGGTGAAAGGGTTATCTGGGGGGGTGATCAGGGGGTTAAACCTTTATTAGGGGGGGTTAGGGGGCTACACTGGACCTAAGACTAAACTTTGGTGACACTTTTACAGTCACAAATGTCACTGATTGCAGTGATCACTAAATAAATGGTCACTGCAATCAGTGACACTGTGACTGGGGGCTGGGGGGTGATCTGGGGGTGTCTGGGGGGGCCTGGGGGGGCGATTTATGTGCCTATGTGTCCTGGTGTCAGTGTAGTGTTGTGTATACTAACCTGGCATCTTCTCCTGTACGGCGCTCGGTATATGTGAGCGCCCCAGGAGAGATGACATCACTTCCTCCTTCCTGGCAGGCAGGGGAAGCTCTCTCATTCGCCGGGAGCGATCGAGAGGGGGTGGCCGGAATCGAACGGCCGTCCCCTCATGCCAGATCGCTCCCAAAGGTAAAACGACCGCTCACTGTAAAGAAGGGGGGTCCGATCGGACCCCCCAACTATACAAAGGCAATCACGTATATATACGTGATTGTGCCTGTCGGTGCCATTCTGCTGACGTATATTTACAGTGGGCGGTCGTTAAGTGGTTAAGGGACCAAAAGTAATGGGACAATTGGCTGCTCAGCTGTTCCATGGTCAGGTGTGTGTTATTCCCTCATTATCCCATTTACAAGGAGCAGATAAAAGGTCCAGAGTTCATTTCAAGTGTGCTATTTGCATTTGGAATCTGTTGCTGTCAACTCTCAATATGAGATCCAAAGAGCTGTCACTATCAGTGAAGCAAGCCATCATTAGGCTGAAAAAACAAAACAAACCCATCAGAGAGATAGAAAAACCATTAGGTGTGGCCAAATCAACCGTTTGGAACATCCTTAAAAATAGAGAACGCACCGGTGAGCTCAGCAACACCAAAGGACCCGGAAGATCACGGAAAACAACTGTGGTGGATGACCGAAGAATTCTTTCCCTGGTGAAGAAAGCACCCTTCACAACAGTTGGCCAGATCAAGAACACTCTCCAGGAGGTAGGTGTTTGTGTGTCAAAGTCAACAATCAAGAGAAGACTTCACCAGAGTGAATACAGAGGGTTCACCACAAGATGTAAACCATTGGTGAGCCTCAAAAACAGGAAGGCCAGATTAGAGTTTGCCAAACAACATCTAAAAAAGCCTTCACAGTTCTGGAACAACATCCTATGGACAGATGAGATTAAGATCAACTTGTACCAGAGTGATGGGAAGAGAAGAGTATGGAGAAGGAAAGGAACTGCTCATGATCCAAAGCATACCACCTCATCAGTGAAGCATGGTGGTGGCAGTGTCATGGCGTGGGCATGTATGGCTGCCAATGGAACTGGTTCTCTTGTATTTATTGATGATGTGACTGCTGACAAAAGCAGCAGGATGAATTCTGAAGTGTTTCGGACAATATTATTTGCTCATATTCAGCCAAATGCTTCAGAACTCATTGGACGGCGCTTCACAGTGCAGATGGACAATGACCCGAAGCATACTGCGAAAGCAACCAAAGAGTTTTTTAAAGGGAAAGAAGTGGAATGTTATGCAATGGCCAAGTCAATCACCTGACCTGAATCCGATTGAGCATGCATTTCACTTGCTGAAGACAAAACTGAAGGGAAAATGCCCCAAGAACAAGCAGGAACTGAAGACAGTTGCAGTAGAGGCCTGGCAGAGCATCACCAGGGATGAAACCCAGCGTCTGGTGATGTCTATGCGTTCCACACTTCAGGCTGTAATTGACTGCAAAGGATTTGCAACCAAGTATTAAAAAGTGAAAGTTTGATTTATGATTGTTAATATGTCCCATTACTTTTGGTCCCTTAAAAAAGTGGGAGGCACATATAAAAACTGTTGTAATACCTACACCGTTCACCTGATTTGGATGTAAATACCCTCAAAATAAAGCTGAAAGTCTGCAGTTATAGCACATCTTGTTTGTTTCATTTCAAATCCATTGTGGTGGTGTATAGAGCCAAAAAGATTAGAATGGTGTCGATGTCCCAATAGTTATGGACCTGACTGTATGTATGGCCAGATGTGGCAGACCATTATGATTAAATGTGTGGCTAATTTACCAAACCCTATACCATCAGATTATCACAGCTATGCTCCGATCTAAAGCATCCCTCATGGAAATTGAACAGAATATGGTTAGTCTTCCTTGTATTCAGTTTTCTGCTTTCATGTGGAGGTTCAGCGCCAGAAATTAGAAGAATTGATTGGTCTACACCTACAACACCAGTCCCATTACACATTTATTGATTTATGCTATTCATAAAAAAGCAAAACATTGGACAGTGATTTAGATGATGGGATACTGGCCGGATGAATCAGTAGTATCTGGCGCAGAAACGCAAGTGCATTGGACCCCACCATGGAGAGGTAAGCAAACAAGGGGTAATGTCTACTAAAGGAAGGGTTACTGTTATAATTACAAGGGAAGTTTGTATAAGGGGTGGTAGTTAGGGTAAGGCATCACTCTACCATGCTGGAAGCTTTACACCAGAAACAGCAACCAGCTAGCAAAGCCATTCTTCTTACTCCCCAGAATAAGAAAAATAAGTCACTATCTAGATGTGCTTGCCTACCAAACAACGGTTTTAGTGGGTGCAGCCAGATCCAAACAAATAAAAGTAAATTGGACCTGCACCTGTATCATGGTGAGAAATTTTGGATTAATTACGGCAAGTATCAATTAATAGCTATGACCTGCTGGGGAAAAATAGACAGAACTATGTTTGATGTAGAAAGTGCAGCATGCCAAAATTACTTATGTATAAAGTGTTTATGCACATTAATATTGTGCTAAGGGAGGCAAATTGTGGCTGGGGGGGGGGGGTCAACTATGTTTTTCGTGATGCTTCCAATGATGTTTCAATGTACATTAGCTTTTATGGCGCACAGATATTTATTGTGTGGAAACATGTAGACACACAACGGAGGTACTCTTCAAACAATTAAACCACGCCTCTAGTGGATACAATGCACATAGTAATTAATTTTACCATGGGAGGGAGGGGGGGGGGATTTACCAAAACTGGTGCACACAGAATCTGGTGCAGCTGTGTGTAGTAACCAATCAGCTTGTAACTTCAGCTTGGTCAGGCTTTGACAATAAAACCTAGAAGCTGGGTACTATGCACAGGCTCCACCACATTCTGTGTGCACCAGTTTTAGTAAGACCCCTTTCACACTGGGGCCGCGGCCGTGTTCGCGCCAAATCGCCACTCATTTTAGTGGCTCTTCAGAGCTGTTTAAGCAGCGCTTTTCTGCCGCTAGCGGGTCGCTTTTAACCCCAAAGAAGGGGTTAAAAACGCCCGTGCTCCGATACTTCCAAAATTCTTTTCAGGCGCTTTCGAAGCGCTGCCCAATAATTTCAATCGGCAGGGCGTTTCGGGAGCGCTGTATACAGCACTTCCAAACCGCCCCAAAGATGCTGCTTGCAGGACTTTTCTGAACATCCCGCATGCGCACCACCCAAGTGTGAAAAGACACACTGAAATTAATGGGAGGCGGTTTTCAGGCGCTATTTAGAGGATTTTTCTAGCGCTAAAATGCCTGAAAACCATCTCAGTGTGAAACGGGTCTAAATATTCCTCCATGTGTCATTGTATGCAAGGCTCCAATAGTTGTGTATGTACACTGTCTCCTTAAAATTCCAACCAGGCCCTTATTCATGCATGGAGCCTGGGAGGCCAGGAAAGGCAGGGAGTGTGTGCCCTCCTCCTCGCCTGTACCATACTAAGCCACATGCCTTTTAACATTGGTGAGTACCTTGCAAGGGGGGGTGGGGTGGCAAAGCTTTCTCTACCTTCCTCTTGCAAGGCACCTTGTCCCACTGTTGAGGGACAAGGGCCTATTCTCCACATCTGGTCCCCAAGAGAATGTGGGGAGGAATTCCTAGGAATCTGGACAATTTTGGTTGACTTATCACTCATTTTTATTTTTTGTTTTTAACCTAATAAAATAACATTTTATAGAACCTAAACCTACACATAATAGTTACAGGTATATGTCATCTATAAAAATGCCATGTTATCATTTAGGCATATACCTAAAAGGGTTAGTTCACCTTTACAGAAAATCTGCAAGGGTGACCTAACACCGGACCTCCTTCCCACCACATCCCCCTCGGTCCCCACTGTACTCCATCATCCTGAGCTGCCAGGGCTTCCGCAAGCTGCTCTACCAGTCCAGAGTTTTGAAAGCCTCACTGCCCACTATCCTGAGCCCTAATAGCTCAGGATAGTGGGAGGTAATTACAGCTGGCTGGGACCAGTGGGTGGGATGGGGGTCTGGTGTTAGGTCACCTTTACAGAGGTATGGTCAAATTCTCCTGGTGTCCAAGATCTTCAAAAGCTCTACTTAAATGTTGACTTCAGCAGAGAAAGTCAAGCTCTGACATGCCCACTCACTATTTTACTGAGAAAACAACTGTTAGTTATGGGACAGGAGGGGGTAGGCCGAAGCCCAGCTTTGGCTTCTGAAGTCAAGATTTTCATAATTACATACGTTGAGGTTAGAAAATGCTTGGACATATCTAAAAGGTGCGTGCAGGCACCTAAAGGGCCAGCCATTTAGATATGTTACTAATCATTTCACACATTTAAGTGTCAACATTTAATTGTGTCCTGATAAAAAGCAAACTCATTCACAATATTCTAAACATATCTTCAGTTTCTAATAATTTTCTTTTAACCCCCTTAGAAATGAAGAAATCAGCAGCCAAAGGAGATACACAGGCCTCGGTAATAAAATTTTAACATCATCCTGTTCACTTTACATTTTGGTAAAGTTAGGTTACCCAAACAAACACAGAGCGCATGCAGCTTTCTTTTTAAAGCACCATTAGTCCATTTTTTTATTTTCTGTAGCGGGCCATAAGTGACCTAGAACATTAGTTTCCTGCTGGATAGGAAGAGGGCATATGCATTTTATTTAGAATAAGACATTTCCCTGCACTAGTGTTCAGTATCCATATGTGAGATAGAACTAACTAGGGTGGGATTTTAAATGAGGCAATCCCTGGGATTAGCCTCCATCCCCGATATTTTGGAAAAAAGCAACAACTAGAATGGTGGGACTTTAAATGAAGCAACACTGTTGAGTTAAATGCATCAATCAATAAAACATGGTTTAATTGATACAAGGAATACATACATCATGAGATAGCAGAAAACATTATACTGAATAGTAGCAACATAATCATATAGTTAATAATGTATAATTATTAAACAGTAGCAATGTAATGATTATCTCAACATAATAAGCCAGGGTATTGATCCAGTGCGTGGTGAGGGGAGATACTAACCGTGTGCCAGAGGTGAACCACCAACGTCACGTAGCGTGAATAAGAGAACGGCAATGCCACCTAAGCAGCTGCTGCCGCTCAGTGATGTGGCGTCCGGTCCTCCTCGTAGGTCAATACCCTGGCTCAGTTTACCTACCAGTCACTATTATTTACCCTGGATTACCCTCTTCCTCACTCTCCCAGATATATGCTGGGTCATCTCATCTTTCTATTGTCACGTTTATCACTTTGGTCACTTTTTGGGTTTTTCATCACCTTCCTTTATGTCTATTACACCTAGTTATTTATTTATACACTCACACTGGTGTGGCTTCTTCTTCAGTATCTTGGCTGTATGATTCGCTTATTGTCAATACCTTTTTACTGTTACAGCTATTATGAAAATAATATTCCAACTTTACGCTACCAAGCTACAATCATACAGACTACAGCCAATCACTGGAGATCCACACTCACTTTCTGGATACCTGTTACCACCGTTGTGCCTTGGGTTCATACCACCTCAGCTCCCGGGGGAGGACATTATCTATGCTAAACAAAAAAAAAACATTTTAATCGTTAATATTATCAAGATTATACCAGCGTACCATTATGAGGTGAGAGCGTTTGGAAGGGTTTCCCTCCCCTCTCCTTTATTTACCATTGCTTATATCTATATATAATTTCTACCAATTTACCAATTTGACCATTCTATTTGTTTATAGATACATCCAGCATCAGCTCCTGACGAGTGGTAACAACAACCACGAAACACGTAGAGCTTGTTACGATGCGATGCCACAGTGATCAAGTTTTAACATTTTTACCTATATAGTTTACCAATATGCACCTATATATCATGGTTTATATGTTATTATCATTACAATTTTGGTCTGCCTACTTCATGTGCAGTATTTATTATGTTGAGATAATCATTATATTGCTACTGTTTAATAATTATACATTATTAACTATATGATTATGTTGCTACTATTCAGTATAATGTTTTCTGCTATCTCATGATGTATGTATTCCTTGTATCCATTAAACCATGTTTTATTGATTGATGCAACTCAGCAGTGTTGCTTCAGTATCCATATGTGTTTACCATGTTTCTGGATAGAAGCACAGGTGTATTAAATGATAACACTAAAAGAAACATACCAATTATATTTTGGTATACTGTATGTAAACCCTGTATTTCACACTATTGTGGGGTATAGTGCAGGCATTCGATATTAACCTTTTTGTCCCGAGCGCACACAAATATGCGGCCTCTGGGCGGCCGGGCCTTGGCGCTGAGCGACTGCATATTTGCATGCATTAAGGACAATAGAGCTGTGCCGAGAACGCATACCCTCTTGTCACAGTTACAGGAGGCAAACGGAACACGACCGTTCACTGCTTACAATCGGGAGCTTTACGATCATATGACAGCCAATCATGGCGGGCACATAACCCTAAGCTTTGCCTCCCAGCATTCTAAATCCCTTAACCCTTTCGCTGCCAGGCCTTGTGCTCCATTTTTACCCTCAGGTGGTCAGACCATTTTTGCAATTTTTCCATTGCTCTTTTATTTTTCACTTATAGCTTTCAAATTTGTAAAACACCCCCAAACTATATATTTTCTGAAAGCATATGAATAAAGTAGAATAAAAAGAAGGTGCTACTGATTTCTAAGGTCCCATAATATTTGCGCGAATGTTCATCAAAACAATATTTTTTATAAAAATCCACTAAAATCATGATTAGCAGATAATGCCTATATCCATTGTATGGGGGGGGGGGGGGGGGGGGTTAGTATTACGCATGTATACCAAGCCCCCCCCAAGCCACAACTTCACTCCCCCCGGGCTTTCCAAGCTGACAGATCATAGGAGATCAGTGCAGGGAGAAGTTGCAGGCGGCGGGAGGGAAGGAGAGATGCTGTTTGGAGCGGCCATGGGTCGGGGGTGCAGGGCCAGTATGAGGGGTGATCTAAGGTATTGGGGGGGACATATCTGGATCCCCCCCAAGCCCCATGCAACACCTGAAGCTGGCGGGAGTGGCAGAGGAGGGATGCTGGCTAATGATGGAGGCTGCAGGGAGCGGGTTTGCTGGGGGGGGGGGGGGCGGTTCAGCTGAACTTGCACGATTTCATTGCCGCATGTCCCACAGCCCGACAATTTTAGAGACATCTGTACGGTTTCCTGCACAGATGTCTATTGAAATCGCCAAAAGTAGTACAGAAACTACTTTTGGGAATTGATGCGGCGCCGCAAATTTGGCGTTGCACCGATTCGAACGGTTCCATTTTGATATGTCAAATTGTATGCCAAATCGCATCAATGTCAGGGCTCAGTGTCCAGTAACAGGCTGGCGGAGGGACAAGACCTGTGATTTGTAGGTGTTCTTCACTGCAGCAAAAATAATCAGGCCTCCTTACCTGCCAGACAGGGCTCCGCTGAGTGGCAGCGCTGTGTAATTCCAAAATCTGGATGTACAGAAGTACAAATCTTTTGGCAGGTAAAACAGTTTGCCTGGAGTCCAGTATTAAATTGCAGAAAGAAAAATTTCCTAAAGAGGTTTAAATAAACCATCTGTTTTTTTTTTTTTTTTTCTGTTTTAGGCAAAGTACGAGATGTATCTGCTGGTCATCTACCTGTGTGGAAATCTTGCCTTCGTGATTACACTCCTTGTGGGAATTAGCCAATCATAGTGAAGAAGATGAATGGATATAGCAAATAAGAGGTTGTTGAACTTTTTTTGCAAAATATTTTTTGCAATACAGAGGATGTAGATTGAGTACATTTTCTGTACAGAAGGAGATATTTTTTTTCAGGAGCAATCACAATCTAATTTAGCGCCAAAGTGAAACAGTGACCAACAAATGGCAGGAATGCACAATAAGAAAAAAATTGGGTGAAAATTTCCGTTCTGCAAAACGATGAGCAGATTTTCTACTCGCTGATGCCCAGCAAGCATTACCCGATATTGTGTTGCATCGTTTGCGAATGAACGATATTCTATTAGTTGGTGTGAAGGTCGTCCGTAAAACATCTCCTGAACATTATCACGCATGAGCGAAACTAGTAGACAACCCCACTTGTACGTGAGACGTCTACGTATGAAATCGATTGTTCTTTTAAAGATTTTTTTTTGATTGGTAATGTTGGCGACCAACGAATGCTTTTTTGTTGGTCGCCGGTCGAGCGATTGGTCGATTTTCTAATCGTGTATTCCTGCCATTATTGTCATACAGCAGTGATTTAATAGCAAGTTTTATTTAATTTTGTAACAATTTTTTGTTTTAATGTTGACTGGATGCACCAACAGAGTGGGTCATCTAACACTACAAATATTATTGTTAATAGATGTGTCACCACAATGGAAATGGTTATTTAAACTCAAATATATTTATGATAAACATGGAATAAACCACAGAAGTGAATGCGTTGCTTAAAAATGAAGAGTTATATATTTGAGTCCACAAGAAAGAACTGTGTTTATTTTCTTGATTCATCCAATTGTAAAAGCTGCAACAAATATTAGTATCAATTCAAGTGGATCTGATGAAAAAAGATCTGCACATTTTTGGGGATTTAGTTGGAAATGCTTTATCATACATAAGAATAAAAACAATGAAACTGGAAAGACTATTAAGCACTTCAATAGGGAGCACTTTTACCCCCTTCCTGCCCAGGACAATTTTCAGCTTTCAGTGCTGTCGCACTTTGAATAACAATTGTGCGGTCATGAAACATTGTACCCAAATTAAATTTTTAGCATTTTTTTTTTCCCACACAAATAGAGCTTTCATTTGGTGGCATTTAATTACCACTGGGTTTTTCATTTTTTGCTAAAAAAATTTAAAGAAGAAGACCGAAAATTGTAAAAATGTTTTTCTTATTTATACAATTTAGCAAATAAGTTTAATAAAATGTGTTTTTCCACCTACCGTATTTTCCGGCGTATAAGACGACCTTTTACACTTAAAAAAACTGTCCAAAAAGCAGGGGTTGTCTTATACACCGGGTCAGCTGCTCGGATGCCGGCTGGATGTGCAGTAATACTGTATGTAGCTTTGGCTACATAAAGTATATACCGCTTAGCCAATCCAGGTGAGCGATGTATTCAAATGAATACAGAGCCTGCTCGGATTGGAGTAACAACCTCTGCCAATCCGAGCAGGCTACATACAGTAGCCTGCTCGGATTGGCTTTGAGAGTCAGAGAGGCGTGGGCTGATGATGTTACAGCCTCTGCCAATCCAAGCAGGCTTTGTATTCATTAATAGAATACATTGCTCGCCGTGATTGGCTCCAGCTCCAGCAAGAAGGAAGAAGAATATGGCTCCAGCTCCAGCAAGAATGAAGACGGATATGGCTCCAGAAAGAAGAAATATTAAGCGTCGGAAGCCTCAGGAGGGGGAGGGGGGGTTGTCTTATACGGCGAGTATAGGCAAAAAATCTTAAAAAACTGTAAAAATTAGGGGGTCGTCTTATACGCCCGGTCGCCTTATACACCGGGAAATACGGTATATTTTTCTATATCT
The DNA here is from genome assembly GCA_029206835.1 of Rana muscosa. Classification (NCBI taxonomy): domain Eukaryota; kingdom Metazoa; phylum Chordata; class Amphibia; order Anura; family Ranidae; genus Rana; species Rana muscosa. The sequence continues at coordinate 112,899,967 of CM055120.1, read as the reverse complement.
CATTAATATATCTTTTCTTTTGCATATGTTGTTAGGCCATAGCTGGAAAGGTTGTGTAGGTTATATATACAGTATGTGTCAACTAAGTTTCTCACCTACACGTAATGAGGGTCTCTAGGGTTTATGGCTGAAAACTGTTTTCTCAAATTTAAAGTTTTGATCTATGTCCTGGAGCCCAGAGGCATTGTAGAGCTTTGCGTGGATTAAAGCCTTCATTGCTAGGTCCACATCTAATCTGGTAACCAGACCTCTTTCTCTACAGTGGGAGCTTGCTGCTGGGTGAAAAGACTGGAGGGTAGTAGTGCAGTGCTACGTGTAGACCAATAAAAACAGGAATATATTTCAAAATGTGACCATAAATAAATACAAGGAAGGGGCAGGCTGGAAATGCCAAACCCAATGCACAAAATGTCCAAATATGTGAACCCCTAAACAAAGTGATAAGTGTCCAAAAAGAAAATGAGTGAATAACATGGAATGGATAGGGAAATCCCGGCACAATTCTTCACGTGAAGGATGACATACATGTGCGCTTACCAGAAATGTTGGACCCGAATGTCGTACGACAGCGGATCAATCAGGCTTAAGGGTATCCCAAACGACTGTTCAACAGGAACATCACCGAATCTCTGATGAGTGATGAGGTGTGCCCACTAGGCAGTCAGATGTCCTTGATCCAGATGAAGCAGATGGGTCCGATATTTATCAGCCACCAATTACCTCAACACTGAAGGTCTTACCAGAGAGTTGGTATTCTGGTGCTCCACCGGACAGTGGGATTTAATTAAGCTCAAATCGATGGATACCCCCGACAAGGGTATTGCAAAAGGACCAGTTGGAGAAAACTGAAAAAAACTTTTCTTCACCAAATTCATGCAAAGAGAAGAAAAAAATAGGGGGCTCCAATGGTGCAGGTCATAATTGGGTTTTTTATTCAAAAACACCAGCATACAAAGTAGAAATTAAAAAGTGATCACAGTTCATATATTAAAAGGCAACATGGGAAGCAAAATGCATAGCCAGACGCGTTTCGTTCCTAACAGGACGTCTACAGGGGCATAAGACTGACTGCTGACAAAATATGAATAGGTACAGGGGCTCTGCGTTTATTTTGGGGAACTCATTAGCATACCTCCCAACTTTTTGGATGGGAACTAGAGACACCTATCTGCAAAAGTATGCAGGCAAAGGACATACCCCCTGCTATGCCCTCTTAAAGGAGAATTAAACAAAAAAAATATTAAAGCATTTGTTAACCCCCAAAAATAAAAATAAATGGATCCTGTTCCCCAGGGGCGTTGCTAGGTGGCAAAAAGACCGGGGGCTTCAGCCCGAAGCCGGCACCGGGGGGGGGGGGTGGTTGCGGGCACGGTGGAGTGGCACAGGGTTTTTTGGCTGGGCAGTGGGGTTGTGTGACCTACCTGACACACATACCCTGACCTACATGTCAGTGTGTGTGTGTATGTATGTCAGTGTGTGTGTGTGTAAGTGTGTGTGTATGTATGTCAGTACACACACACATACACTGACATACACACACTGACGTGTAAGTCAGTGTGTGCAAGTATGTCAGTTACACATTCAATGAGATCAGCATGTAAGGAAACTCCCAGGGACACTAGCATGTCTTTCAGGATTGTTTCTGACACATGACCTACATACACTGACATGACCTACATACAGTGACCTGACCTACATACACAATCACTGGACCTACCTGAGCCGTTGTGTGCGGCGCCGGCCCACCCAATGTGCCCATCATAGTCGAGATGCAGCCAGAGGAGGAGAGGAGAGCCACCGAACCGAGCAGGGATGTGGCGTGGCGCAGTGGGCGGCATTGTAATTTCTGCCTTCTGAGCTTGCAGCGCCTATGATGGACGTCACACGTCCCGCGGTCCCGGCATTGGACCAGTGGGACGTCCATCATAGGTGCTGCAGGCTCCAGAAGGCGGGACCTGCTATGTCTCTCGGCCACACTCAGCGGCTGTCGGAATAAGAATGGTCCCTGCTCGGTGGCGCTCGGTGGCGCTCGGGGCTAATAATTAAATACTGCATGCCTGAGACTCGGGGCTTTTTCGGGGACCCATTCGGGGCTCCAGCCTCCCCAGCCCACCCCTAACGACGCCCCTGCTGTTCCCTTAAAGCATGTTATACAGCACAGTGCTTGTGCTGTGTCATTTGGCCCCCTGTATCACCTGAAATACCTTGGTGATCCTGTGTGGCTATACCCTTCCCCCTGTACGGTGACTTTGATATATCAGGGCTGCTGCTCCCACTGTTGTCGTACGTGCCTCCGTCATATGCTGCCCTGCTCTCCTGTGTCTTCTTTGTCCTCACTCCCACTCCTCTCCTTGTCTGCTCGTACCAGTGCCCCCCTCCACTCCTGCTGCTCTTATATCTGCAGCTAAATGCTGTAATTCCCTCTGTACTAAGTGTCCCTTTGTAATGTAAAAAATCTGCCGATCTATACCTATATGAGCATGGCTCCCGGCCCTCAGCTGACTGTCGGCTCTCTCTCTCCTCTCTCCCCCTCCTCCCCGACTGACGTCAGCGGGAGGGCTCGGTCCCGCCCACTGGAACTGTGAGCTTATCAACTTCAGCCTCGGACCATTTGGCTGCCAAATGACCGGACCACTTTTTGCGATTCGGCACTGCGTCGCTTTTACTGACAATTGCGCGGTTGAGCAATGTGGCTCCCAAACAAAATTGATGTACTTTTTTCCCCCACAAATAGAGCTTTCTTTTGGTGGTATTTGATCACCTCTGCGGTTTTTATTTTTTTGCGCTATAGACAAAAATAGAGCGACAATTTTGATAAACAAAACAATATTTTTAACTTTTTGCTATAATAAATATCCCCAAAAAAAATAAATAAAAAAAAATGTTTCCTCGGTTTAGGCCGATACGTATTCTTCTACATATTTTTGGTAAAAAAAAAAAATTCAATACGCGTATATAGATTGGTTTGTGTAAAGGTTAGAGCGTCCACAAAATAGGGGGTAGTTTTATGGCATTTTTATTATTATTATTTTTTTACTAGTTATGGCGGCAAACATTATGGCATTTTTATCGTGACTGCAAAATTATGGCAGACACATCGGTCACTTTTGACGCTATTTTGGGACTATTCACATTTATACAGCGATCAGTGCTATAAAAATGCACTGATTACTGTATAAATGTGACTGGCAGTGAGGGAGTTAATCAGTAGGGGGCGGAGAAGGGGTTAAGTGTGACCTAGGGAGTAATTCTAACTAAGGGGGCGTGGCTTACTGTGAAACGTCACTGATCGCTGCTCCCGATGAGAGGAAGCAGACAATCAGTGTTGTGTCACTAGGCAGAACAGGGAGATGCCTTGTTTACAAAGGCATCCCCCCGTTCTGTGACCCAATCGCGGGACACCGGCGGACCTAGAATCCGCGGGTCCCGTGGGCATGGAGACCTCGGCGGACACGCACGCGCCCGCTAGGCAGCAGATTCAAAGCAACATACCTATACGTTACTTTGCCTGCCCGTGCCATTCTGCCAACGTATAAGTGCGTGAGGCAGTCGGCAAGTGGTTATATAGGTACAGATCGGCAATTTTTTTACATTACACAGGCACAGGGACACTTATTATTATAGTGCAGAGAGTATGGGAGGATTTTGTAGAAGTGGGTTAACACCCACTTTAAAAAACACAAGTGCTTTTTTTTACCACTACTATTCCTTTATACTGGGTTTTGACATTTACAAATGCAGCAATTTGTGTATTTTATATACAACTATATAGATCAGACCAAAATGAGGGACAAATGAGGAGGAAAGAGGGACAAGGGGACTTTATTCCAATCAGGGACAGTCCCTCGAAATCAGGGACAGTTGGGAGCTATGGATTAGTTGCACTCTTTTAGTCAAGAACTGACCCTAGTATAGTTAGTGACTCCGATGAGCAGGTGTTTGGTTATGCTATGACATTACTGTACAAATCCTTCCTACGTTTGCTGCCATGTTGACAAAAAAAAAATGCAGGACAAATTTGCTGAGACTGTTCCTGGGTGTCCTTGTCTCATGCATAGTTTACCACTGCCAGCACCAGTTGAGCCCGTTCCCAATACAATGTGTATTGCCTATAAGATTTCTATATTGTTTCTTTAAGGGCCCATTCACACAATTCTTCTGCAATAACACATATTATGTAAATTGCTGTGCTGCAGCACCTTTGTTTGTGAATAGCACCCCAATGCACCTTAATAAACTGTGTGTGTTGCAACACAAGCACCACCATACAACATAATACATACCATTACGTTATACATGTGTATAAACAAAGGTTTTTTATTAAACATGTCCAGTCTGATTTCCAATAAAAAGAGATGACTATACAGTATAATTGAGAAACAGGTAAAAGAATAAAGGTGTAATTATAATAGATGGTCACTAGATGGTGCTACCCACTGTATAAGTGAAAAAAAAAAAAAAAAAACGACCTGTAAAATTACAAAAATAACATTTCACAGAAAAAATAATAATTCAGAAACGGCAACTCTCCAAAACACAGCTCAGCGAAGCCCCCCTACAATCAGCACAAATAAAAACTCAAGTGTGTTTCTTTAGTGCTACGTTTAGCAATTAGCAATTGTTTTTTCCAGACTATGACATCACCTAGCCCCCCTACAACAGCCAAATGGCACGAAACCAGGCTGGTTGGCTAGTGCCGCGTTTGTGCCATTTAAAATTTCCGTTCTATCTTTTATCGTTTTTGCATTATAATTCATTTATAGAATGGGTTGTACATCCACTTGTTCATTTCACAATTTAGTTGCCTAATTAACGAAACCTTTCTGTGTATGGAGAAATAGCTCCTACACTGAAAAACAGACATATCAGTGTAAAAATATTTCATGTGTCAGTATACTTATAACAACCCGGTGGACCTTCCTATATATTAAATAACCCACATTTACTCTAAAGGCGCGACATCATATAATGATCAATGGTGTTATGTTAGCTGGCCCTAAGCTGTGTAATCTAGCAATCTACAGTTGTGCTCATAAGTTTACATACCCTGCCAGAATGTATGATTTCTTGGCCATTTATCAGAGAATATGAACAACACAAAAACGTTTCTTTCACTCATGGTTAGTGTTTGACTGAAGCCATTATTATCATCAATCAACTGGGTTTACTCTTTTTAAATCATAATGACAACAGAAACGACCCAATTGACTCTGATCAAAAGTTTACATACCCTAGTTCCTAATACTGTGTATTGCCCCATTTAACATCAACGACAGCTTGAAGACTTTGGGGTATTTGTGTAATCTTCTCAGATGGTAAAGCTGCCCATTCCTCTTGGCAAAAAGCCTCCAGTTCCTGTAAATTCTTGGGCTGTCTTGCATGAACTGCACGTTTGAGATCTCCCCAGAGGGGCTCAATGATATTGTGGTCAGGAGACTGAGATGGCCACTCCAGAACCTTCAATTTATTCTGCTGTAGCCAATGATAGGTCGACTCCAAATGTAGTGTTAATGGTTGTGGCAAAAAAACTCAATTTTGGTCTCATCACTCCAAATGACTTTGTGCCAGAAGGTTTGAGGCTTGTCTCTGTGCTGTTTTGCGTATTGTAACCGAGATACTTTGTGGCATTTGCGTAGTAATGTCTTTCTTTTAGGTGACTTGACCATGCAGCCTATCTTTCTTCAAGTGCCTCATTATTGTGCATCTTGAAACAGCCACACAACATGTTTTCAGAGAGTCCTGTATTTCACCTGAAGTTATTTGTGAGTTTTTCTTTGCATCCCGAACAATTTTCCTGGCAGTTGTGGCTGAAATTTTAGTTGGTCTACCTGACCGTGGTTTGGTTTCAACAGAACCCCTCATTTTCCACTTCTTGATTAGAGTTTGAACACTGCTGATTGGCATTCTCAATTCCGTTGATAGCTTTTAATATCCCTTTCCTGTTTTATACAGTTCAACTACCTTTTCCCGCTGATCCTTTGACAATTCGTTTGCTTTTCCCATGACTCAGATTTCAAAAACGTCAGTGCAGCACTGGATGAAAGATGCAGGGGTCTGTCAGGAGTCCAGACACTCATTGAGCTTTTAGGCCGGGTTCACACTAGTACGACACGACAGTCGTACTATTTGGATCCGACTTTTCCCTGCAACTTGAAGTCTGACATGCTTTCGACTTCAATGAACAGGGATCCGACTTCGATCCCCGACAATACCAGGCACTTAAGGAAGAACTCCACACCAAATTGAAAAAAAAAACCAGCATGGGTTCCCCTTCTAAGAGCATACCAGGCCCTTTGGTCTGGTATGGATTTTAAGGGGAACCCCTACGCCAAAAAAACGGCGTTGGGGCCCCCCCCAAAGTCCATACCAGACCCTTATCCGAGCACGCAGTCCTCCTGGTCAGGAAAGGAGTGGGGACGAACGAGCCCCCCTCTTGAACCGTACTTGGCCGCATGCCCTCAACATGGGGGTGGGTGCTTTGGGCAGGTGGGGACACTACTTATATAGGCATGGGGTGGGGTCACCAGAGACCCGCCCCTTATGACGTCACCACCCATCATGCCCCGGGTGGTGACGTCATAAGGTGCAGGGCCTTCAGGTGACATCACACGGTGACCCCACTCAATGCCTATATAAGTAGTGGCACACCATGCACTAGAGCGGGAGAGAGTATCGTGTCAACATCGGAAGAAGAGAAGAGGGAAGAAGACAACAGAGAAGGGCAAGAGCGAGCAAAAGAGCAGGAAAAAGAGCAGAAGCTAGCGGAGGAGACCAGGCCGAAGACACCGGACAGAGACCGGAGAAGTATGTAAAAAGAAACAAATCCACGCAATAAACTATAATGTACTACTAAGCAGCTGAACACTAAGGGTCAAATAATCAAAATCCCTGAGAAAAACATAAAAATAAATAGTGCAGCGCTTTAAATGTCCATAAATCAAAGATAGAAAAACAGCACAGTAAATCAGTATATAATCCCCGTGATCTTCATAGATGACACATGGACTCTTGATTGCATGCAGGTGGTAACAAACACACACACAGTGAGAGACCTCCACCAACAGATAAATTGGCCGCTCACCTTCCAACATGGACCCTTTAATTATAGAGGGTCACTGAAAACCTTCCCTTACGGGTTAATCCAAAGCAGATGAAGATGTAAACTTCCCCAAAAGGATTAGGGTCATCAATTCCATATGAAATCAGGATCATTCAAGAACTTCCAGGTATTAAGTTCATAAGGCAGTGTTTACATGTGGAAAATATAGAAGCAGACCATAGTGTTTCTCCGTAATAGAAAACAATTTAATGAAAAACAAAAGTAGTGCACTTACATTTAAAAGGCACTAAACCAGTGCCGAGGTACAACAGCGCGTCTGGTGAGACTGTGAATGAACTGCGGGTGACGTCACGAACTTCCCATCCGTACGCACGTTACGTCCCAGTAGGCGGGACTTCATCAGCGGATATGGGAAGAACGCCAGACACCCGCTCTTATAACAACAAGGCGCCTGTAACTATGGAGACACAATGCGGCGTCACATGACGCCGATAGGGACGTCTGAATCACTTGACATCAACCAGGAAGTGTCCCCGTGAGCCGGATATCCACACAAAGGCTCCAAAGGCAAACAAATCAAACGATAAAAACTTTAAAATAGAAAATATAAATATATATATCTAAAATTCAACCAGTAACCAGCCCAGTTGATTAATAAGAAATATATGTATATTAATGCAGCGATCAACTCCTACAGTTATTACCGATATGGAGAAAAAAACTGCTTATACATTGGATAAAAAATAAATAAACAAATCTGGACTGCAGACCTGAATATAAACATGACATCAACCACAGCCCAAAACAATCTCACCAAACCAAAAGAAACATACTATAACAATAATACATTAATAAATCACATATAATAAGAAAACATCTATGATCTAATTAGCGGTCAGTTATAAAACAATTTATGTCAAATTCGACATTTAACCCGTCAGGGCAAAGAACTCGTGTTTCATGAATCCAATGAGATTCTCTTTTGCTCAACTGACGGATAAAATTGCCACCTCGCCAATGTCTCGAGACCGGAGAAGAGCTGGAAAGGGGAGAAGAAATCAGAAGAGAACCCCGGAGCTGCCTAATAAATAACTTTAAAAACCTGTGCAGTGTGTTTTATTTTTGACACTTTTTTTCCCCAGGTAAATGATTAGGGTTACCATGAACCCCATACTCATTCACATAGGGTGGGGGCTGGGATCTGGGGGCCCCCAGATTCCGATAATCCCCCCGCCCACAGACCACGGCAACCAAAGGCTAGGGTTGTCTGGAAGAGGGACAAGGTGCTTTCGGGTGGGGCCCCCCTGCTCCAAAGCACCTACCCCCATGTTGAGGGCATGCGGCCTGGTACAGTTCAGGAGGGGGGGGCGCTCGTTCGCTCATCCCCACCCCTTTTCTTGACTGGCCGGGCTGCGTGCTCGGATAAGGGTCTGGTAAGGACTTTGGGGATCCCCACGCCGTTTTTTCAGCGTAGGGGTTTCCCTTAAAATCCATACCAGACCGAAGGGCCTGGTATGCTCTTAGAGGGGGAACCCATGCCATTTTGTTTTTTTGGCATGGAGTTCCCAGAGCACAAGTCACATGCCAAAGTCGGATCAGACAAGATGGCGATCTGACTTTGATCCGACTTCAGTGATATTCAATGGGCTGAAGTAGGATCAAAGTCAGACCAAAGTAGTACAGGGAGCATTTTCAAAGTCGGACCGACTTGTGTCGGACCAGTTAAGATGGCTCCCATAGGGAAACATTGATTTTCAAACATCATGCGACATGAGCTCACAATGTCAGAGCGTTTGTCCTACCAGTGTGAACCCAGCTTCTGCCGGGCTCCTCCGCTATCTTCTGCCGCTCTTTTGATAGCGTTGGCCCGGCCTTCTCCGTAGTCTTCATCCATCTTCTCTTCTTCCGATGTTGACACGACGCTCTCTCCCGCTGTAATGCAGTGTGCGGGGTGCGCAACGACTTATATAGGCATGGGGCGCCCCTTATGACGTCACCGCGCGGGCATGATGGGATGGTGACATCATAAGAGGGCGGGGTCGCCAAATGACATCACCCGGTGACCACGCCCCATGCCTATATAAGTCGTTGCGCACACGGCATTACAGCAGGAGAAAGCATTGTGTGAACATCGGAAGAAGAGAAGAGGGAAGAAGACGACAGAGAAGACCGGGCTAACGCTAGCAAAAGAGCAGAAGAGGAGGAGCCCGGCAGAAGACACCGGAGAGCGGGAGAAGAACCGGAGAGCGGGAGAAGAGGCCGGAGAGCGCCAAGAAGAGGTCGGAGAGCGCAGAGAAGAGGTCGGAGAGCGCAGAGAAGAGGTCGGAAGAGACCCCCGGAGCTGCCTAATAAATTACTTTAAAAACCTGTCTAGTGTGTTTTTTTTATTGACATGTTTTTTCCCCCCAGGTGAATGGGTAGGGGTTCGATGTACCCCATACTCATTTCACACAGGGTGGGGGGCCGGGATCTGGGGCCCCCTTATTAAAGGGGGTTCCCGGATACCGATAAGCCCCCCACCCATAGATCCCGACAACCAACAGCCAGGGTTGTCAGGAAGAGGCCCTTGTCCTCATCAACATGGGAACAAGGCGCTTTGGGGTGGGGGGTGCGGCCCCAAAGCACCCACCCCCCATGTCGAGGGCACGCGGCTTGGTACAGTTCAGGAGGGGGGGCCCGTTCGCTCGTCCCCACCCCCTTTCCTGACCTGCCGGGCTGCGTGCTCGGATAAGGGTCTGGTATGGATTTTGGGGGGACCCCCAACGCCGTTTTTTCGGTGTATGGGTTCCCCTTAAAATCCATATCAGACCCAAGTGCCTTGTATGCTCTTGGAGGGGGAACCCATGCCGGTTTTTTATTTAAAATTTGCTGTGGAGTTCCCCTTCAAGATTAGCAGAGCACAAGTCGCATGCCAAAGTCGGATCATACAAGACGGCGTTACGACTTTGATCCAACTTCAATGATATTCAATGGGCTGATAGGATCAAAGTCGGACCAAAGTAGTGCAGGGAGCATTTTCAAAGTCGGACCAGTTAAGACGGCTCCCATAGGGAAACCTTGATTTTCACACGTCATGCGACATGAGCTCCCAATGTCGGAGCGTTTGTTGCACCAGTGTGAACCCGGCCTTATACACACACACACACACTAAGTACAAGCAAATAGACCACAGGTGAGGATGGTTACCTTTAATTGCCATTAAAACCCCTTTGTGTTAACTTGTGTGCATGTTATTAGGCCAAAATCACCAGGGTATGTAAACTTTTGATCAGGGTCATTTGGCTAGTTCCTGTTGTCGTTATGATTTAAAAAGAGTAAACACAGTTGATTGATAATAAATGGCTTCGGCCAAACACTAAGCATGAGCGAAAGAAACGTTTTTGTGTTATCATTCATATTCTCTGAAAACTGGCCAAGAAATCAAAAATTCTGTCAGGGTATGTAAACTAATGAACACAACTGTAAACCTGTAGAACCAGAATACAGCCTTTGTATACACTTTTTAAACAATGGGTTAGGTAACGAGGTAGGGCTGACTCATCGCTACTTCCCCCTCCCCTCTAGCAACAACTTAGTAGACAACTATATAATTAGCATGATAATTAAAGCACAGCACTTAAGGCAGCCCAGGTGAGCAGACAGTCTGTCTCCGGAGGTCAATGTGATCAGCTCTTTCAATGATCATGTATTGTTCAGAATAAACAAACCAAGAATAGTCTTTACATACCGTATATACTCGAGTATAAGCCGACCCGAATATAAGCCGAGGCACCTAATTTTACCACAAAAACTGGGAAAGCTTATTGACTCGAGTATAAGCCTAGGGTGTGCCTCACTTTGCCTCATTGTGTCCATGCCTCACTGTGTCCATGACTAGACTGACGTTTAACATGGGAGTCTATGGAAGGGGTGCCCGGCTTTGAAAAATCGTTGCTCCCCGGCCGCAAGTCCCCCGGACAAGAAACTTTGCAAACTTGTAGAGGAAGAGTGGGGCTATATGTGTGCTATGTTTGGGGTCCAGAGGACCTACGACTGGCCGGTACTGGTTCCCCAAAGTCACCAGAGAAATGACCGTTTAACATAGGAGTCTATAGAAGGGGTACCCGGGTTTGAAAAAATCGGTGCTCCCCGGCCGTAGGTCCCCCGGACAAAAAACTTTGCACACTTGTAGAGGAAGAGTGGGGCTACATGTGTGCCAAGTTTAGGGTTCAAGGAACCTACGGCCGACCGGTAACGGCTCTCCAAAGTCCAGATGATCAGGCGCAAAAAGGTGACTCGAGTATAAGCCGAGGGGGGGGGGGGCATTTTCAGCACAAAAAATTGTGCTTAAAAACTCGGCTTATACTCGAGTATATACGGTATATCCTGGGAGATATTGTGGATAAATATTACTGTCCCATTTTAAGTAATCCAAGACATATTTTCTCAGTCACCCTGTGCCAGGATGGCACAGGGTGACTTAGACATAAGAGGTGCATGGGGAGCTTAAACAAGGGTTTCTCAACCTTTCCAAGGGATTCTGGGTTCCACGGGCCCTACCGTCACATCTCTCCCCTTTCAGCAGAAGACTAACACAGGAGGAGACCCCAGATGGGTTGACTCCGAAGTTAGTCCACAGATCCAGTCCTCTAATGCCTGTACCCACACAGTACCCCAAACAAATTGTTCCAAACAGAGCATTACTCACCCAGCCAACCTCTGCCTCTCTTATAGAACATACCTGCTGCTGGGAGGGAAGTGTGGACTGATCCTTCCCCTGGAGTTCCTTCAACCGCAGGAGAGAAGACAGGGTGGCTGGGCTCAGTCCATCATGCTGTTGAGCATCTGGGCTGACTTCCCAGCATCCCTGGGGTATACAGGTGGAGACTGAGGTCCCATCCACCTTTACCGGAAATCCGTCCTCTGTTAGTTGAAGGCAGAGGCCAGCAGCACTCTGCCCTGTTGCCAGCACTTCTGCTTGGGACTCCACATCATCTGCTCCAGCTAACTGTTGGGGCAGGAGGCTGGATTCCTCCACTCCCAAACTGTGTAGCTGCCATTGGGGAGGTGAGCTGGCTGCTTCCTTTTCCATTCCCTCATCTGGCTGCTGGGATGACATGTCGGTGGTACTGTCCCCCAGGTGCACTGATCTTTGCTGGGGAGGAAAGACCGCTTTCTCCACTGTGGCCGACTGTTGGGGAGGGACGACAAACACCTCCATTCCCTTCTCCCCCTGTATCTGCTACTGGGAAATAGGGATGAGCCGAACACCCCCCCCCCCCAGTTCGGTTCACACAAGAACCTGCGAACGGACCGAAAGTTTGCGCGAACTTTAGAACCCTATTTAGAACAGTGGACGCGAACGTTCGAAATCTAAAGTGCTAGTTATAAACGGCTAATATGTAAATTATTGTCCTAAAAAGGGTTTGGGGACCCGGGTCCTGCCACAGGGGACATGTATCAATGCAAAAATAAGTTTTAAAAATGGTTGTTTTTTCGGGAGCAGTGATTTTAATGATGCATAAAGTGAAAAAAATAAGTGAAATATTCCTTTAAAATATCGTACCTGGGGGGTGTCTGAAGTATGCCTGTGAAGTGGCACGTGTTTCCCGTGTTTAGTCCCTGCACAAAATAACATTTCTAAAGAAAAAAAAAAGGCATTTAAAACTGCTTGCGGCTTTAATGTAATGTCTGGTCCCGGCAATATGGATGAAAATCATTGAGAAAAATGGCATGGCAACCCCATCATTATTCTGCAGAAATTTGGCCCTTAGGTGTTGGTGTTGCCACAACACTGTAAGCCCTCACAGTTACTCTTGGTGGGCGCTGGAACGCCCTACTGTGAACTATTATATCAGGAATTCTAATTACATGCCATTGTTGAACAATGGTAGGAAAAATTGGGCCTTTGGTGGTGGTGCTGGTGCCACAACACTGTAAGCCCTCACAGTTACTCTTAGTGGGCGCATGAATGGGCCCTGCTGTGAATCATTAGATCAAGACTTGTAATTGCATGCCCCTGTTGAACAGGGGCTGAAAAATTGGGCCTTAGGAACTGGTGCTGGTGCCATAACACTGCAACCCCTCATAGATACTGTACTTAGAGCGCAGCTATTAGCCCTGTTGCAAAGTATTAGATCAATAATTTTAATTACATACCCCTGTTAAACAGGGGCAGAAAAATTGGGCCTTAGGCACTGGTGCCAAAACACTGCAACCCCTTACAGATACTGTACTTGGAGCGCAGCAATGAGCCCTGCTGCAAAGCATTGCATATCTAGGGCACAGACCCCTTTCTTTACCTGCATTAACATTGGCTCCTCGCAGGAAGAGAGAGGCACACTGCACTAACAGCCTGTACCCTACTGTGCAAAGAGGTTGAGCTGTGTTGTTTTTGGGTCTTTCTACAGTCAGAACATGGAAACCTCCAGAGCCTGATGCCCACCTCTATATTAACTAGAGACAAGTCCTTGACTTCCCATTAAAGTGAATGTCCACACAAGCTGAAACTCCAACTCTGAGTTTATTTTCTCTTAGCAATAACACAGTCTCTGATAGAAGAAAGGTTGGAGCAAGAAACAGAACAGCACAAGGTGTGGATGAAGTCCAGGCACAAACATTACGGATGTTCGCTCAGCTTATCTAGCAAAGTTAACTAGGCGCACAGTCTCTGCCACAGACTGTGAGGTTGGTCTTTGCCACAGACCTGGTGAAAACTCATTCCCTTCTTTAGCTATGGCCCATGTTTAGGAGAAGACATCCCTCCGGAGAGTTACCGGGCCCCTACCGTCACCATGACACTGCACTGGGTCTTCAAAGAGTTCCTTCCCGGCCTCCTCATCCTAAATACGGGTCCCCTCGCAAGGCGGCACCCTGAGATTCCTCGATCCCCGGCGGACCCCAGCCGAAGGTGCTGGGCCCCAGGCCTCCACTGCGGTTCCTGGGCTTACATGCCCAGGGCGGACAGGAACATCACGATAGTACCTAACCCTGGGCTAAAGGTGCCCAGGATGGAACCGGAACACTCCCTGGGAGTAGGACTCCCGGCAACCAAACCAACGCAACCCGTCCCCGGGCCAAAGGTGCCCGGGGCGGACAGGAACAAGAACCTGGGGTAGGACCCCGCTGACAGGACCCCGAACAGGCAGCGTCTGCCCCGTTTATATCCTCTCCCAGCATGCCCAGCAGGTAGAACACACACACCGTATGGCTGCCGAGAGGGGACACACAAGGCACAGAACTGTGTCAGTGGTTCAACTCCAGCTTACTATGGCAGCGCCACCTGTAGGCCACAGGGAACTACACACCGACACTCTCCCTGTGGATAGAAATGGTTGTAAAACCCTGACAAATTAGGGTGTTTGAGCTCACTACCTCTCAAACACTTCCCTTAAATTGAGGACCCCGCTACACGTAAAAAATTGTAAATACACGCCCCTGTTAAACAGGGGCTTAAAAATTGGGCCTTAGGCACTGGTGCTACAACACTGCAACCTCTCCCAGATACTCTAGTTGGAGTGCAGAAATGATCCCTGCTGCAAAGCATTGCATCAAAAATTGTAATTACATGCCCCTGTTAAACAGGGGCTGAAAAATTGGGCCTTAGCCACTGGTGACGGCACCCAGAACCAAAAATTTTCTTCCAAGCTATCAGCAGGATCATTGAGGAGGAAGAGGATAGTCAGTCAATTTAACAGGACAGTCACTGAGCATCAGCATAGGCAGTCTTGAAGGGATGTGACATTTAAAAAATAAATATTTCGGTTACATCAGCTTCAGGTGCTTGGTAGCTGGTGGTGATCCAAGACTGATTCATCCTTATGAAGGTCAGTCAATCAACCGAGTCGGTGGACAGGCGCACCCTGTGAGTGGTTACAAAGCCTCCAGCAGCACTGAATGTGCGTTCCGAAAGAACGCTGGATGCAGGACAGCCCAGTAGCTCAATTGCATACTGTGCAAGCTCTGGCCAGTGATCCATCCTCAAGACCCAGTAAGCCAGAGGATTTTCAGTGGGAAAGGTGTCCAAGTCTGACCTTGCCCCTAGGTATTCCTGGACCATGTAAATCAGACGCTGGCGATGGTTGCTGGAACCGATCATACCTTGGAGCTGCTGACTAAAAAATTGTCTGAACGCATCGGTCAGACGGCCACCTTCTCCACCACTCCTTCTGTGACTGACCGAAGACTCAGCAACTCGTTGTCCAGGACCAGGAGTTTGTAACCTCCCATTCTCTGGGAACGCATTGCACAGACCTTTCTGCAAGGCCTCCTGGAGATGTCTCATCCTCTGCGACGGCAAGATAAGGTCCGCAACCTTACCCTTGTACCGTGGATCAAGGAGAGAGGCCAGCCAGTAATGGTCCCTCTCCTTGATCCGAAGAATATGAGGATCCTTCCGCAGGCTTTGCAGGATCAGGGAGGCCATGCAGCGTAAGTTAGCTGAGGCATTCGGTCCAGAGTCCTTTGGGTCACTAAGGACGACATGATCTGCAGCCACCTCCTCCCAGCCACGTACAAGTCCACGGGTTTCTTGGGACTGTAAATCATCCCTAAAAGACTGCTGCTGCTGATGCTGAGTGCCAGGCTCCACCTCCATGCTGACACAATCCTCCTCCTCGTCCTCTTCCTGTGTGACGGGTGGGACAGAAGGAACACTGTCTGGATAAAGGGGGCCTTGAGAGGCAAGGAAGTCCTCCTCTTCCTGCCTCTGTTCTGCCTCAAGTGCCCTGTTCATTATTCCACGTAGCGTATGCTCCAACAGGTGGACAAGAGGTACAGGGTCACTGATGCATGCACTGTCATTGCTCACCATCCTCGTGGCCTCCTCAAATGGTGCCAGGACAGTGCATGCATCTCTGATCATGCCCCACTGGCGTGGTGAAAAAAAACAAGCTCCCCTGACCCTGTCCTGGTGCCGTAGTCGCACAGGTACTCATTGATGGCCCTCTGCTGCATGTGCAGCCGCTGCAGCATGGCCAACATTGAGTTCCACTTGGTGGGCATGTCATATATAAGTCGGCTCTTGGGCAGGTCCAACTCCTTTTGCAGCTCAGCCAGCCGAGCACTGGCATTATATGAGAGGCGGAAATGCACACAGACTTTCCTGGCCTGCCTCAGGACATCGTGTAAGCCCGGGTACCTGCCCAAGAACTGCTGCACCACCAGGTTAAGGACGTGAGCCACACAGGGCACATGGGTCAGTTGTCCCTGTCAGAGGGCGGAGAGGAGGTTGGTGCCATTGTCGCAAACCACCATTCCTGGTTTAAGCTGGCGTGGTGTCAACCACCTTTCGGCCTGTCCCTGCAGAGCTGACAGAAACTCTGCCCCAGTGTGGCTCCTGTCCCCCAAACAAACCAGCGCAAGCACGGCATGGCATCTTTTTGCCTGTGCACTTGTGTAGCCCCTTGAACGCCTATGGAGCACCGCTGGTTCCGAGGACAAAGTACAGGAAGAGGCCATGGAGGAAGAAGAATAGGAGGGGGTGGAGGAGAGAGGTGTGTCACAACCAGTAGTAGCATTTTGGAGGCGTGGTGGCGGAACAACCTCCAACACTATTGCACCTTGTCCTGCATCCTTCCCAGCTGCCAAAAGAGTGACCCAATGGGCTGTGAAACATAGGTAACGTCCCTGTCCATGCCTGCTGGACCATGAGTCAGCGGTAATATGCACCTTACCGCCAGGGATGAGCCGAACACCCCCCTGTTCGGTTCGCACCAGAACCTGCGAACAGACAAAATGTTCGTGTAAACTTTAGAACCCTATTAAATACAATGGACTCGAACGTTCGAAATCTAAAGTGTTAATTATAAAGGCTAATATGCAAGTTATTGTCCTAAAAAGTGTTTGGGGACCTGGGTCCTGCCCCATGGGACATGTATCAATGCAAAAAGAAGTTTTAAAAACGGCCGTTTTTTCGGGAGCAGTGATTTTAATAATGCTTAAAATGAAAAAATAAAAGTGAAATATTCCTTTAAATTTCGTACCTGGGGGGTGTGTATGATATGCATGTGAAGTGGCGCATGTTTCCCGTGCTTAGAACTGTCCCTGCAAAAAATGTCATTTTTGAAAGAAAAAAATGCATTTAAAACTGACTCGCGGCTATTAATGAATTGTCGGCTCCCGGCAATACATACAAAAGTCATTGATTAAAAAAAAAAAAAAAAAAGCGTGGGGGTTCCCCAGAATTCAATTACCAGGCCCTTCAGGTCTGGAATGGATATTAAGGGGAGCCCCGCCGCAAATTTAAAAAAAAATTGACGTGGGGTTCCCCCAAATTTCCATTCCAGGCCCTTCAGATCTGGCATGGATTTTAAGGGGAACTCCACCCCAAATTTAAAAAAAAAATGGCGTGGAGTCCCCCTAAAAATCCATACCAGACCCCTTATCCGAGCACGCAACCTGGCCAGCCGCAGGGGAAAAGGGGGGGACGAGAGAGCGGCCCCCCTCCCTCCTGAACCGTACCAAGCCACATGCCCTCAACATGGGGAGGATGTCCCCATGTTGATGGGGACAAGGGCCTCATCCCCACAACCCTTGCCCGGTGGTTGTGGGGGTCTGCGGGCGGGGGGCTTATCGGAATCTGGAAGACCCCTTTAACAAAGGGGACCCCCAGATCCCGGCCCCCCCCATGTGAATTGGTAAGGGGTACATTGTACCCCTACCATTTCACGAAGAAAGCGCAAAAAAATGTTTAAAAAAACACACAAACACCTTGAAAAAGTCCTTTATTTAAAAAAAAAAACAAAAAACATTCCAGCGATGAAATCCAGTGTCCCGCGGCGATCCCGATGTCCAGCACGGTCCTTCATTGGTTGTACCTGAGCGGACCTGATGGGGAACTCCCTCTCAGTATTTTAAATGTATAGACCCGCCCCTTCTAAAGTTCCCCATCAGGTCCGCTCAGCGGACGAGATGCGGAACATGAGAAGGGGCGAGTCTATACATGTATTACCAAAGTGAGAGCAGTTCCCCATCAGGTCCGCCCCCTCGGTATGTCGGACCCGCCTACGTCATTGGCTTGAGCGGGGAACTTCCTTCACTATGTAAATTTAAATTACACAGTGAAGGAAGTTCCCCGCTCAAGCCAATGACGTAGGCGGGTCCGACATACCGAGGGGGCGGACCTGATGGGGAACTGCTCTCACTTTGGTAATACATGTATAGACCCGCCCCTTCTCATGTTCCGCATCTGGTCCGCTGAGCGGACCTGATGGGGAACTTTAGAAGGGGCGGGTCTATACATTTAAAATACTGAGAGGGAGTTCCCCATCAGGTCCGCTCAGGCACAACCAATGAAGGACAGCGCTGGACATCGGGATCGCCGCGGGACACTGGATTTCACCGCTGGAATGTTTTTTTTTTGTTTTTTTTTTAATAAAGGACTTTTTCAAGGTGTTTGTGTGTTTTTTTTTTAAAAACATTTACGCTTTCTTCGTGAAATGGTAGGGGTACAATGTACCCCTTACCAATTCACATAGGGGGGGGCGGGATCTGGGGGTCCCCTTTGTTAAAGGGGTCTTCCAGATTCCGATAAGCCCCCCGCCCGCAGACCCCCACAACCACCGGGCAAGGGTTGTGGGGATGAGGCCCTTGTCCCCATCAACATGGGGACATCCTCCCCATGTTGAGGGCATGTGGCTTGGTACGGTTCAGGAGGGAGGGGGGGCCGCTCTCTCGTCCCCCCCTTTTCCCCTGCGGCCGGCCAGGTTGCGTGCTCGGATAAGGGGTCTGGTATGGATTTTTAGGGGGACTCCACGCCATTTTTTTTTTAAATTTGGGGTGGAGTTCCCCTTAAAATCCATGCCAGATCTGAAGGGCCTGGAATGGATATTTGGGGGAACCCCACGTCAATTGTTTTTTTAATTTGCGGCGGGGTTCCCCTTAATATCCATTCCAGACCTGAAGGGCCTGGTAATTGAATTCTGGGGAACCCCCACGCTTTTTTTTTTTTTTTTTATATCAATGACTTTTGTATGTATTGCCGGGAGCCGACAATTCATTAATAGCCGCGAGTCAGTTTTAAATGCATTTTTTTCTTTCAAAAATGACATTTTTTGCAGGGACAGTTCTAAGCACGGGAAACATGCGCCACTTCACATGCATATCATACACACCCCCCAGGTACGAAATTTAAAGGAATATTTCACTTTTATTTTTTCATTTTAAGCATTATTAAAATCACTGCTCCTGAAAAAACGGCCGTTTTTAAAACTTATTTTTGCATTGATACATGTCCCCTGGGGCAGGACCCGGGTCCCCAAACACTTTTTAGGACAATAACTTGCATATAAGCCTTTATAATTAGCACTTTAGATTTCTCCCATAGATTTTTCGAATTTGCCGCGAATACCCCAATTTGTTCGCTGTTCGGCGAACAGGCAATGTTCGAGTCGAACATGAGTTCGACTCGAACTCGAAGCTCATCCCTACTTACCGCTGACCACCCTGTCCAGCGAGGCATGGACATTGCCTTCCACATGCCGGTAGAGAGCCGGAATCGCTTTCCATGAGAAAAAGTGGCGTTTGGGAACCTGCCACTGAGGAACTCACATTGCACAAACTCACGGAAGAGGGCCGAGTCTACCAACTGAAAAGGCAGCAGTTGAAGTGCTAGCAATTTAGCCAAGCTAGCATTCAACCGCTGGGCATGTGGATGGCTGGGAGTGAACTTCTTTCGACGGTCCAGCAGCTGGGGCAGGGAAATTTGCCTGCTACAATCGGACGTCGGTGTACTGCTAGCAGAGTGCCCGCAAGTACTTGGCTGTGACACACCTAATTCTACACCTTCATTCCTCTCAGTGCAGGTTTCAGAGAGGACTGAAGGTATAGTGGGGTTGGAGATCCCAGCTGATGAGGAGCAAGGAGAGGTCCGCTTTGTTCTTTGGTGTGGGTCTTTAAGGTACGCTTGCCAACGAGCTGCATGGCAGGTCAACATATGTCTGGTCAAGCATGTGGTGCCCAAGCGGCTGATGTTTTGGCCACGCGAGATACGCTTGAGACATATGTTGCAAATAGCAGCGGTGCGATCTGATGCACTCGACTCAAAAAAGGCCCACACCAAAGAACTTTTGGAATAACGCGCAGAGGCAGCGCCCTGCACAGGCGGAGCTCTGCGGTGTGATTCAGTCGGTGTACTACCCTTAAGCTGGCCCCCGGAGGGCATCCTGCCTCGTTGGAGACGTGCCTCCTCCTCTCTCCTATCAGGCACCCACGTGGAGTCAGTGACCTCATCATCCCCTCCCTCTTGATCACTGGAGCAAACCTGGCAGTATGCTACAGCTGGTGGAACATGACTGCCAGATTGCTGTCCTTCTTGAGCATCCCCTCTCTCTGCGCTCACGCTACTGCCTTCCTCTAGCTGGGTATCATCATCAGAGCCTTCAAAACGCTGGACATCCTCCTGGAGCATGTATCCAACACTGTGCTCAAACAGTTCGGGGGACTCCTCAGAAGGACATGGTGGGTCTAGGGAAGGAGTGACTGATGACATTGATACGAGGGAAGAAGACGCGTTGGCAGCTGCTTTGCCAGTACCCTGAGCGAGAGAGGATGAGGAGGATGAGGAGGGCTTGGTCATCCACTCTATCAAGTCTTCAGCATGATGCGGCTCAACACGTCCAGCTGCCGAAAATAAGGACAAGCGTGTCCCATGGCCACGTGCTGATGACGATGCACCGCGTCCACGACCAGCACTGTTACCCCTAGACACAGAGCCTGCTTGCCCTCTTTTATTGGCTTGTGACTGTCTGCCTCTCCTTGTTGGCCTTCCAGACATACTAATGACCTGCAGGGAGATGGGAAAACCAGCAATAAGGGGTAGCTTCAGGTGTATACTGTGCAGGAGGAACACTACACCCACTTTAACTGTTGGCAGATGCCTGTGTTACACAACAGAACAACACCAACACCAGCAATAAGGGGTAGCTTCAGGTGTATACTGTGCAGAAGGCACACTACACCCACTGTAACTGCTTGCAGATGCCTGTGTTACACAACAGAACACCAACACCAGCAATAAATGGGTAGCTTCAGGTGTATACTGTGCAGAAGGCACACTACACCCACTGTAACTGCTTGCAGATGCCTGTGTTACACAACAGAACAACAGCAACACCAGCAATAAGGGGTAGCTTCAGGTGTATACTGTGCAGGAGGCACACTACACCCACTGTAACTGCTGCAGGTTAACAAGCAAAGATGACACTGACACTGTCCCTGCCTATCCTGCTCTCTCCCTGCACGCCAACACACTACACCCACTGTAACTGCGCTAGGTTAAGCAAAGATGACACTGACACTGTCCCTGCCTATCCTGCTCTCTCCCTGCACGCCAACACACTACACAAGGCCGCCGCGCTGGTGGCCTTTTATAGTGTGGGGCGTGTACTAAACCCCCCTGAGCTATAATTGGCCACAGGCATCCTGCCTGTGGCCAATTATGGCTCTCCTCACTGCCGGCGCTGTGATTGGCCAAGCATGCGGGGTCAGTGCATGCTTGGCCAATCATCAGCCAGCAATGCACTGCGATGTCGCAGTGCATTGTGGCCCGTTCGCGCCACACGAATATGGCGCGAACGGCCCACAAAGTTCTGGCTTTGCCGAACAGGCGAACAGCCGATGTTCGAGTCGAACATGCGTTCAACTCGAACAGCGAGCTCACCCCTACTGGGAAGTGATCGCCACCTTCTCACCCCGAGCCTCCGGAACTGCCACAGGTGTGGGGCAGAGGACCCTCTGTCCGGTGACCAGCGCTTTAGCTGGGGAAGTTCCTTGCAACTCCACAGATACTGCTGATGGTGCTGGAGGCTCATCGAGTTGTTCTTCCTCAGCAGAAAAGTCTATCAAATCCCCTATCTCTGCAACTGGTGTCTAGGGATAGAGGTTCATCATCTCCTGTCCGTGGAACCCAGAAGATGCTATCAGTGCTGGGCAGAGGTTAGCAGAACTCTGCCCTGTTGTCAGCACTTCAGCTTTGGGGATGGCAATCTCCAGATTTTCCACTGCCGATTCTCTGGCATGCTGCTCACGAGCTAGCGCTTCCTTACAGAGTTCGCAGCCGATAGAATCAAACCATCCCAGCAGGACCTGCTCTGACACAGGTCCTCTGTGCTGTATCTGCATCTCTCGCAACCTCCTGAATTCCTCTTCCATGGCGGCTGGTATCTGTACGCCTCCTCTCCTCTCCTGCTATCCGGTCCTTGGATCCAGGTGGAAGTTTGGATGTCCCAGACTGCAGGAAGCGTCCCACTGCTTGCCACCAATATAACAAAATGTCCCACACTCCGCTTGAGTGCTTTTGTCATATACCAGTTCTTCCCAGTCTGAATATAGATATCAGATATTCCAACCACTCACAAGCACAAAACGAGACGATACTTGTTAGTCTGAACATGGACTGTTTATTGAAACCAGAATACAGCCTTTTTATACACTTTTTAAACAATGGGTTAGATAACGAGGTAGGGCTGACTCATGCCTACTTTCCCCTCCCCTCTAGCAACAACTTAGCAGACAACTATATAATTAACATGTTAAATTAACACAGCACTTAAGGCAGCCCAGGTGACCAGACAGTCTGTCTCCGGAGGTCAATGTGATCAGCTCTTTCAATGATCATGTATTGTTCAGAATAAACAAACCAAGAATAGTCTTTACATATATCCTGGGAGATATTGTGGATAAATATTACTGTCCCATTTTAAGTAATCCAAAGACATATTTTCTCAGTCACCCTGTTGCAGGATGGCACAGGGTGGCTTAGACATAAGAGGTGCATCGGGAGCTTTCCAAGGGCCCCCCCCCCCGTCACAGTACATGACAGGTACCAGTCATAGGTTAAAAATTGGACTTGCCGTGAATATTACTTTTGGGGTCATGTGTAAGTATGGGCAAATAAAGTAATAAATAAAAGCGCATCTCTACAATACATGCACATTTCTTAATATTTATTCTGCAAGTACAAAAACCAAACTTGTGATCTTGCCAGAAATCAAATCAGCTCCTATGTTCTCATTACACGTGGACAAATTGGCACTCGCAACAAGCCTGGTGTCAGCCCACAGGGTTAGATAAAACCATATAGGATTAAAAGTCAATACAAAATTTCATAAGAGTGGCTTATAATAAGTCCATAATGTCCATACACATACACCTTGAAACGCAGCGCAGTGATAAGCAAGAAGCAGCTCTGGAACAACTGAGGAGAAAGCACAGGCGCCAATCTAAATGTAGTGGTAAGTAGTGATGAGCCGAACACCCCCGGGTTCGGTTCGCACCAGAACCCGCGAACGGACCGAAAGTTCGTACGAACATTAGAACCCTATTAAATACAATGGATGCGAACGTTCGAATTCTAAAGTGCTAATTATAACAACTATTATGCATGTTATTGTCCTAAAAAGGGTTTGGGAACCCGGGTTCTGCACCAGGGGACATGTATCAATGCAAAAAGAAGTTTTAAAAACGGTCGTTTTTCGGGAGCAGTCATTTTAATGATGCATAAAGTGAAAAAAAAAAGTCAAATATTCCTTTAAATATCGTACCTGGGGGGTGTCTAAAGTATGCCTGTGAAGTGCCACGTGTTTCCCGTGTTTAGAACTGTCCCTGCACAAAATGACACTTCTAAAGGAAAAAAAAGCCATTTAAAACTGCTTGCGGCTTTAATGTAATGTCTGGTCCCGGTAATATGGATGAAAATCTTTAAGAAAAATGGCATAGCTACCCCATGACCGCCCCCCCCCTACCCCAGCCCATTACCAGCCCCTTTGGGTCTTGTATGGATATTAAGGGGAACCCCGCACATAAAATAAAAAAGGCCCTATATACTCTGAACAGGCGGTGCATACAAGACAGGGACTGTAGGTTTGTTCTTATGTAGAATCTGTTTGTAATTTTGAACAGGTACATTGTTGAAGTGTAGCTCCAGCCCAAAAATCTATTTTTAAACTTTTTGGAAAACATAGGTAAGGGTTATCACCCCTGTAACATTTGTTTTGCTGTCTGTGCCCCTGTTCAGAACATTTCACCTCACTTTCCGTCCCAATGACAACTGTTTTTGAAATGTGGTGTTTTTCTTGAAACAAGGATTGCTGATAAAGCATCAGTACAGAGGAGACACCTTTCTCCCATATTTATTCTTACAGGAGAGAATTTTCCTTCCATGGGGTAGATTTCCTCTCACTTCCTGTTGTCATCTTGCGTTTGCAAGTAGGAGTCGTTTGTAAGTTGGATGTTTGAAAGTAGGGACCTGCCGTATATACTCTGCAGAAATAGGCCCCTTAGTTGTTGGTGTTGGCACAACACTGTAAGCACTCACAGTTACTCTTGGTTGGTGCTGGAACGCCCTGCTGTCAACTATTATATCAGGAATTTTAATTACATATAATTGTTGAACAGTGGTAGTAAAAATTGGGGCTTTGATGGTGGTGCTGGTGCCACAACACTGTAAGCCCTGACAGTTACTCTTGGTGGGTGCAGCAATGGGCCCTGCTGTGAATTATTAGATCAAGAATTGTAATTGCATGCCCCTGTTGAACAGGGGCTGAAAAATTGGGCCTTTCGTGGTGGTGGTGGTGGTGGTGGCGTTGCCACAACACTGTAAGCCCTCAGACTTACTCTTGGTGGGTGCAGGAATGGGCCCTGCTGTGAATTATTAGATCAAGAATTGTAATTACATGCCCCTTTTGAACAGGGGCTGAAAAATTGGGCCTTTCGTGGTGGTGGTGGTGGTGGCGTTGTCACAACACTGTAAGCCCTCAGAGTTACTCTTGGTGGGTGCAGCAATGGGCCCTGCTGTGAATTATTAGATCAAGAATTGTAATTACATGCCCCTTTTGAACAGGGGCTTAAAAATTGGGCCTTTCGTGGTGGTGGTGGTGGTGGCGTTGCCACAACACTGTAAGCCCTCAGAGTTACTCTTGGTGGGTGCAGCAATGGGCCCTGCTGTGAATTATTACATCAAGAATTGTAATTGCATGCCCCTGTTGAACAGGGGCTGAAAAATTGGGCCTTAGGCACTGGTGGCACAACACTACAACCCCTCACAGATACTGTACTTGGAGCACAGCAATGAGCCCTGTTGCAAAGTATTGCTTCAAAAATTGTAATGACACGCCCCTGTTAAACAGGGGCTGAAAAATTGGGCCTTAGGCACTGGTGGCACAACACTACAACCCCTCACAGATACTGTACTTGGAGCACAGCAATGAGCCCTGTTGCAAAGTATTGCTTCAAAAATTGTAATGACACGCCCCTGTTAAACAGGGGCTGAAAAATTGGGCCTTAGGCACTGGTGCCACAACACTCCAACCCCTCACAGATACTGTACTTGGAGCACAGCAATGAGCCCTATGGCAAATTATTGCTAAAAAAATTGTAAGTACACGCCCCTGTAAAACAGGGGCTGAAAAATTGGGCCTTAGCCACTGGTGGCGGCACCCATAAACAAAAATGATCTTCCAAGCTATCATCATCAATCGTATCATTGAGGACTCGGAGGAGGAGGAGGATAGCCAGTCAACATAACAGCACAGGCACTCAGCATCAGCATCAGTCTTGAAGGGATGTGACATGTTAAAATCAATTAGTCTGTTATATCAGCATCAGGTGTGTGGTAGCTGGTGGTGATCCAAGACTGGTTCATCTTGATGAAAGTCAGTCGATCAACCGAGTCGGTGGACAGGCGCACCCTGTGATCCGTGACAAATCCTCCAGCAGCACTGAATGTGCGTTCCGAAAGAACGCTGGATGCAGGACAGGCCAGTAGCTCAATTGCATACTGTGCAAGCTCTGGCCAGTGATCCATCCTCAAGACCCAGTAAGCCAGAGGATTTTCGGTGGGGAAGGTGTCCAAGTCTGACCTTGCCCCTAGATATTCCTGCACCATGTTTATCAGACGCTGGCGATGGTTGCTGGAACCGATCATACTTTGGGGCTGCGGACTAAAGAATTGTCTGAACGCATCGGTCAGACGGCCACCTTCCCCACCGCTCCTTCTTTGACTGGCCGAAGCCTCAGCAACTCGTTGTCCAGGACCAGGAGTTTGTAACCTCCCAGTCTCTGGGAACGCGTTGCACAGACCTTTCTGCAAGGCCTCCCGGAGTTGTCTCATCCTCTGCTCCCTCTGCGACGGTAACATAAGGTCCGCAACCTTACCCTTGTACCGTGGATCAAGGAGAGTGGCCAGCCAGTAATGGTCCCTCTCCTTGATCCGAAGAATACGAGGATCCTTCCGCAGACTTTGCAGGATCAGGGAGGCCATGCAGCGTAGGTTTGCTGAGGCATTCGCTCCGGAGTCCTCTGGGTCACTAAGGACGACATGATCCGCAGTCACCTCCTCCCAGCCACGTACAAGTCCACTGGTTTCTTGGGACTGTAAATCATCCCTAAAAGACTGCTGCTGATGCTGAGTGCCAGCCTCCACCTCCATGCTGACACAATCCTCCTCCTCCTCCTCCTCCTCCTCCTCCTCCTCTTCCTGTGCGATGGGTGGGACAGAAGGAACACTGTCTGGGTAAAGGGGGCCTTGAGAGGCAAGGAAGTCCTCCTCTTCCTGCCTCTGTTCTGCCTCAAGTGCCCTGTCCATTATTCCACGCAGCGTGTGCTCCAACAGGTGGACAAGAGGTACAGTGTCACTGATGCATGCACTGTCACTGCTCACCATCCTCGTGGCCTCCTCAAATGGTGCCAGGACAGTGCATGCATCCCTGATCATGCCCCACTGGCGTGGAGAAAAAAAACCAAGCTCCCCTGACCCTGTCCTGGTGCCGTAGTCGCACAGGTACTCATTGATGGCCCTCTGCTGCGTGTGCAGCCGCTGCAGCATGGCCAACGTTGAGTTCCACCTGGTGGGCATGTCACATATAAGGCGGTTCTTGGGCAGGTTCAACTCCTTTTGCAGCTCAGCCAGGCGAGCACTGGCATTATAAGATCTGCGGAAATGCACACAGACTTTCCTGGCCTGCCTCAGGACATCCTGTAAGCCCGGGTACCTGCCCAAGAACCGCTGCACCACCAGGTTAAGGACGTGAGCCACACAGGGCACATGGGTCAGTTGTCCCTGTCGAAGGGCGGAGAGGAGGTTGGTGCCATTGTCGCAAACCACCATTCCTGGCTTAAGCTGGCGTGGCGTCAACCACCTCTCGGCCTGGCCCTGCAGAGCAGACAGGACCTCTGCCCCAGTGTGGCTTCTGTCCCCCAAACACACCAGCGCAAGCACGGCATGGCATCTTTTTGCCTGCGTACTTGCGTAGCCCCGTGAACGGCTACGGAGCACCGCTGGTTCATAGGACAAACCACAGGAAGAGGCCATGGAGGAAGAAGAAGAGGAGGGGGTGGAGGAGAGAGGTGTGTCACAACCAGTAGTAGCATTTTGGAGGCGTGGCAGTGGAACAACCTCCAACACTACTGCACCTTGTCCTGCATCCTTCCCAGCTGCCAAAAGAGTGACCCAATGGGCCGTGAAAGAAAGGTAACGTCCCTGTCCATGCCTGCTGGACCATGAGTCAGCGGTAATATGCACCTTACCGCTGACCGCCCTGTCCAGCGAGGCCAAGACATTGCCTTCCACATGCCGGTAGAGAGCCGGAATAGCCTTCCGTGAGAAAAAGTGGCGTTTGGGAACCTGCCACTGAGGAACCGCACATTGCACAAACTCACGGAAGGGGGCCGAGTCTACCAACTGAAAAGGCAGCAGTTGAAGCGCTAGCAATTTAGCCAAGCTAGCATTCAACCGCTGGGCATGTGGATGGCTGGGAGTGAACTTCTTTCGACGGTCCAGCAGCTGGGGCAGGGAAATTTGCCTGCTAGAATCGGACGTGGGTGTACTGCTAGCAGAGTGGCCGCAAGTACTTGGCTGTGACACACCTAATTCTACACCTTCATTCCTCTCAGTGCATGTTTCAGAGAGGACTGAAGTTATAGTGGGGTTGGAGATCCCAGCTGATGCGGTGCAAGGAGAGGTCCGCTTTGTTCTTTGGTGTGGGTCTTTGAGGTAGGCTTGCCAACGAGCTGCATGGCAGGTCAACATATGTCTGGTCAGGCATGTGGTACCCAAGCGGCTGATGTTTTGGCCACGCGATATACGCTTGAGACATATGTTGCAAACAGCAGCTGTGCGATCTGATGCACTAGCCTCAAAAAAGGCCCACACCAAGGAACTTTTTGAATGACGGGCAGAGGCAGCGCCCTGCACAGGCGGAGCTCTGCGGTGTGATTCCGTCGGTGTACTGCCCTTACGCTGGCCACCAAAGGGCATCCTGCCTCGTTGGAGATGTGCCTCCTCCTCATCCTCCTCCTCCTCCTCTCTCCTATTAGGCACCCACGTGGAGTCAGTGACCTCATCATCCCCTCCCTCCTCATCACTGGAGCCAATCTGGCAGTATGCTGCAGCTGCTGGAACATGACTGCCAGATTGGTGTCCTTCTTGAGCATCCCCTCTGTCTGCTTTCACCCTACTGCCTTCCTGTAGCTGGGTTTCATCATCAGACCCTTCGAAACGCTGGGCATCCTCCTGGAGCATGTACCCAACACTGTGCTCAAACAGTTCGGGGGACTCCTCAGGAGGAGGACATGGTGGGTCTAGGGAAGGAGTGACTGAAGATGAGTCTGACATTGATACCAGGGAAGAGGACGCTTTGGCAGCTGCTTTGCCAGTACCCTGAGCCTGGGTGAGAGAGGATGAGGAGGAGGAGGAGGGCTTGGTCATCCACTCTACCAAGTCTTCGGCATGATGTGGCTCAACATGTCCAGCTGCCGAAAAGAAGGACAAGCGTGTCCCATGGCCATGTGCTGATGACAATGCACCGCGTCCACGACCAGCACTGTTGCCCCCAGACACAGAGCCTGCTTGCCCTCTTTTATTGCCTCCTGACTGTCTGCCTCTCCTTGTTTGCCTTCCAGACATTCTAATAGATGGCCTGCAGGGAGATGGGAAAAAAGCAATAAGGGCTACCTTCAGGTGTCCTTCTCTGTCCCTTTACTTAAGGATTTCTAAATATGGTTGAGGATGATTGCTTTTGCACAGAATAGCACAACGACAATTTCCCTGACTGTCAAAAAAACAAGGATTTCAAAGATGGTTGATGAGGAATGCTTTAGCACACTATAGCACAAGGAGAATTCACTCACTGTCCTTCCCTGTCCCTAGAAACAAGGACTTGCACAGTGAAAGAAACTGACACTCTCCCTACCTAGCGTTTTCTGTCCCTAGAAAAAATGTTTTTTTTAAGCACACTATAGCACAAGGAGAATTCACTCACTGTCCTTCCCTGTCCCTAGAAACAAGGACTTGCACAGTGAAAGAAACTGACACTCTCCCTACCTAGAGTTTTCTGTCCCTAGAAAAAATGTTTTTTTTAAGCACACTATAGCACAAGGAGAATTCACTCACTGTCCTTCCCTGTCCCTAGAAACAAGGACTTGCACAGTGAAAGAAACTGACACTCTCCCTACCTAGAGTTTTCTGTCCCTAGAAAAAATGTTTTTTTAAAGCACACTATAGCACAAGCACAAAACACACTGACACTCTCCCTACCTATCCTTCTCTTTCCCTAAACTAAAGGAATCCAGGTTAAGCAAGAAAGAAATAAATGTCACTGTCCCTGCCTATGCTGCTCTTTCCCTGCTCCGGAACACACTACACTAGGCCGCCGTGCTGGCGGCCTTTTATAGTGTGGGGCGTGTACTAAACACCCTCAGCAATAATTGGCCACAGGCATCCTGCCTGTGGCCAATCATTGCTCTCCTCGCTGCCGGCGCTGTGATTGGCCAAGCATGCGGGGTCACAGTGCATGCTTGGCCAATCACAGCGCCTGGATGACACTGCGATGGCGTAGTGCATTGTGGGCCGTTCGCGTCACTCGAATTTGGCGCGAACGGCCCAAATCGTTCGATCTTCGTCGAACGATCGAACAGCCGATGTTCGAGTCGAACGTATGTTCGACTCGAACACGAAGCTCATCCCTAGTGGTAAGGTTATTTAATACAAATATGGATACAGGTACTCACAAGGATAAATTGTCAAAAGGCATTGAGCAAGAAAGTGCATTAGCGTCAATGGAGCTTGTGCATCAGGATGGCTTCTGCGGTGTGGCAATCAGAAGGACCGGTGGTTGCCGAAGCTTCCTGGAGTCCTGGTACGCAAAGGGAGCCGATGATGACGTCACTTCTGGGACACGGTAAGGTAACCTTTCTCCTCACCGCGTCCCAGAAGGGACCTCATCATCGGCTCCCTGTGCGTTTCAGGAAGCGTCAGCAACCACCGGTCCTTCCGAGTGCCACACTGCAGAAGCCATCCTGATGCACAAGCTCCATTGACGCTAATGAACTTTTGTGCTCAATGCTTTTTGACAATTAATCCTTGTGAGTGCCTGTATCCATATTTGTGATAAATAACCTTACCCACTACACTTAGATTGGCGCCTGTGCTTTCTCCTATGTTCTCATTGTAGGCTGACACAGTTGCCTCTGCTACACTGAAATATCTATCAGTGCTGTCAGCCCGGAGTTCTGCACTGCTGGACTACTGATCTCCACCTCTCTCCATCCCTACAACACAATGCCCTGACTCCATTGACCTTGACTCCCAAGAGCCTGTCAACATACTGTGTGTATGAATAAAGTTTTTTCTGAGGATTGTGCCTATGCCAAAAGGAACTGACCTAGGAGCTGTGCTGGAAATTTTGTAGGCAACTCTTATCCTCATCTTGATTGTAAATTTTATTTAATTTAAAATCACTAATTTCCTTAACAAACTCCCCTCTTCTGATCAATATTTTACATTTTGATCACTAGCCATACCTGCTATCCCCCTTAACCTGGAACCTCCCTACTAGGGATGAGCTCGGTGTTCGAGTCGAACATAGGTTCGACTCGAACATCGGCTGTTCGCGCGTTCGGCAAAAAACGAACGATTTGGGCCGTTTGCGCCAAATTCGAGTGACGCGAACGGCCCACAATACACTGCGCCATCGCAGTGTAATCCCGGCGCTGTGATTGGCCAAGCATGCACTGTGACCCTGCATGCTGGCCAATCACAGCGCCGGCAGCGAGGAGAGCAATGATTGGCCACAGGCAGGATGCCTGTGGCCAATTATAGCTGAGGGGGTTTAGTACACGCCCCACACTATAAAAGGCCGCCAGCGCGGCGGCCTCGTGTAGTGTGTTCCGGAGCAGGGAAAGTGAAGGATAGGCAGGGACAGTGTCAAATCTTGTCAAATCTATTCTTTGCTAAACCTTGTGTGTAGGGACAGAGAAGGATAGGCAGGGAGAGTGTCAGTGTCATATTCTTTGCTAAACCTTGTGTGTAGGGAGAGAGAAGGATAAGCAGGGAGAGTGTCAGTGTCATATACTTTGATAAACCTTGTGTGCAGGGAGAGAGAAGGATAGGCAGGGGACAGTGTCAGTGTCATATTCTTTGCTAAACCTTGTGTGCAGGGAGAGAGAAGGAGAGGCAGGGAGAGTGTCAGTGTCATATACTTTGATAAACCTTGTGTGCAGGGAGAGAGAAGGATAGGCAGGGGACAGTGTCAGTGTCATTGTTGCTAAGCCTCCTGCACATTATACACCTGAAGTTAGCCCGTATTGCTGCTTTTTCCTGGTGTGTTACACCAACAGGATTTTGCGGCACTTACAGCGGGCGGAGTGTGCCTCCTGACCATATTACACCTGAACTTAGCCTGTATTGCTGCTTTTTCCTGGTGTGTTACACCAACAGACATTTGCGGCACTTACAGCGGGCGGAGTGTGCCTCCTGACCATATTACACCTGAACTTAACCTGTATTGCTGCTTTTTCCTGGTGTTTTACACCAACAGGATTTTGCGGCACTTACAGCGGGCGGAGTGTGCCTCCTGACCATATTACACCTGAACTTAACCTGTATTGCTGCTTTTTCCTGGTGTTTTACACCAACAGGATTTTGCGGCACTTACAGCGGGCGGAGTGTGCCTCCTGATCATATTACACCTGAACTTAGCCTGTATTGCTGCTTTTTCCTGGTGTGTTACACCAACAGACATTTGCGGCACTTACAGCGGGCGGAGTGTGCCTCCTGACCATATTACACCTGAACTTAGCCTGTATTGCTGCTTTTTCCTGGTGTGTTACACCAACAGGATTTTGCGGCACTTACAGCGGGCGGAGTGTGCCTCCTGACCATATTACTCCTGAACTTAGCCTGTATTGCTGCTTTTCCCTGGTGTGTTACACCAACAGGATTTTGCGGCACTTACAGCGGGCGGAGTGTGCCTCCTGATCATATTACACCTGAACTTAGCCTGTATTGCTGCTTTTTCCTAGTGTGTTACACCAACAGGCATTTGCAGCACCTACAGCAGGCGTAGTGTGATTCCTGCAAAATATACTCCTGAAGCTAGGCCTTATTGCTGGTTTTTCCATTTCCCTGCAGGCCATTAGAATGTCTAGAAGGCAAACAAGGAGAGGCAGACAGTCAGGAGCCAATAAAAGAGGGCAAGCAGGCTCTGTGTCTAGAGACAACAGTGCTGGTCGTGGACGCGGTGCATCGCCATCAGCACGTGGCCATGGGGCACGCTTGTCCTTCTTTTCGGCAGCTGGACGTGTTGAGCCGCATCATGCCGAAGACTTGGTAGATTGGATGACCAAGCCCTCCTCATCCTCCTCATCCTCTCTCACCCAGGCTCAGGGTACTGGCAAAGCAGCTGCCAAAGCGTCCTCTTCCCTGGTATCAATGTCATCATCAGTCACTCCTTCCCTAGACCAACCATGTCCTCCTGAGGAGTCCCCCGAACTGTTTGACCACAGTGTTGGGTTCATGCTCCAGGAGGATGCCCAGCGTTTCGAAGGGTCTGATGATGATACCCAGCTAGAGGAAGGCAGTAGCGTGAGAGCAGAGAGAGGGGATGCTCAAGAAGGACACCAATCTGGCAGTCATGTTCCAGCAGCTGCAGCATACTGCCAGAATGGCTCCAGTGATGAGGAGGGAGGGGATGAGGAGGTCACTGACTCCACGTGGGTGCCTAATAGGAGAGAGGAGGAGGAGGAGGAGGAGGAGGATGAGGAGGAGGCACATCTCCAACGAGGCAGGATGCCCTCGGGGGGCCAGCGTAAAGGCAGCACACCGACGGAATCACACCACAGAGCTCCGCCTGTGCAGGGCGCTGCCTCTGCCGGTTATTCAAAAAGTTCTTTGGTGTGGGCCTTTTTTGAGGCGAGTGCATCAGATCGCACAGCTGCTGTTTGCAACATATGTCTCAAACGTATATCGCGTGGCCAAAACATCACCCGCTTGGGCACCACATGCTTGACCAGACATATGTTGACCTGCCATGCAGCTCGTTGGCAAGCCTACCTTAAAGACCCACACCAAAGAACAAAGCGGACCTCTTCTTGCACCGCATCAGCTGGGATCTCCAACCCCACTATACCTTCAGTCCTCTCTGAAACCTGCTCTGAGAGGAATGAAGGTGTAGAATTAGTTGTGTCACAGCCAAGTACTTGCGGTCACTCTGCTAGCAGTACACTGACGTCCGATTCTAGCAGGCAAATTTCCCTGCCCCAGCTGCTGGACCGTCGAAAGAAGTTCACTCCCAGCTATCCACATGCCCAGCGGTTGAATGCTAGCTTGGCTAAATTGCTAGCGCTTCAACTGCTGCCCTTTCAGTTGGTAGACTCGGCCCCCTTCCGTGAGTTTGTGCAATGTGCGGTTCCTCAGTGGCAGGTTCCCAAACGCCACTTTTTCTCACGGAAGGCGATTCCGGCTCTCTACCGGCATGTGGAAGGCAATGTCTTGGTCTCGCTGGACAGGGCGGTCAGCGGTAAGGTGCATATTACCGCTGACTCATGGTCCAGCAGGCATGGACAGGGACGTTACCTTTCTTTCACGGCCCATTGGGTCACTCTTTTGGCAGCTGGGAAGGATGCAGGACAAGGTGCAGTAGTGTTGGAGGTTGTTCCACCGCCACGCCTCCAAAATGCTACTACTGGTTGTGACACACCTCTGTCCTCCACCCCCTCCTCTTCTTCTTCTTCCTCCATGGCCTCTTCCTTTGCTTTGTCCTCGGAACCAGCGGTGCTCCGTAGGCGTTCAAGGGGCTACGCAAGTACGCAGGCAAAAAGATGCTATGCCGTGCTTGCGCTGGTGTGTTTGGGGGACAGGAGCCACACTGGGGCAGAGGTTCTGTCTGCTCTGCAGGGGCAGGCCGAGAGGTGGTTGACGCCACGCCAGCTTAAGCCAGGAATGGTAGTTTGCGACAATGGCACCAACCTCCTCTCAGCTCTCCGACAGGGACAACTGACCCATGTGCCCTGTGTGGCTCACGTCCTTAACCTGGTGGTGCAGCGGTTCTTGGGCAGGTACCCGGGCTTACAGGATGTCCTGAGGCAGGCCAGGAAAGTCTGTGTGCATTTCTGCAGATCTTATAATGCCAGTGTTTGCCTGGCCGAGCTGCAAAAGGAGTTGAACCTGCCCAAGAACCGCCTTATATGTGACATGCCCACCAGGTGGAACTCAACGTTGGCCATGCTGCAGCGGCTGCACACGCAGCAGAGGGCCATCAATGAGTACCTGTGCGACTACGGCACCAGGACAGGGTCAGGGGAGCTCGGTTTTTTTTCACCACGCCAGTGGGGCATGATCAGGGATGCATGCACTGTCCTGGCACCATTTGAGGAGGCCACGAGGATGGTGAGCAGTGACAGTGCATGCATCAGTGACACTGTACCTCTTGTACACCTGTTGGAACATACGCTGCGTGGAATAATGGACAGGACACTTGAGGCAGAACAGAGGCAGGAAGAGGAGGACTTCCTTGCCTCTCAAGGCCCCCTTTACCCAGACAGTGTTCCTTCTGTCCCACCCATCGCACAGGAAGAAGAGGAGGAGGAGGAGGAGGAGGATTGTGTCAGCATGGAGGTGGAGCCTGGCACTCAGCATCAGCAGCAGCAGTCTTTTAGGGATGATTTACAGTCCCAAGAAACCAGTGGACTTGTACCTGGCTGTGAGGAGGTGGCTGCGGATCATGTCGTCCTTAGTGACCCAGAGGACTCCGGACCGAATGCCTCAGCTAACCTACGCTGCATGGCCTCCCTGATCCTGCAAAGTCTGCGGAAGGATCCTCGTATTCTTCGGATCAAGGAGAGGGACCATTACTGGCTGGCCACTCTCCTTGATCCACGGTACAAGGGTAAGGTTGCGGACCTTATGTTACCGTCGCAGAGGGAGCAGAGGATGAGACAACTCCGGGAGGCCTTGCAGAAAGGTCTGTGCAAGGCGTTCCCAGAGACTGGGAGGTTACAAACTCCTGGTCCTGGACAACGAGTTGCTGAGGCTTCGGTCAGTCAAAGAAGGAGCGGTGGGAAAGGTGGCCGTCTGACCGATGCGTTCAGACAGTTCTTTAGTCCGCAGCCCCAAGGTATGATCGGTTCCAGCAACCAATCGCCAGCGTCTGATATACATGGTGCAGGAATACCTAGGGGCAAGGTCAGACTTGGACACCTTCCCCACCGAAAATCCTCTGGCTTACTGGGTCTTGAGGATGGATCACTGGCCAGAGCTTGCACAGTATGCAATTGAGCTACTGGCCTGTCCTGCATCCAGCGTTCTTTCAGAACGCACATTCAGTGCTGCTGGAGGATTTGTCACGGATCACAGGGTGCGCCTGTCCACCGACTCTGTTGATCGACTGACCTTCATAAAGATGAACCAGTCTTGGATCACCACCAGCTACCAAACACCTGAAGCTGACATAACAGACTAATTTATTTTCAAATGTCACATCCCTTCAAGACTGATGCTGATGCTGAGAGACTGTCCTGTTATGTTGACTGACTATCCTCCTCCTCCTCAATGATCCGATTGATGATGATAGCTTGGAAAAACATTTTTGTTTCTGGGTGCCGCCACCAGTGGCTAAGGCCCAATTTTTCAGCCCCTGTTTAACAGGGGCGTGTTATTACAATTTTTTATGCAATGCTTTGCAGCAGGGCTCATTCCTGCACTCCAACTAGAGTATCTGGGAGAGGTTGCAGTGTCGTGGCACCAGCACCAGTGGCTAAGGCCCAATTTTTCAGCCCCTGTTTAACAGGGGCGTGTAATGACAATTTTTGATGCAATACTTTGCAACAGGGCTCATTGCTGTGCTCCAAGTACAGTATCTGCGAGGGGTTGCAGTGTTGTGGCACCAGTGCCTAAGGCCCAATTTTTCTGCCCCTGTTTAACAGGGGCATGTAATTACAATTCTTGATCTAATAATTCACAGCAGGGCCCATTCCTGCGCCAACCAAGACTAACTGTAAGCCCTTACAGTGTTGTGTCAACACCACCACCACCACCACCAAAGGCCCAATTTTTCAGCCCCTGTTCAACAGGGGCATGCAATTACAATTCTTGATCTAATAATTCACAGCAGGGCCCATTCATGCGCCCACCAAGAGTAAATGTGAGAGCTCACAGTGTTGTGGCAACACCAACATGTAAGGGGCAAATTTCAGCTGAGTATATACGGCAGGCCCCTACTTTCAAACATCCAACTTACAAACGACTCCTCCTTGCAAACGGAAGGATACAACAGGAAGTGAGAGGAAATCTACCCCTAGGAAGGGAAATTCTCTCCTGTAAGAGTTACTGTATTTATTGGCGTATAACACTCACTTTTTTACCCTGAAAATAGAGGGTAAACTGTGCCTGCGTGTTATACGCAGGGGGCTTGTGGAAAGTTTTTTTCCTGAAACTTCCCTCTTAAAGTTAGGGTGCGTGTTATACGCCTGTGCGTGTTATACGCCGATAAATACGGTAATATGGGAAAAAAAGTGTCTCCTCTCCACTGATGCTTTATCACCAATTCTTGTT